>OZ024727.1:59558023-59871064 GCA_964016875.1 Fallopia convolvulus | reverse complement strand
TAATTGGAAGTGCCCTGCTGATCTTACCCGCTGGAGAATTACGCCTGCCAACTAGTGTTTACTTGTCTTTGGCCCTCTTTTTGGCCCTTTTGTCTCTTGTAAGCACTAGTGCTTTTTGAACACGCGTACTGTAAATCCTCTCCCTATCAATACTAACCAGCAATTCTTCAAAAAAAAAAAAACATGAAACAGAAGATGACAACAAGAAGTTTGATACATTATCAAGATGTTGTAGTAACAACACATTTGCTAAACATTGGAGCTATGAGAAGAAGCAAGATCATACAAACTATTTCAACAAGAAGATAATCCAAAGGCTCTCGCCGCTCATCCAAACACTCTTGGAGTTAAGAATCTTGTAAGAAGTAAATATATTCGTCGTTCTTAAAATTCCTCCTAAGCCCAGGTTGCCTAGCGCTAGGTAATCCTTCTCCGCTCAGAGTCCACCAAGCGTTTTTAGAACATTGCATGTGTCTCTAAGGAAAAACTAGACTTTCGACAAACTCATGAGCAACATAGTCGTGAAGGGGATGCTTATCGTCTCCACTGTTCAAATTAACACAAGTACCTCTAGTACTGTCAAATAAGACCAATTGATCGAACCATGTAATTCAGCTTTGTTCTAGCTAGAAAAATCTTGTCGTTTTCTCCACTTCTTTCATCAAGTAAAAAACTTGACTTATATTGGGGGTAAGGCTAATGCTAAACAGATTAATCCATGCACCTTGTTGCCTCGAGTAAAAGTCACATCTCTTCTCCAAATCCAAGTAAACAAACGAAAGGCTTTCTTTCCAAATCCAAGTACACAAACGAAAAGCATTGTTGCCTTGAGTAAAAGTCACATATTTTAGAATGTTTCTAAATATTTAACTGGAAATTAAGTTAATGTATATAAATAGCGTACGATTTATGAGCTAGGTTGATCTTATCCTATGTCGCCCTTGCCCTAACACTAGGTCTTGGAATGCGTGTGGAAACGCAATGGTGGCTATGTAGGATCGATGTAAAAATCTATAACAAAATAGAGTCGAAAGTGAAGATGCAAGTGTGTTGTAAGGACAATAACGACGACATGGGAGAGAAACAAGTAGCATACGACCAATTCTACGAATTTGTCCCTAGGCTTGAGGGTTCCGCCCGTAACATTTCTGATACGTAATCTTATAGATCTCGTACCGGGTTCAATGAATAAAGTAACCGGGTGAAGGGAAGAAGGGTCAAAGGCCACGGGGGAGAGTGACTTAGACAAACGAGGGAGAAGACAGAAGAGAAAATTAGGGTTTAGGATAATTGATTTTCTGATTGATTAAAATGATAACAATAGGAGAGTATTTATAATAACTCTCGTATCTATCTAAATCGGAAAAGATAATGCTGAAATGATATCTTACTAAAATATAAAAACTAAATCCTAAATAAAAGGAAATAATATTCTTAAATATAAATTATTATCCTAATTAGCCTAACTAATATAATCTAGCGTATCAATTAATCCCCCGGTGAGAATCGACTCGTCCTCGAGGCGGAAATCAGGAGAAGAAGTCGGAATCAATGTCTTTCTGCGATCATACGACATAAGATGTGGCACTTTTGGTCGAAGACGAAACTTGGAATGTAAAGCCCGCAACATCGATTGAAGTGGAGTGTCGGGTAAATTTCAGTCTCATGCCTTGCCAAATTGACGCCAAGAATTATAGGGCTTGAATCTGCAGGCGTCGGATGTAGGTACACGGTGTGCGCGAAGACTGTCCAGTCGACGGACACGACGGATGAAACCAAGGGTGCCGAAGGAATGGCCGCGGGCGCAGGTACACTGGCCGCGGACACGGGCTCGGTCGCCGCGGGCGACAGAACCTTGACGGCGGGTGCCGGGAGGCTGGCCGTGAGCGCGGGTTGGGGGGCCGCAGGCATGGGGCTAGGGTTGCGCTCCGCCTCGCTCGCATCTTCGTGAGGATTTGTCATCTCTTCTAGTACTTTGCTGATCCGTTCATCGGGGAACAATTCCATACGACAACATCCATCATAGATGCATCTTCCGTTATACGAGTTGAAAGCATCTATGGCGGATTCTACGTTCTTGAAATGAAGTCGAAATTGTGAGTCCGGGCGTATTCTCTCAAGATCTTCTATAATTTCGAAGACGGAAAACACTTGTTGTAAGGCGTTGCAAGAAACTGGGTAGATTTCATCATGAAGCTGAACATACAGAGTGCACTGTAATAACTCCAATAGATGCTTCAAATCTTCATCGTTAGACATGGTAATTGTAGAGTTCGGGGATGAAAGCACCAATTGATACGTAATCTTATAGATCTCGTACCGGGTTCAATGAATAAAGTAACCGGGTGAAGAGAAGAAGGGCCAAAGGCCAAGGGGAGAGTGACTCAGACAAACGAGGGAGAAGACAGAAGAGAGAATTAGGGTTTAGGATAATTGATTTTCTTATTGATTAAAATGATAACAATAGGAGAGTATTTATAATAACTCTCGTATCTATCTAAATCGGAAAAAATAACGCTGAAATGATATCTTACTAAAATATAAAAACTAAATCCTAAATAAAAGGAAATAATATTCTTAAATATAAATTATTATCCTAATTAGCCTAACTAATATAATCTAGCCTATCAATTTCTCCCCACTTTCCGCTATTGGGATATTCCAAGCAAGGTCCGTTCTGCTTGACACGCCAAATGCGATGGCCCCTGCAATCTTTGAAGTCCTTGTTAATTGTTATGCAATATAATGCCCCCTACATTGCTAAATTCACATATGTAATTTTTTTTTATGTTTTTCAAGGCAAATAAATAGCTAAATTAGTATATATAGATTGGTCATAAATGACTACATATTTTATTTTTATAGTATGTATAGATAGATATAGATAAATGTGTTATTTTATGGTAAAATATCTCATTTAATCAATCATGCCAAATTAACAAAATTGACGATAAATGAGTAAATCTTCTTTTTCTTTCCTTTTTTAATCCTTATCTTTATATGGATACAAATATACAGATAGACATAGTTCAATGTTTATATTATATGCAATTTTATTTGATAATTAAAGTTTTTATTATTACGTTGATTGTGTTATTATTTGGTAAAACATCTCATTTAATCAATTCTGCCAAATCAACAAAATTGATAATAAATGAGTAATTTTTTCCAATAACAAACATCCATCTCATTTATACCCTGATTCAAAAAATGTATCAAAAGAACAAATACATGCACATGCACTTCTCAATAACAAATCTCACAATTGATTGGTATCACATAAAATCTCTTGCGCACTCATATCAATTAGTTGATGTATATAAATAGCAAATGATTTATATATGACGCCACTGAACTAAAATCGAAAATATGACGAATGTTGGTCTTACCCTATGCCTCGCCCTTGCCTTAGCACTAGGTCTTGGGATGCACGTGGAGGCGCAGTGGTGGTTCGACACGATTGAGGTCAAAATCCACAATAAAATCGAATCGAAAGTGGATATTGGGGTGCATTGCAAGGACAAGCACAACGACATGGGAGGGAAACAAGTAGCATACGACCAATTCTATGAGTTCGGATTTAAACCATCGTTCTGGGGAAACACCTTGTACTTTTGCGGGGTCACGTGGGATGGGAATTTGCATTGGTTTGATGGATACAAGCATAGTAGGGACTTCAAAAATTGCAGGGGCACAAATGCATTAACAATTATTTTCAAACTCTTTTATTCATGATCATCGCACAATAAATATAAGACTTCTCCAACTTGCCATCAAATCTTATTCTTTTTATTCAAAACTTACTATTAAACTTTTTACTTCAAGCTTCTCTTGTTTTTTAAAGGCTTAGCTGTTTGACTAGATGTCCAAGACTTTTTTACTTTCATTCTTTAAACTTGCATGATAGTTCTTTATATTTTTTTGGTGAAACTTACATCTCATATCTAGGATTTTCATAGCTTACATGATAGTTCTTTGTGTGTATGGCGGTGCACATCTCATATCTATGATTTTCATAGCTTGCTATCACGTACATGCATGAGCATTCATGCATTTTTGGGGTTGCCCGCTGGTTCCCCAGATTTTCTTCTTGGTTACATCCCAGCTCGACCGGATCGCGCACCTGACTTTTGCTGGTGAATCTCACAAAGGGAATATTTTATATTCACTAGAGTTGAACCCCAGATCTCGTGGACATCTCATACCTATGATTTTCATAGCTTGCTATCACGTACATGCATGAGCATTCATGCATTTTTTTTATTGCCCGCTGGTTCAGCGGAGCTTCCTCTTGGTTACATCCAGCGAACCAGCTCGACCCGGGTCGCGCACCTTGCTTTTGCGGGTGAATCTCCCAAAGGAAAATTTTTACATCCACTGGAGTTGAACCCGAGACCTCGTGGATGTGGAGCAGACCGCTTACCACCTGAGCCAACTTCCTTTGGTCCATTGATGCATTTTAAAAGACTCTTAGGTCTTAAGGTACTTCTTAGCAATTCATTAAATCTATGTATATATATAAAAGACGCAAGGAATAAGGCTACCACGTTGCGCCACCTAAGATTTTCCTACGTGTCGTTTTCACGTTAAGCCACCTAGGATTTCGCCACCTAGGATTTTTTTTATTTTGGGAATTTATATATGTTGATATTATTTCAGGATAATAAAGAAATAGGATAAATTAATCCAAGAGAGATTCTATCCAAAATAAAGATGTTATCTATTATATATTAGGAATTAGGATAGATGTAAAAGATATTGTCTAAAATTAAAATAAATTATAGAACATTAGATATTAATATATCATATACTAAGATAGATATATTGATTTAGTTTTTCTAATTAAATTTTTATCTATTTATTTGAAAAAAATTAAATTCGAATTTTATTTAAATTTAAAAAAAAATTATCTTTATTATTTTATCTATTTATGTAAAAGATTTATCTTAAATAAAATTTTGATAAAAATAGAACTTTCAATCTAGATAATTACTTGCCTAAATTGACTTTTGATAATAAAAAAATTGTGTTATATTTTCCTTAATTTTCTTTTTGAATTATTTATGTAAATATAAATAATTTTCTTATCATTAAGAAATTCATTATTTATTTATATTTTTCATAGCTTCTTATTAAGTATATTTTTAATTTTTATTCAATTTTTTTAAAGAATTGAATTGGATAAAAAAATTACAAGAATTTAGATTATTTTTACCTTTTTATATTTTTTGTAAAAGATTTTTAAAATTGAATGATTCTAATTCAAATAATTTTTATTTATATTTTTGCATAAATAAATTATTGTTAAGTCATCAAAATTATATTAGATCCACCTTAATAATTTTGGCCCTGTTTCACGTGACAATATGACACTAATTGTAAAATTTTATATAATTTTTTCTAATAAATAAGTTTTTTATATTAAATTAAAATAATATTCATTAAATAAATTAAATATTAAATTCATGTAGTCGTGCATGGCACAACGGGTATAACTAGTTTTACCTATTTTCAGTGGAAAAAAAAGTTACTCTTTTTAAGCTAAGAAAAGACAGAAAATTCCATAGGGAGCCGACAAAAGGATAATACTATATGAATATGCCCTAGTAAATTTGGTAATTGATATTCTTATGTGATGGAAGGAAAATACACTACGAAATATTAATGGAAATATATCTTAAATAATATCTTAATCCTAAAATATATCGCCTTGTACGCGTTTTGTAACGGAAATTAATGAATTAGATTTAAGATATAAGTTTTGTCTAATGAGATTATATATTTAGGATTAAAATAATATAAAAAAATTCTGCATAGAGGATAAGATATATATTTTCTTAATAAAAAAAGTTATAAAATATATTTTGCTAATTAGTAGATTATTTATAGAAAAAATACCCTTTTTAAAGTAAAATTATATCTTTATAAGAATGAAAATATATATATTTTAATGTGCGTGGTTGAAGAAACGTAACAACAGAAAACCACCAACTCGATCTCATGGATCCAAACCCTAGGTTTTTCCCCTTTCTCTATCTTCTTATTTGGATTTCCTTGTATGGTTTTGAATTGTTGTCCTAGCTATATCTTTTGGCTTGTGTTTTAGTGTGAATTTTACCCATTGCAATTTATGTTGCTTCTTTGACCTATTTAGGGTTTAGGGCAACAGTCTTACATCGCCATTAATGCACTGTTTTGACAGAGGAGAAGCTCGTACGCCTCCGTACCAGCTAGCGTATGGTGTGCGTGGTCACCTTGGTGTACAAATGGCCCGTGTGTGTGCAAAGGTTGCATTGTCAAGTATGAACAAGCAAAATCAAGCAACAAAGGTTAGTAGTGTTTAAATTGATTCTGTTTCTGTTTGGAATCATCTTGGTGTAAATCAGTAAGGGCCCGTTTGGTTCTAGGTAAGGTATAAGAATCGGGTTAGGTATGGTTTATTTACTTTTTAATGTTTGGTATAGAATAAGGTTTGTATATGGCTCATTCTCATTCCCTCAAAATACACATGAGCTCAAACCTTATCTTTGAGATGGGTATGAGCATGGGCGGAATTTTTTTTAAAAAAAATTAAAAAATATAAAAGTACTAGGTTATTTGATAAAAACTAATCTATTTAACTAGAAATACTAGTCTAAAAATTATCGTCTATCTCTGTCTAGGGGCTGGAAGGTGCTAGCCCTCCTAGGAGACCGTGTAGTTTGTCTAGACGTCCGTTTAGGTCGCTTAGGTGCTAGGCGGTATCTCTTCGCCTAGGGTCCGCCTACAGTTTTTTAGAATATTAGCTAGAAAAGTTTAATTTTTTTTATGAAAAATACATAAAAATGTTCTAAAATACAGATTTTTTTATATAGAAAAATATAAAAATTTTAAGAAAAAAATACAAAATTTTCGATATAAATTTTTTATACAGTTGTTTTTATAAAATAAAGAAAAAAAATTAAATCATTTGAAAAATACAATTTTTTTCTTCTATAGTCAAGAATTTGACCAGAGAAATTTTGCCCCTTCTGAGTTAAATTCTTGGCTCGGTCCCTGGGTATGAGTGAAACCTATTCCAACACGATTCTGGGTATAGAAACAAACGGGCCCTAAATGCTTCTATATCTTGACCATATTGTAAATTTGACAGCAACCCAAGTACGAGCTTGTTGAGGCACTAGACTGTATTGAGTTCCACTACCCATGGATCTATCATTGCAACTTCATTGCTCGACCTATAAACGGAAGTGAAGCTGAGAATAAGCTCTTTTTCGCGGAAGTGAAGTCAGAAACGAAGAAGACTGGGACGCGTGAGAGGACCGTCAACTCTTGCCCATTCTACTGCGTCTTACAGCCTAGCGATTCCAGTATGTGTAACCGCTCTCCCTCTCTTGTCGCGTCCTTTGAATTTCATGTGTTACTTTCATCTTTAGCATTTAGAACCTTTGTTCTAAAAATCAGTTCTAGGCCCCGTCTAGACTCTGTCTAGGCGCTAGAAGGTCCCAACCTGTCTAGTCTTTCAACCTGCCTAGGCTTGCCTCAGCAACCGTTCCTAGGCGCTAGGCAATCCCTTTCCGTCTAGGGTCCGTCTAGCGTTTCTTATAACATTGTCTGTGTCATGCTTCCATATGTAAATTGTGTCTCAGTGATATTATATGACTGTTCTGTGGTTCACTCCCTTTGTGAATTTATGCAAGCTTGAAGCTTCTAATCAAATATTTAGTATGAAAAATTGATGGAAAGATTCATTCCTTATCATAATATGGTTCTTGTGTCACCTTTTTCTATGGGAAAGATTCTGTATTTCTATTAGGGTCAAGTGACATTGATGTGTGATTTTATTTAAAAAATCTCCTTTTTGATCTAATCAAAATGCTTTTTTAGAAGCTATTTCTGCCTCTTTAGTGCTTCCGTATATAGATTGTATCTTAAGACCTGTTCGACACATAGTATTTTGGAAGCTTTTTCCCGCTAAATGGAACTGAACGAAGCCAATTCCAACACCCTTCAACCCCAAGGGGACAGCTTTTCCGCTAGCTTGTTCCTGCTAGATGGAGAAAGAAAGGAGGAGGTTGCGCACTCTGTTTTTTTGGATGTGCACTCCAGTATGTGCGGATCCTAGATCCGCCCATGATTTTGGTTGTTTTTTTGTGCGGATTTGAAATCCGACCATGATTTGTGTTGCTTTTCTTGGGCGGGTTTGAAATCCGTCCATAATATATGCCATTTTCTTGTGCGGGTTTGAAACCCGTGCATATCGGAGTGCGAAACACAAAATTGTGAGTGCGCAAACGAATCGCCCGAATAGAGCCATAGTGTTATGTTTTGACTGTTCAATTCATTCCTCTATGATTAACTTGAAGCTTCAAATTAAATGCTTAATCAGAAAAATGGATGGAAAGGTCCATTAATATTCCTCATTATATTATGGCTTATGTCATCATCATCATTGACCCAGTGAGACCCCTGCCCAAGGAAAAGGGGTACGCCCGATAGACCCAAGAAAAACTGAAATTCATCTATGTAACTGAATTTGGTTAGAATGCATCAAAATTAATATAGAGACTAAGATAACAGTGGTGTTGTGAATGTTTATGAAACTTAATGTTATCTTTTTTAAGTTACTTGCTAATGTTGTGTTTTTCAATCTCATCTTACAGAGACAACAGAAATAGGACTCAGTGGCTGCAAATCCTGTGATAAGCATCCAGGTTGCATAGTTCATCCTAAGCATGGCGGATTCACAAGCGACGATAGGCGCGAGTGGGCTCTATGGCTGCATGACAACGATGAGTCGTCGGCTTAATCTTGATCAGCTTATGGAAGTCATATGTTCTGATGCTAGTTTTGGTGATATTCATGTTCATATATGGCCTAGTATATTAGCAGCTTATCTTTTGGTGATTCAAATGCAATGTTGATAGATTAGTAGCTTAATTCAGCTTGAGATTAGTCCCTTAGTTTGGTGAGATAGGCATTTGATTCATTACAATGTCTCAAATATAATGTCAGTGTAGGTGTCAATCTACCTAATACATTATAAAGCAGAAATCATGTCTGTTAAAAAAATTGCGCCACATGGCATTTTTGTATTAAAAAAATGTTACATTTTTTATTAAATATTATAATTACTTGTATCATTTTTTCTATATATCCAATTTCTTATAAGATAATAACTTGATCTATATGTTGATATTTTTTATGCATATCTTTTTATCTTGTAACAAAATTTGGGGTCCAAGTATATATTTTTTTATATATATGTTGATAATAACTTGATCTAATATTTTTATATTAATTTTATGTATAATATTTTTTTATCTTTTAACAAGACTCGGACCTCAAGTATATAATTTTTTTTATCTATATGTTGATAAAATATGGGGCACAATCTTAAAGAATTTTTTTTTATAAATTACATAATTTTATTACGATATTATATACAAGTGTTTTAAATTTTATATTAATATTATAATATTGTATAATCTTTAGTAAAATTATCCCGTGAGTATCACGGGGATTCAACTAGTTATTCAATACAAATAAAGTCTAACATAGTATATATCACTTAATTAGTTAAAAACTGTCCAATTATGCTCTATGCCTGGTTTTTGAGATGGGAAATTATTTTGATTAATTCATCTTATATTCCCTTTAATTTAGAGATTAAACAAATTGAGGGTAGAGGAAGACAGGAAGTGTTGGGCTATTTAGCTTTCTGGATATTGGGCTTCAGGCCCAATTACTCTCCTTTGTTAACAAACCCAACAAGAAAGAAAAGTAACTTAGGCTCCGTTCGACAATTCGGTACTTATCGGTGCTGATGCTGAAGTTGATACTGATACTTATGGTTGATGATGCTGATATGAGTTGCTTATTGTTCAAATAATTCGGGATGTGTTCGGTAAACTGAAATAATGAGTGTAAAATTACTAAAAAGGGCTTAGCTAAAATATGTACGAATTTATATGTTTTATATGTATAAATTTATGAAATTTTATATCATTATCTATACCGATTTTATATCATTGGCTAAAATATAATCTTCACCCATTTTGGGTAAATATCAAATTGGGAGAAAATATGAAATTGGGTGAAAAATATCACATTGGGTGAAAATATCAAATATCAAATTGGGTGAAATATTAAGTTGTGTGAAAATATCAAATTGAGTAAAAATATCAAATATCAAATTGGGTGAAAATTATCAAATATTAAATTGGGTGAAAATATCAAATTGGATGATATTTTGGGGTATGGGTTGGGAAAAATCAAATGAAATAGGGTAATCTCACTTATATTTTGGTAGATAAGCTTGCTTATTTGAAATAAGGTAGGAGGTGATGATTATTTTTTTAGCAAATAAGTATCGGAAATAAATACCTTATTTGAAATAAGTAAGTTTTGGCGAATATGTACAACGATACTCAGTGGCGGAGCCACAACAAATTGAAAGGAGGGGTGGAGTCGGTTATGAGGATTGGCAAATAAGATAATATATTATTATTTAAATATTTATTAAAATAAATATTTATTATAGTTATAGTAATTAAGAGTATACTTAAATAAAGGAAATAAAAAATAAATTAACTATGTAAAAAATTTCATCAATATTCTAATAGGAAAAAATATAAAAAAATAACCTAAAATTAATTATTAATTATTAAACTAATAATTAGTTACATTTTTTACTATTCAATGTAGTAATTGCCAAAATTATTAATATTTTAAAATTACTCATCATAATACAATCTAGCTAGTTTAATTTGATTTTTTTTGTGTTTGAAAATAACAAAAGGAAAATGTAGTAATTACTGGGCTGTGGTTGTGGGCAAAACGAGTAAAACAAAGGAGATGGAAGATTGGAGCCCGCAGGAGTCGAACACCGGGCTTCCTAAAAGGAGCGTGAGTAATATCTCCCACTACTCCACTAGGCCAAGAAGCATTACTAGAATTTTTTGAAACTATTAATATACATTATATAATGCACAGCACGAGAGAGGGGGCGGCCGCCCCCCTTCGCCCCCCCTCGCTATAGGTGGGTTCGGTTCCAAGGAACTGGGGAACCGAACCGGAAAAAAACTAGCGGTTCGGGAACCGGAACCGAAACGGAACCGGTAGAACCGAGGGTTGGCCGGTTCCGGTCCCGGTTCCACATTCCTTGTAACCGGAGAACCGGCGGTTCCGGAACCGGAACCGCCGGTTCCACCGCTTAAAAAAAAGAAAATATACCGTGAAAATTGTGAACCGCGATCGCGGCTCCAAAACCGCGATCGCGGCTCCAAAACCGCGATCGCGGTTTTGCAATTTTAATTTTTTTTAAAATTTTTTTAAGGTTCGGAACCGAACCAGAACCAGAACCGGAACCGCCTCGGAACCGGTAAAAACCGGAACCGAATCGGAACCGGTAAAAACCGGAACCGAATCGGAACCGGAACCGAACCGAGAAACCGGGGGGTTCTCGGTTCCGGTCCCGGTTCCAGGGTTCCAAGGAACCGGAACCGCCGGTTCCGGAACCGAACCCACCTCTACCCCTCGCTCCGCCTCTGACGATACTTATTTTTTCTAGATAAGCAACTGGGTATTTATAAGCACCCACATAAGTATTGTCGAACGGACACACAGTTACACTAATTTTTTCATACAAAATCACCGTAATTGTACAATTTTTAACATCTTTAATTGTAACATCTTCACCTAACAACTCGTAATTTGGTATATTTTGTCAATTGATGGACTCTAAGAAGTCTATAGTTGTCAAAATCACTTTAATTGTAACGTCATATACTCATATACAAGAGTTCTTTTGCTTTTTAATACTAATATAAATTGTAACAAATTTTCAACCTTTTTTTTGTATGGTGATCTGTAAATTTGTAGGGAAAAAAAACGGGTAGATTTTGCGCACTCTGTTTTTTCGGATGCGCACTTCACTTTGTGCGGATTCTAAACCCGTCCATAAATACCCGTCCACAACAACAACAACAACAACAACAACAACAACAACAACAACAACAACCCAGTATGGACCTGCCTCGGGCAGGGTCTGGGAGGCTAGGATGTACCCACTCTTCCCTCGACTTAGAATCAAGAGGGTGTGTAAAAAAGGCCTAAAGACCACCAGACGGAAAAAAAACTACACCAGAGAGAGAGAGTGAAAGAGGTAGAGTGGGAACACGGCGACGCTGGGAGAGGGCCAACTAGCCAAGCTATCGCTCCTTTACCATAATTTTCTCCCTCCAAAGGTCTCTGCGGTCTGTCAGGTGCACTGAAATGTCTAGCAAGGCGAGGTCCTGTCTTATAACTTCCTTCCAGCTCTTTTTCGATCTACCTCTGCCCCTGCGCAAAACGCTGAAAACCATCCCCTCACATCTCCGTATTGGGGCCTCTGGTGGTCTCCTTTGTACGTGTCCGAACCAGCGCAACCTTGATTCCCTCATCTTCTCCCCTATACTAGCCACTCCGACCTTGTTCCTAATCACCTCGTTTCTGATCCTGTCCAGTCTCATGTGACCGCACATCCATCGCAGCATACGCATCTCTGCTACCATCAATTTCTACTCTTGCGCCTTCTTGGTAGGCCAGCATTCTGAACCAGACAACATTGCGGGTCTAATTACTGACTTGTAGTATTTGCCCTTCGGCTTAAGTGGGACCTTTTTGTCACATAAAATCCCTGAGGCGGCCCTCCACTTTTGCCAACCTCTCTGAATCCGATGCTTGATGTCCTCGTCTATGTCCCCGTCACTTTGCAAAATCGATCCTAGGTACTTGAAATTCTCCTTATCCATAACGGGAACTCCTCCCAAAAGTACTTCCTCGGTGGACTCCTCTACATGACCAAACTTAAACTCCACATATTATGTCTTCGTCCTGCTCAGTCTAAAACCTTCTGCTTCTAGCTTCTCCCTCCAGACTTCAAGCTTTCTAGCAATTCCGGCCCTCGACTCATCTACCAGCACAATATCATCCACGAATAACATGCACCAAGGGACCTCTCCTTGTATCTCTCGCGTCAGCACATCCATAACAAGTGCGAAGAGGAAGGGGCTAAGTGCCGACCCTTGGTGCAACCCCACCTTTATCTGAAAGTAATATGTATCTCCCCCTGGACTCCACACGCTGATTAATGACCCCTCGTACATATCCTCAAGAATCTTGATATACGTTCCTGAAAGTAATCTATATCATAACCATTTAAACAAATGCATTTTCGACAACACGCATTTTGCCAACAAATTAAAGATTGAGAAATGATCACGTAGTCTTAATTATTAAGGCCTTGTTAATAATTTTTATTATCTAAAATACACTTTTGTTTACCTCAAAATATATTAAAAATTTTAATTATATATATATTTTATATAAGAATAAAATTGGCCTTGTGCAGTTCTCTCAAGAAAAACCTGAGAGGTCAAGATAGAGGTAGGGGGTGCCTCTATCTTGACCTCCCTCAACATTAACCAGGCTGACTTAATGTTAAGGGGATGCGACCGAAAGATCCAAAAGCAAACGCGAAACGAAGACAAAGTAAAAATAAAAACAAAAACGAGACCAAAGGCAGAAAAAAGCAGGAGTAAAACGGAAACAAAAACACAAACAATGGCGGAGTTAGAGAATTTTATCAATGGGGGCACAATTAAGTAATAAAAATATGTAAATTGAAGATAGAGGTAGGGGGTGCCTCTATCTTGACCTCCCTCAACATTAACCAGGCTGACTTAATGTTAAGGGGATGCGACCGAAAGATCCAAAAGCAAACGCGAAACGAAGACAAAGTAAAAATAAAAACAAAAACGAGACCAAAGGCAGAAAAAAGCAGGAGTAAAACGGAAACAAAAACACAAACAATGACGGAGTTAGAGAATTTTATCAATGGGGGCACAATTAAGTAATAAAAATATGTAAATTGAAGGTTAAAATGCAATTTTTACAAGAATTGAACTCATGACCTATATTAGTTATAAGTAGGAAAAACCAACTAGACTAAGTTGTTTATATGTGTTATTGTTAATGACATAAATTATATACCCAGCGTGGTAAAATATATGCTACAACACCCCTCACAGGCCCCCACCTCCCTCCGCCCCTGAACACAAGGGCAAACAGTGCAAGAAAGTCAAGATGCCGAGACCACAAGCGAGGACCGTCTATCCCGACGATTAGCTGTTGTCTACCACTCAAATTCTTTAAATAAAAATATTTTATTGCCGGTGATAGAAAGCGGCATGCCACATTGCCATATTAGGAAAACTAAGCTCAGTAAACCTCTTCATACTAATCTTTTTATTTCCTCGTATGGCACATTGCCACCATTATAGAAAGGTCAAGTGATCAACAAAGTAGGGCGAGGGTGGGGGCACCTGAGTTACCTTTTTTTTTATTTAATTTTCTTTTGTCGGCTGTGAACAAAGAATATTCGATACCAACCGTTAATAAACCGATTAATACTTTGACGTTTATAATAAGAATTTTTTAATACAGTAGTACACAATAAAAATAACAACTTTAATAAGTGTAGTAATTATTTATTTATTTAATTTTATTATTTAATTTTAAATTAATAAATAATGTTCAAAACATTTACCTTTGATAATTCTAATTGACAAATTGTCTGAGTATCATCTTCTTTATATAAAATTTTATTCTAAATAATTTGACCCCTTATCACAAACAGTCATTTGAGTGTTATAAAAAAATTCAACATTTAAATTTATTTTTATAGTAAAAAACATTTATTATTATGATATTGTCGTTTTGTTGTGGTTTTTTTTCAATGAACTAGAAAATTTTGATAAATTGAGACAAATAAAATCGATAATCAGATAAACCGATATGAGCAACGGTAATAATTGGGCCATTTTGTATAATTAGATAAAAATCAGGGTCATGATTATAAATATGGGTAAAAGATCTATTAAAAGACTATCCCATTTTTATGTACGGTTTTTCTATTTTATGCTCTAAGGGCATAGGATAAGAATCCAAATGTAGAAACTAAAACACTATTTAGGAAAGAATGAACCCTTTTAAAAAATAATTAAAAATTATCTAAAAATAAAATTAGTGCTTTATTTCTAAAATTGGGGGCTCTTAACCTATGCCTCAAAGACATAGGTTAAAAAAATCGTTTTACGTATGGGGCATCTGAGAAGAGAAAGAAATGACTAAACCAATTACCGTCTTTGTCTCTTCTCCTATCGTCTATATCTCTTCTCTTCTATTATGTAATTCTCTTCCTTCTCTCTCAATCTATCTTTTTCCCTTCGGGTCATAATTAACAAGTTAACAACAACACAAGGCAAATGAAATTTTTGATAGTTTGAAAGGTTTTTTATAGTAATTTTTAATTAATTTTATCAGCAAATGACCTTTTGCTTAAAGTAATAATTCTACTCATAAATCGTATGTAACTAGTTGAATTCCCGTACCATGTACGGGTTTTGTTTAAAAATATGTCGCATAAATAAGTTATTTTTTAAATTTATATAATTTAAAAATATATTAATGTTTAAATTTTAAAATGCCTACATATTAGGAATGTTAAGTATTTGTTTTTTTTAATAAGTAAAAAAATTAGTTAAAATATAGTGGGACCCAAATTATTGATAAAAATAAAAATTCAAAAATACCAAAAAATGACACATAAGCGAATTGAATAATAGGTTGACATGTGGCCAAAAGGCTTCTTCTTTAGTATATAGATAGATAGATAGATCATTATTTTAGCTTGAATTAATTCGTAGGAAAAGGATGTTAAATGTATTTAGTAGATTTTTTTGGGTTGAGGTTGGAGATTAAGAGTGTCCTTCAATCCATATAAATCAAGGACTAATTTTTTTATTGCGCTTGTAATTGTCGTCGATCAAAATTCCTGTAATTGACGTTGGGCAAAGGGAATTTTGCACACGTTGTACGCATAATAGAATTTGAATTCACCTCATAATTAAAGAGTAATATCTAATTAATGTGTATAGGAGCACATTAAATTATCTACAAATCTAATTGTATGGTTGAATTAAGATGTGGTGTATAACTAAAGGAGAATGCTAGTTCAACTGCAGATATAGTACGTGGAGGTTCTATTTCTTATACGATGCAATTACCCGATCGAGCTACGTCCAACTGCAGATATATTATACTATATATTATGAATCTATGATACAAGGATCTTAAACCAAAAAACGTGCCGGCTTTTTTTCCACCAAAACACGGAGTCGTTAATTACCCAAAACTGAAAAAATCATGTCAACAAAGCTTGACATGTAAAGCCAGAAAGAGAAAGATAGATCTCTCTCTCTATATATATAAGGTAATTTTGATTTCTACCCTAAAAAAAAAAGGTAATTTTGACCATTTACTCATTATTTGATGAAAAGCATCGACAAGAGTGCATGAAGTAACAGATCGAAAACACAAAAAACAGGGAGAATTACTAATTAATTAAATAGTGCATGAAGGCAATGCAAGCCATAGCTATAAGGCCAGTGATACAACAACAATAACAAATCATTTTAATCCTTCCTCGGGCAAGGTCTGGGAGATCAAGATATACGCACAAAACACTTTTACCCCGAAATAAATGGAGAGATTATTCGAAAAGACCCAAGAACAGAATGAACGAAAAAGGGAAGCAGACAACACAAGAATGAAAGAACCAGACCCTCCCTGACTGCCTTGTCCACTACGTACCGGTCATTCGATCATTCTTCCATCCCATGGGCTAGGATGTCAACCCCGAACAGCCTAGTACTCGCGGCCCTCCTCACAGCAACCCGGAACAGGGGGCCATCGACCCCCTGGACCGGGTTCCGGTAAAACACAAGCTTATCATGGAGGCGGATGCGTTTCTCTCGAACGAAACGCCTCCACTCGTGCCCGTAAGCTTCAGCCTTCCGGTTACCTAGCCCGTCAACTCTCAGGCGGCCCTTCAAGTCCCAGAGGTTTCCATGGCTATCGCCGACTCGAATCACCCTCTCCGTGCCATGTGGATCGTTGGGGTCCCACACCTGGTCCCTAATGAGAGCCATGACCGTGAGGCGGTGCTCCAAGTCGGTCAGCCTAACAAGCTTCTCACACCTCTCCGGGACATGGGCTGCGTTGGCCATGGCGGCGGCTTGCGCGCATGTACACACTTGAAATCAACTTGGTTAAGTGTGTTTGCTGATTAATTTGTGCACTATAGAAGAGTGCCAGTGTGCTTTTTATAGATCAGCTGGGGCCCTACATCTAGTCATTGAGAATACTTGACAAAGACATTCTAGCAAGTTGATACTTGAGATGCCTGTTATAATTAATATTGACAAAGACATTCTTCTAGAAATTTTGGACGCACAAGTGACAGAGATATGAGGACTTTAATTTATTGTACGGAGTAATGTATTTTTAGCTAGCAAGGTTGTTATATGTTGACATGTCTAGAATATTCAGTCGAGTGGTCTGATCAGGTGCGTGCAAGTGTATCAGTGTTTTATGTCCTTTAGTTTGTGTTAGTATAGTTGTAATATTTCTCATGTGCGCGATTGAGAGCTAGTGTGAGAAGAAGTGAGGCAAAGTAGCTCACTTCTACAATAAGCTCCTAGTCTTTGGTCATTATTTAAACAAGGTCTTGTTTGGCAAGTACGTTGTAAATGGTAAAACAATAAAATTTTAGACGAATAACTAGAGCAAAATATATCTATAGTATGGACGCTGGCTTGGTGGCTTTTTGTCCACAATATTGATATTTGTTATTCTTGGCGCTGAGTTGTGGGGTGCTTTTCATGACTACATTAACCTTTGACAACTAATTCAAGTCTAAAACTCGTGTGACTGATTTAACCTTGAATAGTTCCGCGGCTAAAAATTTGTGATAAATTAGCATGTTTCTAGCAATAAAAGGATTTTCAATCTAGGAGGACTCTTTATGTTTTGTATTTCCTTTCTTTATATAGTACTAGGTTTGTTTTTAAATTTTTTCTTATTTATGTAGGGTTCATCGAATATTTTATTAGAATTCCGGGGACCGAAGAAGCGGGGTGACGTGTCGGGGTTTTTTACCACTTAGCATATAAAGTCGGGATCCACCCATTTTACCCAAAAGCTTAAGCCAGTGGGTTTGGGTTTCCTCCTTCTATATATGCTAGTGGTTTATCCATCATATTCCTGATGTGGGAAGTGGAAGTTTTCTCCAACATATTTAGATAGCTTACATGTTACAATGGATAAGAGCTGGACCTTAGGGCTATTTGCTGCAATTTTCTAAATAGTTGAGCTAGGTTTTTTTTAGGATTTTTGGAAGTATTAACTCGAAAGTTGATGTATATAATTAGCTTTTGATTATGAGCTAGGCCTACATTCGATTATCCTATGACGAATGTTGGTCTTACCCTATGCCTTGCCTTGGCCCTGGCCCTAGGTCTTGGGCTGCAAGTAGAGGCGCAATGGTGGCATCATAGAATCGACGTAAAAATCTACAACAAAATAGAGCCAAAAGTGGAGATGCAAGTGCATTGCAAGGACAAGAACGACGACATGGGAGACAAACAAGTAGCATACGACCAATTCTACGAGTTCGGGTTTGAACCATCGTTTTGGGGGAATACCTTGTACTTTTGCGGGGTCACTTGGGATGGTAAGTTGCGCTGGTTCGAAGGATACAAGCATAAGAGGGACTTTAAAGACTGTAGGGGGAGTTGTGTTTGGCATGTCACGCAGAACGGACCTTGCTTGGTGCGTCCCAATGGCAAAAAAGAGGAGAAATGCTACGGATGGAACCCTTAGGCCTAACCAGGGGCGGATTTACATTGGGCCCAGTGGGGGTTGTAGCCCCCACTGGGATTAAAAAAAATTAATATATGAAAAAATGCATTTTTCAAATTTTTTAAAATATATGAAAAAATACATTTTTTATAAGTTTGGGTCTGATTTACTACTCTATATTGTGCATTGATTTCTGTAATACATTGCAACTGTTGTGAATTTCGTTATGGTTTATGGATTAATAATTTGATGTTCTCGTTCTTTAATTGTTTCTGAAATGAAGAGATTTTTTCCAACTATTGGGGGTTCATAAAATATAGTTTCTAGAGTTCTAATCCCGATCCATTAAGTATTCCGAGTTTGTCTAGTATTCAGAGTTTAGCCTCCACTGACTTCTAATCCTGGCTACGCCCCCTGGGCCTAACTAGCCTAGCTAGGGACAAATTCACTAAATGAGTACGTTGCTTAATTGTATATAATGTATGCATAATGCTTTTGTAAATTAATAAGACCATAAACACACTAATCGTTTCCAAATTGACTCTTTTATTCATGATCATGGCAAAACAAATATATAGGCCGGACTTGTTTCAACTCATCCTCGTCTGTACAAGCAAAAGGCAAGTTGAATTAATTTTATGGGGATGAACTCCGACACTAAATCTAGAGAACTTAGACGAATTAATAAGACACACATGTTTTATTGTTCCAATAGTGCATGGGCCAAGAAATTTATAGATTGGATTTAGTTTATGTGGATTTTGTTATGTACACATCTTATCCTGTGCAAATCTTATACGAATTAGACAAAATTAGATGGCCTTTTTTTTTCCTTTTGTACCTCTTATCAAACGAGAATGAATTTTTCTAATATCCTATGCACAAAGATTTACTAATTTGATTTATTTAGGAATTTTATTTTATTTTTCTAAGGGTTTATACATTTTTTAGGGTTTTAGTTTCTAAAAAAATATTTGTTATCCTATGCCCTAAAGATATAAGTTAGAAAGACGAAATCCCTAGTTAAAGCTTAGAACAAGCAACTTTTTTTCTTTCATTTTTTCAAAACTTACATGATAGCTCTATATTTTTTCTTTCATTAATTCATGCAATTTAAAAGCCTCTTTTCATACTTAAAAGCCTCTTGGGTGTCTAAAGTTCTTCTTCTTAATAATTAATTAATTATTTTTTACCTTCCACCAAAAAAAAATTCATTATTTTTCTTACCCATTTTCAGGTGAAAAAATGTTATACTTCTCATAGGTTGAAAAAAGACACATTTCATAGAAAGCCCACAAAAAACATGAAAAATGAAAGACTAACAATATATTTTTAAAACTTTTACAACAACTCTTAACCAATACATGCAATCACGTTTTAATTACCATCACAATACAAGATATTGAAGATCCCATAGGCAGATAATTTAAGAAAACTCTCAATTTAAAAACAAAGCAAGACCTAGTACCCCTTCATCCTAAGATGAATACTCAAAACATGCATACCAAATCTCAAAACAAAGACCTAATGAAAGCACACCCAAATTAAAAACACTCCTTTATCGTTAGATGACTACGCAATCATCTAACAATAAAGGTATTTTATCATACTCAAAACAAGACCTGATAAAACACACGCGCTTACGCACTCAGAAAAAGCAAGGCCAAAGACGAATCCCTCTCGATCATTCATTCTTCCGGTCCATGAAGGATGTCAGTTCCTAGCAGCCTAAGCGGGCTGTCCAATAATCTGCTCACAGTGACCCGGAATATTAGTTGGGGGTCTTCCCCAACAGGCATCCGGTAAAAGATGACCTTGTCAGAGACGCGGAGTTGCTTGACTTGAACAAAACGCTTCCAATCCTCCCCATTGACCTCAGGTTTCTTGTGACCTTTATCGATCCTCATGCGCCCCCTCCAGTTCCAGCGATTCCCATGGGAATCGACGACTCCAATGAGCCTCTCCGCTCCATGACCCGCGTTTTCTTCCCACACGTGGCCCCTAATGGAAGATGATATGCATAGCGTATTGAGGTCATATTGGCTAATGATTTTCTCGTACCTCTCAGCCTTATGTGGTGCAACCATGGCTTACGTTCACAAATTGATTGACTAATTAATATTGTGCTTAGAGAGAGGGCTGAATTTAAGATGGAGATGTATATGATAAGAAATCTTCCAAAGTGTGTGGGTAATTTATAAAAGAGAATGTCGATAAGCTATCGTACGTTTTCAAACAAAAAAAGTGGCTTTACATGGTTTAACATACAAAAAGTGGCTTTACACGGTTTAATCGAGCTTTAGCTAGGCTTTTTGTACTATCTTACATGATGAATCAATCTTTCATTCAGAAAATAAAAAGTAGGCCTTTTTGTTTCTTGTTCTTATGACAAGAAGTACACTAAAACTCCAAATCAGATAACAAATCGGATAAACTGGCTTGCGCTAAGTTGCCTAAGGCGATCTGTTCGACATTTTCTAGCTGAAGCTTAATGGCCAATTCAGCTAGCGGAAAAGCAAGATGTTTGAGTGTAGGAGCTTCTTGAAAATGGCAAAATTCCGCTCCATCTAGCGAAATTCCGCTCCCATTCCGTTGGTGCCAAACAGAGCCTTAAGTGGTTTGACCTAATGGAAGGAAAGTTGATAAATTATAAGACTTGATTTTTCACTCAAATAGAAGAGTGGAGATAAGTATCGAATTCAACAAAATCTCCCAAACATTCTTATATATATATATATATATATATATATATATATATATATATATATATATCTTTTATTACTATACCACTCCATGTAAGGCAAAGTAGGCCCTTCAATTCTTAATTAGCTTTATATTTCTTTTCTTTTTTAATTTTTTAATTTGGTAATATTCACACAAGATTCTCGGCCACAAATTATGGATCTATAGCTAGATATCGCTTTCATTTTGTCTTCTTTATATGCCTTTTTCGTTCAAGAAAATTTTTTTCTAGAATCTCACTTTTGAAAATAATATCACCTTAAGCTTGAGTACTTAATGAGTAGGTGATAATGTAAGTGCTTCTATACAACATGCTTCGATCTTTAAAGACATTGGGCAAAAAAAGAAGCTTTAGTACTCTTTTGTAACAAAAATGAAACGACCAACCTTTCATTCAAAAAGAAAAAAGAACAAAGAACGAAAATGTAGGCCCTTCATAATTTGCTCAAGAGGGCATGTAAGGTGCAAATTTCTTCATAACTTTTCATCCTAGATTCAAATATTTTGAACTCTCAATATTGTTTCAATCACAAGTTTTCGAGTATCTAATCAAGTGATTAGAATTTTATGATAATATTATAATTAAGGTCTCCGTTTCAACTCTTACAAACAATGCTCTCGACAAAAAAATAATTATTTCAATCACACACAAAATGCTATTACAATTCATGAGGAAAGTTTCGATCAAGATTGCTTCAATAGTGTGTAAAAGTCCATGGGCCGGTATAGTGGGAGTTGTACATATCCAGTACATGAGTCAATGAGGTTTCATCATAAAATCAATTGACAATAGAAAAATTAACCTATAAGTTTATATAACAACGATCGCGTAGCATCAACTACTAGACCCAAGCCTAAATAAGTTTTGAAACATATGCGGAACTATATTGGGGCATGGCCTTCCTAATCCAAAATTTCTATTATATATGTTCCTTTCGTCAATAGTTTCGATTTGACATATTGTAAGCTCCAATCGACCCGAACAAAAAATTATGAATGATTAAAGATTAAATGTATACAAACCACTTTTACATGTCATTTACGTTGTGAGGATGCATCTATCTTTTTGCTAAACTTCATACCTTCATATTGTAATTAAACCCAAGAGTTTCGAAAGAAATAGTTGTATTAACATATATGACAATCATAAAATAAAGTGCCTATATGTGTCTAAGTACTTACACATTATTAAATTGTTGAGGACTTTCTTTTTGGAATGATTTTGAGTGTTTCGTATTTTTTTGAAGTTGAAAAAAATGGATGCATTAGAAAAATGTTCGCCCCTCCAAGGAGAAGTTTTTGGTTCTGCTCGACCTGTTTGAAAACGAGTCGAGTCAGTGGACCGAGAATAAGAAATAACTCATATCTATTTATTAGTTTAAAGTGAATACTTTGTATTATTAGAATCCATTTTTCCTATTATTTTGTTATGATATTTTCTATTCTTTTTTTTTTCTCAACTTTGTGATCTATGTGACCTTAATTTATCTAACTAATTTTTTCTACCAAAAAAAAATTATCCAACTAATTTTTGGGCCATTTTTTTAATGGGCTAATAATCTTTGTAAATGGTACACACTGAGAAAGCCGGCCCAAAAAAAGTAAGCGCTATCTTTTAACGAAAAAATAAAAAAATTATATTACATCTTTGTTGAAAATTATTAATACGGACACTTTTTTTAAGAAAATTACAATATCATCCCTTGCTCTCTAGTTGATATATAAAGCTCTCGTGTTCTTTGTTCCGCTCTCCCAAACTTCTCTGTCTCTCACTCTTTCTTCTGCAATGGATTGTGACGATGCACCGCCCGCGGATTCCATGGATACGAGCAACAATGAAGACGACAACCGTCCTAATACTTCTTCCGCCGCCAACAACGCCGATTCCGCTTCGGATTCCGATTCCGACTCCGACGATGAAGCTCAGCAACACTTGCAAATCCAGACCCTAGAATCTCAGCTTTCGTCAAACCCTTCGAATTACGACGCATACGTTGAGGTAATTTCTTGCTTCTTGCTTGCTCCTTCGTATGTGCTTCGATTTTGAACTACGATTCACAGCTTCGTTTTCTTCAGTACATTAAACTCTTGAGGAAAACCGGAGAGATTGACAAACTCAGACAAGCTAGGGATTCGATGAGCCAGCTCTTTCCTTTGAGCCCTTCTATGTGGCAGGAATGGCTTAAAGACGAAATTTCCTTGTGTTCTTCTAGGTAAACCCTACAATTCTAGTAATCTTAAGTTTTTGTTTGAAATTGATTGCAATTTTGGTGTTGATTTGTTAGGCCGGAAGCAGTTGCTACGATTGAACAGCTCTTTGAACGTGCTGTATTTGATTATCTGGTGAGTTCATTGTAGTTCTTTCTTGTTCTTTGCATTAGGTAGTAGAGTTCTTGCTTGTTCTTTAGTTAATAGAGTTCATTCTTTGGCAGTCTGTTTCTGTCTGGTGTGATTACTTGAACTTCATACAAGAACACGATCCGTCCGTCTCTGGATGTACTGCGGACGGTTTGTCTAAAGCAAGAGCCTTATTTGAACGTGCTCTCACAGCAGCTGGTTTGCATTTTTCTGAAGGCAGTAAGATATGGAATGCATACAAGGAGTTTGAGCAAGCCATCTTTCTTACAATTGATGAGTCAGATACTGAGGTGAGAAAATTTTTATGTGTAGACTTGGATGAACACCTATTTATTATGCATTTTCACCTGAACATCATGTTTGCATTTTATATCTAAACTAATCCTGTTGGTGCTGCTTAAGAAAGGTTGTAATGAAGTTTTTCGTTGTACTTATAGCTGAGAGAGAAGCAAGTGCAGCGTATACGAACTATATTTCATCGTCAGTTGTCGGTCCCCTTAGCTGACATGAGTTCGAGCCTACTTGATTACAAGGCTTGGGAGGTTGAACAAGGGAATCTTCATGATGTTGACTCTGATGACTTGATTACTGTTGCTTCACACATTGCTTCTGCATATAAGAAGGCCTTGACTATGCATGATGCTCGTGTTAATATGGAAGAACAAATCTCTAGAGCTGGCATAAGTGACTCCGAAAAACTTTCATCATTCATGGTACTTACTTTTATTATACTTTGATTGGTTTTATGTGCTTTCCTATTCACTCCTTTTCCCTCCATCTTTATGATCTCTTTGTCCCATAAGCATTAGATCAAGTTTCTTGCTTAATGCTACTACTTATTGTTTTAATATTATGAAATGAATATGACTTTTTGGCATAACCAAACACAGTTTCAGATATGTTTAAATTAGAAATTAGATATTTACCTGAAAATTGGATGTTCTTACAATTGTATTTAACCAGACACATGTTTCTTAGTGTTTACACTGATTAAACTGCTTATTGTTTTTCATAATATGAAATGAATAGGAACACTGGCACAACCAAGCACACTTTTAGATATGTTCAAATTAGAAACTAGATCTTAACCATAGAATTGGTCAATTGGATATTTTTACAAGGTATGAAACATTCATGTTGGCTGATTGATGACTAATGGTTTATGGTGTTTCAGATCTATTTAAGGTTTGAAGATTCTTCTGGTGACCCTGCACGTGTTACTGCCCTATATGAACGTGCTGTTACTGAGTTCCCTGTATCAGGCGATCTGTGGCTTGATTATACACGTTATTTGAATAAAACCTTAAAGGTATGTTATATTAATGTGCTTGGCTGTTCTTGTATGTTATTATCTTGTAATCGTTGATGCTAACTATGCTCGCTTTCCAGGTGGGGAATGTTGTTAGGGATGTTCACTTGAGGGCCACAAAAAATTGCCCATGGGTTGGTGAACTTTGGGTGAGGTACTTGCTTTGCTTGGAACGATGTCATGCTTCGGAGGATGAAAGATCTGCGGTAAATTCCTTAAATATAATCCTGAATTAAAACAATATTCACAATCACAAGCCTTTATAAATGCTACCAATTAGTTTCTCATGATGATTGTGGCTGGTAAAAGACAGATTGAAGTTCTAACTTTTACAGCATCATGAATAATTACTTGGATGACCGTTTAGAACTAAAAAAAAAGTATTGAATACCTTTTGCCCACCTTTGGTGACCTCCTAAATGGTATATATACAAAAGGCTTGTCTTAAATTTGATGAGGTTACATTCCAACACTGCCTATCCTGCAATAGATCATTAGATCCTAGGCAGTACTCTATTGCTAAGATTTTTTTTTTCCCTTTCATCCATGTGCAGTGTTCAGCTAACTTGATCTAAAATTTGGTGCCTTCCCTTTCATTTTTCCTATGACTAATTTTATATTATGCATTAATGGTATTTTTTCTGCCTGAATCCATTACAGGTTTTTGACAAGGCCCTACTCTGCACATTCACAAGCTATGAGGAGGTACTTGATCATCTTTTACATTGTGTGTATTCTTTGATTTTGTATTTAATTGGTTTTCTTGTGTATCTTTTAGACTTGTCCATCTCCTTCTTTGTGAATACCTTTGTTCCGTGGATACTTGCATCCTAAAAATGATCTACCAGGTGCAATTTTTTTTTATAAACTTTGCTCCAAAAACCCTTGTGCATCACTTATTGTGTGACATACCGTTGCAATTTATTTGTGCATTTTATATGATGTCCAAAACCTTAATTAGCAGTGCCTAATATGTTGCTCAAAGAAGATGGGAATTTTACTAATCACAACCCTTTTTGGTCCATAGTACTTGGATTTATACCGTACTCGGATAGATGGCTTGAGAAGGATGATGTCAGTTGCTGAAGAAATTCAGGTGATGGATTATGCTGTCATTCGAGACACCTTTCAGGTATTTTCTTAAGCTGTGATAAGTGATGTGTATCTACAATCACAACTAATATTTTCTTGTATTTATTTGTCCATCTAAATTATCTTCTATACATCCCATCCAGCGTGCATCAGACTATCTGTCTCCACAGCTGAAAGGCACAGATGCTTTATTGCAATTGTATACTTACTGGGCTCGTTTGGAGTTGAGATTGCAAAAAGATATAGCTGCAGCTCGTGGCGTTTGGGAAAGCTTGCTAAAAATCAGGTCTGTATACTTTTCCTTCCATCTTGAACACAAATCATGCTGGTACAGATTTGAAATTTTCTAATGCTGGTTGATTTCATTGGTGTAGTGGTTTGACACTGGAGACCTGGAAAGGCTATATAGCGATGGAAATTGAGAATGGAAATATAAATGAAGCTAGGTCAATTTACAGAAGATGCTATACCAAGAAATTTCCTGGTTCAGGCTCAGAGGTAAGCCTTTTCTTGCTCCTTGTATTTGCTAAAGTGTAGTGTACTGAGGATTAGATGACTCTCAATTGCTAACAAAAATGGATTAATTTCAGGACATATGTCATTCATGGTTGCGGTTTGAGAGGGAGTTTGGTACATTAGAAGATTATGACCAGGCTTTCCCAAAGGTAACACCTGTTCAATACCTATCTGCTTCTTCTTTTTGTTGAGTTCCTTAAAGAAATATAGCACTATAATTTGTGATTAGGTTCATGTATTACATCGCTACAGAAAAAACCACCTATTGTCAAAAAGAAAGAAAAAAAGAAGTTGAAAAACACCAGCTATTTTTTATTTCACATGGTTGTGATTTGTACTGAGGAGAAGTTGGCATGCTTCCTTGGCTGTGATTTGTAGGTTTCCCGCCGTTTTGAAGAACTGCAGTTATTTAGGCAACAACAGGAGTCAAAAACTGTGCCTGCATCAATAGAGCAGAGAGATAACAGTTCTAAGAAAAATGCCCGTGAAAAGAGGAAAGCAGGTCCAAGTTTAACAGATCAACACCCTGTGAAGCGGCAGAAAGAATTGGAAGTAGTTGCAAAAGAAGTGGGGAACATGGAATCTAGCGAACATAAACCAGTTGAAAAGAGCACGGAAGAGACGGAAACAACAACTGAGCCAGATGTCAACAATCAACACCTCCAAAAGAAACAATTCAGTAGAGTGAAACCAAAATTCACTGACCAGTGCACTGCTTTTATATCAAACCTTAACTTTGATGTAAGTTCAGCACTTGCCGTGTCAACTTGCTTTCTAGTCCTAAATTCTCATTTCTCCACAAATTTAAAACTCAGCAGAGTCATTAACGTTTACATGCTCATATGCAGACAAATAAAGATGAACTTGAGAACTTCTTCAGTGATGTTGGTGGGGTGGTTGAAATTCGGATATTGAAGGACAAGTTCACTGGGAAGTCAAGGGTGAGTCTCTTTAATCTCATTTAATAGACAAAACTTTTTAAAGTCTTTTTTTTAACATTAGGGTTATTGGTTATCAAATAATTAATTTCCTTGCACATTTCATGGTTAGTTGTGATATGACTGATTTATTGTCATTGATGTTTAAAGGGACTTGCTTATGTCGACTTCTCTGATGAGGCACACCTGAAAGCGGCTATAGCTAAAGACAAAAGGACATTGAAGGGGAAGAAGCTATCTATAAGAAAATCTGATCCCTCCAGAGGCAAAAAACAAGAGCCTGAAAAAGATGGTAAGCTATCTATAAGAAAATGACCTGATTTCATCCATTGTTAATTTATAGTAGCCAACACTGAATTTTATGAAGGCCTTTCTGACCGATAAGATATATTTCGAAACCTCTTCCCTTATATGGAAAAGATAAACCCTTTAAAAATTTTATAAAAAATCTAGAAATATCTTTCTAATTGTGGGTTTATGAATTTGGCATGCCTGCTTTGCAGTTTCACTCCATTGGATCATCATACGCTTCTGATTTGTTCAATTCTACTTTTTTTACCGTGGTAGGTAAAATGAAGTCTAAATCTGGGCCCCCACCTGTCCTTGGTGGACGGAAACGTGGTAGTGAGAGCGTCCAGCTGGAAGGTAAGAACACATTTGCCGTCCCACGGGCTGTGAAGAGCGCGGGCGCATCTAAACCAGCTGAAGATGATGAAACACCAAAGTCAAATGATGAGTTCCGCAAAATGTTGATTGAAAAATGAGAGGTATGAAAATTGACCCTTGAAGTTACTGTTGTCTTGAGTACCATATACTTGCTTTTTAGTGCCAATTTCATTATGCTGATCTTCTTTTCTAGCCTTTGGATGAAACCAAGCTTGTGTTGACTGTAGCTTGTGTTGGAAACAAAAGAATATGTTAGTGTAGTATTATCAGTTTATGGAAGTTTTTTCCTTTTTTTTGGGAAGAAAAAAGTTTATGGGAATTTTCCACTTTTTTTTTTGGTTATGGGAATATCAAGTTACAAATTCCTTCTTTTTTTTATCTATCATAAGGAATACTGATCAATGAAGTCTTTGTTTAGGGCCCTTTGAGTTTTACTAGTTAGATTTTAGTGTGTTAATGGGAATATCAAAGTTATAGTTAGATTTTATTTTAGTGTGTTAATGAGTTTTATTAGTTAGATTTTCCACTTTTTTGAAGAAAAAGTTGATGGGAATGTCAAAGTTATATATATTTTTTGTGCCTATCTAAGGAAGGAATACTGATCAATGAAGTCTTTGTTTAGGTATGGGGTGCATCCTCATGCTCATCGGCTTTTATATAATGCTTTTGTGATGGATTTTATATAATGCCCTATATCAATTTTGGTGCATTCTAACTAGATTCAGTTATCATTGTCACATAGTTGAATTTTAGTTTTCCTTGGGTCTTTCGAGCAATGATAATTCTTGGGCCTTCTTCATACACTCTCAATTTTATATTGGGGCAAGGGTGTGTACATCATGGGCCCCAAAATCTCGCCTAAGGCGGGTTAACACTGAGTTGATGTTGTTTTTGTTGCTGTTGAAGTCTTTGTTTATTTGTAATTGAGCTTTATTAGTTAGATTTGAATGTGTTAAATGACCAAAAACACTTGTAGAAAGCTTAATGCATTTATGATGTGTAGGTAGCACTTGACATTTATTTATACATACTCATGACTAAAATACATGTCAAACATAATGTACTCGTGACTCTAGCAATTGGCTAACTTACATGATGAAATACTCTTGTAACACTTGGATATGATTAATGAAAATGTGATCTATACGTATTCTTGCCTTTCTTGGGGAGAGAGTGGGGTTCAGGAGGGCAATTCATCATTGTTCTCCTTTCATGATTAAACAAATCGCCATAAGGCCAGACCATTAACTGATTCAACAGAAAAGAAACACACGCTTTTGGTAGATTTGAATTTAAAGGGAAAAAAACTTTCACAAGCCTGTGGAGTGAAGGAAGAGCCCAAACCCACGAGCTTTGTTTATCCCTTTTTTTGATAAGAATGAGATTTCATTTTCTGTTAATTTGTAATGAAATTGTGCATGCTAAGATTCAGTAGGACCACTTCTTTAGCTTAGAAAGCAAACTTAGGAACTTCCCACACCAACCAACTAAAAGCGAAAACTGTTTTCAACTTTGGAAAAGGCCAAAATGTAGAACTTTTTAGCTATCACTTATAATTTGAGAAATGTTGTATAATTGTATTCAGCCTAGGGTGGCTCAAATCACCCATTGACCCTTAACCTAAACCCGTGAATTACAGGTTGGGTCATGGGTCAATATTCTTGGGATTACAGATTAGTGGTCGGGTTATTATTCTTAAATATTTTTTTGTAATAATATTTAGTCTTTATAATAATATATTAATACCCAAAAGTCTTTGAATTAGTTGTAAGTAATTTTTTGTTTCTCGCGAGGATCAAGAAGGTCAACGTATCAACCCGTAAAACCTGTAAATCGGGTTACGGATCAGTTCATGAGTCAACTTAATTTTTTTACGAGTTGACCCATAACCCCTAAACTGGATTAGGGCTTGGTCGACCCGTTGAGCTACCCTCATTCAGCAATTTTGTATCTCGCGTAGGTGTAATGGTGCGTGTACATATTAAAAATATTGAAGATATTTCCTTATTTATAATATGTTTTGTCACATTATTCCAAGTTAACGGCGATAAAAATAAATTCTTAATTAACCCAAACAATGGCGGCTCATTAATGTCCTCATTTCCTATCTGAAAATCAGATCAGATATATGGGCATATATAGTCACTCGTACACTATCCGGTTTTCTTATGGCCACTTGAACACAATTCGGGTATCCGATTCCAATAAATACAGGTACCCATTCGAATGATCAATGTATTGGATATCCGGATTTGTTATGGTAAAAAAGCACAATCCGGGTATCCGATTCCAAGAAAACCGGGTACCCATTTAAATTATCAATTGGAACCGGATACACTCCGGGTATCCGATTCCAAGAAAACACAATCCGGGTATCCGAATCCAAAAAACCGGGTACCCGTTTACAATTTCAATGGATCTGATACCGGGTATCCGTTTCACGTTCCGGGTATCCGGTTTTATGGTCACGAGTCAAAACTCACAACTCACATGAACGCAATCTGGGTATCCGATTCCAAGAAAGTCGAATACCCGTTCAAAACTTCAAATTATCAATGGATCGGATATCCGGATTATGCATTGGTGATTTTTGTCGTCGTTTCGATCCAATATCAGTTTTAAGAAGCCACTGTTGGTAACTTTTCTCAAAATTTGTGACACTGCACATTTACCCTATACGGCTATACATTCATGTACAATTCAGGTGTTGTCGGATAACTTAAAGTAATTGCATCATTGTAAACCCAATAAAACATCATCGTAAAATTAATACAAATTCAGCGTTATTGACAAGTAAAATATAAATCAATCATTCCACTTTTTCTCCGTTTCGTCATCTCTTTTTTTTTTTTAACAGTGATAAGTTGCTGTCAACCTACATTATTAGTCCCTCCATCCTAAAAAAAAACATAATGCTCACTATACTCTCGAATTTTAAATAGACATCACAAAGTTTTTAATACGATAAAGATCAATTTTAAATGAATTATAGTTCAAAGCGAATTAACAATTAAAATGAGTTATATCAAAAAAATTAAACATGTAAAGAATGACCTTTACCATATGACTTGCCTAAATTGAGCTTTTTCTTTAAAAAAATTACTCTTTTTTTTAATTATAAAAAACACTTTACTAGAGTTTTAATTCTTTATCATATAATTTACATATATTGAGTTTTCTTTCTATTTTTATTTATTAAAAAACACTTCACTAGAGTTTTCTTAAATCTACGGGGTCCAATTCCATCTTTAATGCTATATCTTTCCAAATATATGTAATTCCTATCTACCCATCTCCGTATGTGAATGAGACAATGCGTGGTTGTTTGCCCCCTCTCCACTCTCTGACACACTATCCATAATCCATATGGCTTAAGCTTCATGTCTGATAGTGCAAGCAAAGCAAGCAAAACTCACCCAAAAATAAAATATAAATAAATAAATAACATAAAACCCAAACAAAATCAATACATAAATTTAAAGCTAACAAGACAAAGCATGGCAACAAAGTAAAACAAAATTCCCTCTCTTCCCACAGCTTTTTAACTTTCACCTACCTTTAACCCAAACTAACTTTTCACCATTCTACCCCAAACAAATTAAAAAATAATTTAAATTTTCACCACGGTCTGGGAAAGATAAAAAAAGAAGGGGAAAAAACAGCTTTTTATTATTCTCTTCATCTCCCATCACACCACACACCCCACAACCTGTCTCTTTTTGGACCCATCAGTGACCACTACAAAGTACAAGCAAACAGCTATAAGCTGGTTGTTTAGTTTGTGCAAAACCCATTGCAAAAAAAACACTCTCTTCTCTCAAGTTCCTCTTCTTGTCCTTCTTCTAGCAAACAGAAACAAGCACTTAGTTTTAAGCTACTAAATTCTGCTTAATCTCTCTCTCAAGGTAATGTCTACCATAGGTAAATCTCATGCTTAGTCTTAATTATGTAACAAGAATAACCCTAATAGAAGTTTAACCTAATTTTTTCAGGCTTGGTGCAAGTTTTCTTCCTTTTGATATTATAAATTTGTGTTTGTTACTACTAATTTTTAGTGTGTTTCTGCTGTGTAACAGAGTATTTTTAAGTTATTACCAAGCTTGAAGAGCAAAAATGGTGGTTGAAATCCAAGTCTCTCTTTCACTGCATTTTTAGAGCTCAGCAAAGTAATCTCTCTATCTTTCTCTCTGTAATTCCCTAGGGTTTTTCCTCTTTATTTCAGTGCAAAGAAGATTTTTTAAACATTGATAACTTAAATTAATAAAGGGCTTTGTCTATCCACTTTAAATAATTCATTCTGTCCTAGGAATTGGGCACTGATCTCAATGTTTTTCTATTTTAGGGTTATTGAGTGTAGTAATCCAAAAAAACACCCTTAAAAGTTTAAATCTTTAGCTATAACAATACTATAATTAAACTTATAATAATAATAAAAAACTAATTAATCCTGTCTCTATCTATGGCACACAAGACACAGACAGCATACTAAAGAAGCAAAGGAGACATGGAAACTCAAAGAGAAGAAGTAGAGATCCCAATGCCACTGAATAGTGCATATCCAGGAGGAGCTCATGTGCATGTGTCAAACATGTTCCATCAATATCATTACCATGACCATCATCATCACCATCATGATGAAGACCCATCATCCAATGGTCCTCCAGTCATGCCCATAACACCAAACCATCATGACCATGTGTTAATGTCCAATAACAACAGCAAGCATGATCATCAGCAAGTCAAGTACAAAGAATGCTTAAAAAATCATGCAGCTTCCATGGGAGGCAATGTCAAAGATGGATGTGGTGAGTTCATGCCTTCAAAGGATGAAACCCTAATTTGCTCAGTTTGCAATTGCCACAGAAACTTCCATAGAAAGGAAGTAGAAGGAGGAGGTGGAGGTGAGGTTTGCAGGGGCAAAAAGGTAATTAGCTTGGGCCAACATAAGAGTATGAAGAATATCTTGTCCCCTGCAGGAAGAGTACCAATAATTCCCTACAACATGGGGTCCTTGTTGGTTTATTCATCGGATCAATCGGACGGTCAGGATGAGGTGGGTGGTGGAGGTACAGTTAATGCTTCTCCTGGGGTGGCATACATGGGATTCCCACCTCCACCACCACCATCATCTCAACATCATCATAAGAAGAGATTCAGGACAAGGTTCACACCAGAGCAAAAGGAAAAGATGTTTGGCTTTGCAGAGAAAATTGGATGGACAATTCAGAAGCAAGAGGAATCTGAGATTCAACAGTTCTGTCAGGAGATTGGAGTTAAGAGGAAGGTGTTAAAAGTTTGGTTGCACAACAACAAGCACAATTTAAACAAGAAGAATTCTCCAACTATCAATGGTTGTCAAGAAGAAAAAACACTGAATGTCTGAATATCCTGCTTGTTAATCTTTCCTCCTTTTGGTGTCTCAAAGCTGTTTTTATTTTATCTTTATCTATCTCTGTAATCTTAATTTATGTGTCGTATGTTGTGTTATTATATGATTAAAATAGTATGATTAATTAAACATGTGTAATCATGTGATTGAGACTTTTTAGGTATTTAGTTAGCTTTTTATTTGTCATTATCTTATTGTCTAATCATTTGGAAATCAGGGTTTCGAACATGAGATTGTCCTTTATAAATAACAATAGCTGCTTAAAATGGATGATTAGAAACTTGTCTGAATAGAGTTGGTTAATTAATTAATACACAAAACATCACATAATTGCTATAAATACAAGAGAAGGAAAAAGGGCAAAGTTCATTTCGGTCATTCTAAACTCATGGTCATGGCATATGATAAAGGAATTGACATTATTCACTTTAAAGACATGGCCTACTTGCTAGAACTATCCAAACGAGGTGACCACACATTACTTGTTGGCTTGTTGCTATTCCAAAGCTAGAGTTCTTTGTACTTGTATTATTGAATTTAATGTCTAGCCTTGTCATAATCAGTCCCTTGTAGAAAATTGATTATTACATGAATGTGCTCTCCCAATCAAAGTACTTTCAGGTTTCACTTTTTTTATATTTCCTTAATTGTAAGGATTAACTAGTGATCACATATTTGTTTGAACATGGATTTTATTAAATTTACAACATAATTTTAAGACTTTTCTCATTTTCAGTTCCTCAGTCTGGTTTGTTGTTTTTTCTAGTTTGTTTGGTTTTTGATCATCCTGTTTGTTTTCTCATACCGGTTTGTTCCTTTGCCAAATTTTTCGGCCTATCGATCTAACAAAAAGAAGAAGACTTTCCTATGATAGCATATTTTTTATGTGTTGTGAATTTTAAAATCAGCTTGTAGCATGACCAACTTGTCCAGGATGAGCAAAGTCACAAAACAGTAACAGCAACCTGCACCTCTCACGTGTAACATTAAATATTTTTGAGATTTTATTCATTATTGTTGTTGTTTACCTTTCTTTTATTTTTTTCAAATTTTTTTTTTGTTGGGAAAGAGGGGGGAGTCCTTTGCCCCGTCTTTTGGGGCTACCAACTCCTCTGTTGGCCATCACATGGCATGCCCGCCTGATCAGAACTATCAACTCAAATACTCAATGAACTCACACTTACAACATGAAGTGTTTACACTCCCTCATGATTCTTGACATTTTCTTACATTTAATAAATATTTCGTGCTTGCTTATGTATGGAAAAAAAAAGAGAGAGAACAGGTTACAAATCACTGATCACTGCAGAAGTAAAAACCTTACTTATAAACTATAGTAATTCATTTAATATTCTAAAGCAATGGATAAGAGTCCAGCATGAAAATTAAATTAATTAATCAAATCTTTACTGCTAAATTATAGAATTGATGCCCATTCAGAAAATACTAAAGCCTAAAGGACAAATGATAGCATAACATGTTTACCCAAAAGTTACAATAATGTATAGATTTTTTTGTTAAGGTTTGAAATGCATGACTAGAAAGCTTAGCCTATATTCCAGTTATAAGGCAGTAAATTAGGCTACTAAGAATTTATCAATATAATCCAAGAATTTGAGGTAGCACATAGCAGTAAAATATCCAAGTAATATTCTTGACAAAGGATATGGCTGACTTTGAGAAATAGAAGATCGAAGTTGTATGGCATAGAGATTCTCTTTAAAAAAAAGCAAGAAACCAGTTATTTGGATAGATCATAGATGCAGGATAAAGGGAGATTCTATTAGGCAACCCTTTTCTCAAAAGGACAAAGGACTAAGAATTTTATTTTCCTAAAGATGAAGGGATACAGCTTGATAGCACATGATGCAAAGGCCTTATGTACAACAAACATTCACATAACATTAAAGCCAGAATAAGATTCCTAATGTAACTTATGCAATATTAAGGCGAGAGTCTAAAAGTGCATCATGTCAAAGTTAAGAAGGGATATGAAGAAAGACTCTTGACAGTAAGTTTCCTACTATACAGATGAAGCCGGTTATGCAAGTAAAAGGAGAAACTGAAACATACCGAACAACCCCTTTAGGCTAGTGCATATTATCAACGCTTCCTTGTCAAGCACTCTTGAGTTGAGTCTTAAGGTGCATTTGGATTACACTACACAATGCATTATCTTGCATTAAATCTTGCAATATAAAGTATTATAATACAAGATGATGCATTATGTGATTTAATCCAAACACGCTATTTCTTCCAAGCTAACTTAAGGGAACAGTTGTATAAAAGAACCTAATTACATGATAGTAGCCGTGCTCGTCCGGGATTAAGAAGGGATTCTGACATGAACCAACCCTGAAAAAGAGATGGAGGCAATCATTTCCAGCATCTGATTCACCATAAAAGACACATTTCGCTATCAACCACGAGCAATATTATCTATATAAAGCAGTCTCAAAGATCCTACAAGCCTGAACCACAGAATGCCTGGAGACTAAAAGCTAGAGCATTTATGCAACCCAAAAAGAATATAATAAAAATGAAAGATAAAGAAGAGGACCACATGCAACTAAATGGCTTTCATATCCTAAACAAGCTTAGTGACCACAGTGTTTTTAGCTATAAAGGCCTAAAGAAAAAAAAACGAACAGGAGAACAGTTTAAAGAGATAGCATATTGTTAAAGACCAAAGTATTACTTGAGAGTTAAAGACTTTCATGTATGTAGCATAAATTAAGAAGAATGTTGATTTTAACTTACCTTTTGTGCAGCTTTATCCTTGAAGAGCATGTATTTTGCAGAAACTAACTTACAAGACTCTGCTACTTGAGCTTCAATATCCAAAGGTGTCCCCGTGAAACATAAAGCATCATTTTCTTCGTTTTTTCCAATGGAAGCCTGCTTCTTAGCTAAAGAGCGGATAGCATGAAGGAGTACCTGACCCTGTAACACATAAACCTAGTATCTGTAGCCAAAGAATAGGAAGCAAGATCTTTCAGAAAAAAATACCAAATTTTCTTACATGGAATGCTGCTTTCAATATATCATCAGGCTTTGCTTGATCCTTCAGCAGAGCATACACCTTTCTCTTGGCAGGATTATATGTCACCAAGTATTTCTCTTTCTGTCAATGAAAAAAACGTTTAAAAAATATTAGCCATCTAGACGAGAAATATCAAAGAGTTATAAAGTTAAGCACATACTACAACATAAACTGAAAAATTGTACATGGTGGAGACACTAACGTCACTTGTTTGTAAGTAAAATATTTCATACCTCAAATAGAGACTCCACCATGAAATATGATTGTGGATCTTGAAATGCGTCTTTGAATCTGGGTCCTGCAGAGTTCATAGGTTAGACTTGGAAAAAAAAATTAATTTTAGAAGTCAGCTAATACTCCTAATAGGATTAGATGAGAACTATAAATACCAAGAACAAAAGGTTTGTCCTTCACCCAGGGAAATGTGAATATGTTTTCCTTCAAATTACCCTCTTGTAAGGAGGGAACAAAACCTGCATTTAATTGTCATTTATGTGTATATCAGTGACATTCCAATCATAGCATATGACTGTAACGAGCATTTACATTAAAAATTATAGAAGGTATTTCTAACCTGTCTTGAGAAATGACTCTACTGCCACTGTGAACCTTGCCCTATTTAATGTGTGCAATACAACTGATTTTACCTAACAGAAGAAATAGTTGGTGTTCTCATGAGAATTGTGGTTAATCAGCAATGAGACTGGAAAAAAAACAAAATTAGCACACCTCTTGATAAGAACTGAACACATATCCACAAGACAGAAGGGCAAATGTAGTAGCCAAGGATGGATTTCTCTTTGATATCATGATGCTCAGTCCAGTTCCCAACTACAGAGGAAAACTCACAAATTAGTCGTAGCAAGATAAAAATAGTAAAGAAAATTAGAATATGATTGGATAATATAGCCCAAATAACATCGAGATCAGTAATTAACAACAAAAGCAAAATCTTATAATCTAAAACTGAATATTCATCAAGATTACTTGAGATGCTTAAGCAGTCAAAAGATGTAAAGCCTACACAAAAAATCATGCTGTAAAAAAAATCAAGCTATGTTGGAAAACTCAGAGCCTTTTTACTTTTTGTTAGTACTAAAAACTAACAGCCAAATTCTAATTATCCAACAAACTGCAAGTGATAATTTTCCACATGTAGAATAAACAAGCCCTTCAAAACTGAAATTAGGCTTCCAAATTACCAGGTCTGCGATATTGCCAACACATTCCCCTTTTGCAGTGACATCTCCAATGTTCTCACCCTTAGCAAATGCTTTATATATTGGAGTACGAGTTGATGTTGATGTAACTGCACCCACATTCTGTCAACAATTGAAACATATGAGTAACACAAATGACCACAAGCTCTAGCACTAAGCAACAATATCTGATGAAATCTTGTAGTCCTCCCACATTCACCGCCAAAAGACAACTTTTTTCAGGAACTTCTAGAAAAATACAGGAAAAAAAACAAGAGCTTGACAAATGTAAATATATGAAGGGCAGCTTACAGAATTGTTTTTATGTGAAAATCTGCATTCCTATTGATCTCCAAGGAAGTAAAGGTACCTTTACAACATTGGCAGCACAAGCCAAGGGCAGAAATAAGTGTGGCATAGCTGCAGTTGCCAGCTCTACACCAGCTCCCAACTCCATTAGAAGATCACCTGAAAACCTAAGCTGAATAATAGAAATTACATAAGTTGATACCTCCAACAGTGAAATCACAGAAGACATAAATTACAGGGGTAAGGAAAAGAAACCTACTTGTTTTAGGTCATAATCAAACTTATTCCCTTGCCGTGAAAAGATCATTTTTCCAACCCTTCCTGCACCATCCTACATATGTAAGCAGCAATGTTGAGAAGCATTAAAGCAGAAAAGAGAGTAACATTCAAATGCAATTTATATAAATAAAGAGCAACAAAAATTAAGGAGAAAACACAGCCAAACAACAAATAGGATCCCTTAAATGATTCAGCAGTGTGAAAAAATAATATATATTTACCTTACTCAATAAAAAAACAAATAACACAAATCTATAACAAAAAGACCGGGCGACGCATATACCTTCAATATCCAGTTAACTGCAACAGCACCGGTAGCTGCTCTGTCTCTGGAGATTCCAACTGAACTCAACAGAGCTTGTGTAGTAAAAACACCCATGGCCCCGCCAAAAAAGTGCTGTAGCAAGCATTATGAATATTGCAACTTTTAATAAGCCTCAAATAGAAGAGATACACACATGAATTGGATCTACAATACACAAGATACAACAAAACCATATTTGAATGAGGACCTGGTCAGAGCCAAGTTCCTCAAAAACCACATTTCAGCACTACAATAGGCAATATTAGACATAACCTCCAAAATAGCACTAATCAGAGCTCAATATCTGTAGAATATCATAAGACTTCTGAGTGTACCTTTAATGCTCGCCATGACATGTAAGGCACATATGCAGGGGTCACGCTTTCAGGGAAACCTTCAGGGACTACATATGATCTTACAAATGACACTAACTCCTGCATAAACAGGTAATAGTTCGCTTTAGCCAAGCCAATTGTATAGCCACAGCATTTTACCTTATAGACTCTAATATCATTTATGTAATCAAGCTAGTGGATCTTCATCATGGAATGGAATAAATTGATTTCAGATATCCACCACAAGAGAACAAACTGAACTACATTGTTTATATTTTGGTTCCCCCAACCCACTATAAACTAATAATGATTGTTACTTACTTATGATTGGAACTTCTTTAGTGGAGTCAGCAAGATTACAACTATTCTACTCACAAAAGCCAAATGCTAAACTGATCCATAACAACACACTCAAACCCTACATTCTTCAAATCAAAACTGCATAAACTCGTATCAAAGCAATTTAAGGCGAAAGGGACTATACATTGAGAGGATTTTGCGGTGTCTGCAAACAAACAGCACGAATCGAAGCCTTGCCGTTCGATTTGAGAGAAGCGCGCGAACCGTCCTCAACAGCCATATACTTCCAACGACGGCCGTCGACCTCTTCGCAACACATCAATCGAAAACTAGAACCAGCGAACTCTTCACCACTAATTCCGGCGTTCTTGGAGCTCTGATCCACCTGCAATGGCGGAATTTTTGGCGGCGGAGTAGCCGAAGCGGAGGAACCACCGCCGGAAGAGGCCAAATCGGCGCTAACACGAATCGTCTCCCGGACGAGAAGCCGAGCGTCGTGAGAGGACGTTGTCGCCGTCATCGTCTGGGCGGCGGACCTTGGCGTCGCCGGCTTCACGTTGATCGGCGCCATTGTTGTGAGGAAGGCGGAGGAATCGACGCTGTGGAGAGGGGGATTGGAAAGTGCGCGGGTTTGCTATTTAAGATGGCGGGGGGTTTGGTTTATGATCGACGACGCGTGGCGCGTGGTGGATTTTGATACTTGCCAAAAAGGCACCGCCACTAAAAGGATCAAGTCTAGTTGATTTAAGTGGCGAAGAGGGCAATGGGGCCCATCGAATTCCAGCTCAGCTGCTGAGCTGTCATCGTAATCCCATTCTTTTTCTTTCTCCAAGTTAGGTGTGCTTAGCTTTAACGTGGCTTAGCTGGCTTGTTATCTTCGAAATGGCATGGATGTGGATTGCCACAAGGTGGGTCCCGATACTTTTATTTTTGTTTATTAAGAAAAAATTATGATAGTGATTGGCAATATACACACCCACTTAACCTTTGTTTGGATTACATCATTTATATTTAATGTAATTTAATATATTGAATTTATAATCCAAACAAGGATTACTTTTTTAAAATATCTTTATGAATGAGAAAAATATATTGCAAAAAATGTATATATTATTTTATTTAGAAGATATAGAAATTTTGAATTGAGAAGAAAAAACAATATTAAATCATGCAACATGAACATAAAAGGATAGTCAAGTAAAATATAAAAAGATTTGTCTAGGACTAGGAGAAAAACATTTCACCCTAAACTTTTTAGACCAAAACCAAGAGAGAATAAGAATAATAGTATGGCAAACACACACCATTTGACATTATAAAAAGTCCCATATCAATATACAATCATTGTTTAGTATAGTCCCACTCAAGCATAATCTAGGGTCAAAATGAGAGCATCCATAGCCTAAACATGTCACGAAGATGTGCATGAAAGACCATAGGAAAACTTAAATTCATCTATGTGACGATAATAACTGAATTTAGTTAAAATGCACCATATTAATATAGTGATGCCTTATTATTTACCATTTTACCTACTTAGTTCAAACCAAGAAAAATCATTTGCATTGCAGTTATTCATCTCCTGACCTATAACCGACAATGCAATGAACAAGTTGAATCTAAAAACTCCTATTGAACTCGATTAACAAACAAATCCATCAACACATGATGTGATACACATACACCACAAAGGTGACAAACAAGGCTTCATTATTTACAACACAAGCAAGTTACACACACATCTATAGCTTAAGATAATACATCCTACCATAGCATTGAAACCAAATCAACAACAAAAACAATAAACAAGCAAAAGCAACTCATCCAAGTTAGACTCAAATCAACAACAAAGGGATGATCCTCCCTAGGCGAGTAGCCTAGTCATCGAGCCCATGACACGGAGTCTATTTCATCTCTAGCTGCCTTGTAAAGTTCAAGCCTTTTAGCACATTGCAGCCTCCTCTCCATCAGAGCTGGGTCTTCATCAAGCAACTGTCCAAGCTGTTTACCCTACAATATTTAAAACCACATCTTCATCAGCAATCACCCCAAAATTCTTTTAAGTTCAGCTGAATTTTTTTGCTTGGTTCATTACTTCATGCATACTACAACAGCAAATTGATCAGTAAAGGTGTGTCTGGATTACTCAAGACAAGTATCCAGCATTATAATGTAAGATTGAATGCATTTTCTGGTGTAAGATTAAATGCATTATAATGCACCATCCTAAATGCAAGATACAGTTTTAGTAGGCACAGCTCACTTGGTTCGTTGCTTCATTCACATTAAGCAACTTGATCACTAAGGGTGTGTTATAATTACACCAGAGAATGCAGTTTCTAGCATTACAGTGTAAGATTTAATGCATTATAATGCTAGAGGCTATATTCTAATGCAAGATAAAGTATCATCATGTGTCCAGGATCATAAGAATTAAGAAGGCATTATCTGGTGTAATCCATGCACCGATGCAACTATGCAAGATACAGTTTTAGGAACAGCTCATTTGGCTCGTTGCTTCATTCACATTAAGCAAATTGATCACTAAGGGTATGTTATAATTACACCAGAGAATGCAGTATCTAGCATTACAATGTAAGATTTAGTGCATTATAATGCTAGAGACTGCATTATAATGCAAGATAAAGTATAATCATATGTCAAGGATCATAAGAATTAAGAAGGCTTACCTCTCTCTTTCCAATCTGAACATAAAAGTGATTGAGCAATGATTGTTTGGCCTGACGAACTTGACAATAAACAACCGCCTTGGGAATGGTAAGCTTCAGGCTTTGGCAAACCATATTGATGTAGGAGGAGACATTTGATGCTATCCTCCTGAAGTGTGACTCAGTGTATCGATCCACAGTTGGGGTAATAGCTGGGTTCCCTGCTTTCTCAATTTCTTGTGGAAGCTTCCGGAAGAAATCAACAGTTAGGTAAGAAGACTCCATTTCCACCAACCGTGTAACTGTTTTCTTGCTTTCCTCGCGAAACCTTTCTAACGCTTCGCTTGCAGCTGCGGCGATTTCAGCTTGCAAACTAGGGAAGCGTTTCAGTTCCTGATGACCACAACAAATGTAGAGCTTAACTCTCAAGCTAAGAATAAAAAAGTGTACTATTAAACCCAAATAATTATAAATTATTTATGAAAAAAGTTAACAAGTCAAACCATGGTTTCTGACATGGACTTCCTCACTAGTTCCTTCAAAACAAAGTGAACCTGCATAGTTTTATTAGAAATAAGGTTAGGACATGGAAATTTGAAAGTTGCTAATTTGCATTGAAAACTCCATTCATTATTTCATAACGAAGTAGAAAGTGAGAATTATGCAAACTTACAGCATCAACAGATGCCTCGGCAGGACCCCTGAAATAATTAAGTGATCCTTCAATAAGACGCCGATATCCTTGCTCTGGAGCTATAAGATGAGGTTGGTATCCATCAGATTCTGACACAACCTTCCTAACATTGTGGAGGGAAAGATGACGATCAAACGGAAGCTTCTTCAGAGCAGCAGGAAGCTGGTTGTCAAAAACACCATAAATACGATCACCTCCAGGACGCTTAAAAGACCAAAACAAGTATCGATTACGTAGGAAGTACCCATGAACATAAATGCAAAAAGGGGAATATGCACAAATTAAAATGAAAACATGCTTTGTTGTGTTAAGGACCATATATGAATGGGAAAATCCATCTGTGACCAATGTTGCAGCATGCTTACTGAGTCACAGATCAATTCAGCAAAACACAAGAAATATGATCAAATTTTAAAACGAAAAGAAACAGATACCTAAGAGAGAACCCTCAAACAGAATCTGCATGAGCTTGAACTTATGCTTCAAAGGAATTTGCCACATTCAGGATGCAAATCAAGATAATGCTACTCTACGATGCTATTAAAGAAGAAAACAAATCATACCCTCCATCCAAATGCTCCTTGAATATCCGATCAAATGCACGGCAGAGTTCAAGAATCAATAACAACTGAGCCTGAAGTATAAAACAAATTGGTTAACAACTGAAAGTAGAGTGTCATAACTTGAATGTATGAAAGAAATGTTACTCACCCCTGCATCAACACCAATAGGTCTCCCAAGACGGTCCAATTCTGATTCTAGATCATCGATGTTTTTGTTTATCAACGAAGTAATACTTGGTAGCCTGGCCCTAATCACAGATTCCAAGTGCTGAAATCCAGGTCATCCACCACAAAGTAATTAATAAACTTAAAAAACAGGTAATTATTCTACTCGTGAGAATGAAAAAACACACATAGTTACACCTTTGAAAGCAGTTTTGCAAGATACTCTGAGCCTGATTTGTTGGATAAGTGTGAATAATCAGGACTGGTTGCAAAATACTCTTTTTCCTTGTGCCTTGCATCAATCATATCAACATTTCTATTGATATCTGCCTGTGAGCGGTTCACTATGCCAACCCATGGATGTTGCAGTCTATATGATCTTCCTTCAAGAACCTTGACATTTAGATGAAAATAAAAGATATATAAAGATAATATTCTATTCAGATAAATAATTGGTTCACAAGCACGCCCTGTCGCCCTGATTTTGTATTTTCATTATATGCTGAGTAAAGGTAAGAAGTTAACAAACATAACTCACAAATTTCTATAGTTTCTATAAACTCTAACATTAGGTCATGTTTCTCCTTATACCGAATTACCTGTGATACACTTGTTCATTTATCCATCAAATATATTTTCCATCCATAAAAGAGTAGTTAAAAAAAAACTTAATCCCATTCATAAAATGAGGAAATGACCGAAGAGAACATACATCCAGTGCATTTGTTCCTTTATCCATTAGATCTAACTTCGTCAGAACTCCAAATGTACGGTCACCTGTGCATGATAAAACCATAAATCAGAAATGAGGAGACAAATAACAAAATGAATCACACATGCTGGGTTCATAATTAAGCATACATGTACAAACATAATACCTGCAGGGTCCACTTCTCTAGCAAGTTTTATAGCATCTGATGTTGCGATATCTTGATTGGCAGGAGAGATAGCCAATATAATGCAATTGGGCTGCACAAAAGATGTTCCATCAGAACATGCAGAATTGATTTTAGAAATGTTCAAGGAAAAATGAGAAGGGTAGAAAGAGGTGAAAAGTTACCTTCTCGACATATGATCGAACCATATTTTCAATATCTGCGACAATACTATCTGGCTGTCCCTCTGCAGGACAAAAATCCAAATTTAACAACGAAAGTGATGGATTTTTTTTTTTAAATTCCAAGGGTAAGATGAACCACTTACCAACAGCAACCTTTGTCAACCCAGGCAAATCGATGAGGGTTAAATTTACAACTGTTCAAGATCAACAAATAATCAGCAGAAATCTATGACAAATTCACAACTCATGTGTAAAATAATTCTTTTTGCTCCATATGCATAAGCATGATACAGAACTGACCGAATATACATAAGCATGATACAGAACTGATTAAAAACTAAACAGCAGACCAAAATATCATAAAAACATTAGCTTATCCCAAATGACAGTCAAACAATTGCCTTGATGAAAGAATTTGATATAGAGTAATTTACCATTGGGAGAATATATGCTGAGATGAATTGGAATAGGAGAAATCTGCTTTGTCCTCCCGGTTACTCGGTCAGTTTCATCTTGGATTTCCTTACGAACCAACGCTTCAGAAGAAGAAAGCTAGCAAAATTAAGGTTCCTCTACAAGTTTCAATTACCCAATCACATGAATATGCTTCATAAGGTAAACATATGGATGCTGAAACAGAAATTAGAAGGTAGTACGCACAGAAATCAGTAAATCGGCGCTTAGGCATGTGAAGGAACTCGGCAAATTCAGGTGTTCCTTGCTCTGTTTTGTGCAATTGCAACACCAGCGGCCTCCTAGTCACAATTCCTGCGAAAATATCAATATTCCTAAACGATCAACTCCCAAATTCCCTCCCAGACTTCACATGCAACTAATCAACAAAACAAGAGGCGAGAAAACATTGAAAATAGGAAATTCGAGAGAAACCCTAACCAGATCCTCGAGGAAGAAAGTCACGTCCTACTATACTCTCGAGCACTGAAGACTTCCCAGAACTCTGCAAGAAAACAACAAAAAGAAGTAATTGAGCATGTAACGAAGCTAACAACAGAAATCGAAACTGCTAGTAAACCGGAGAAAATGCAGTGAAAAAAAAAACCGGTGTACCTGACCACCGACGACGGCGACAGAGGGGAGAGCTTCCCAGAGTGAAGAGAAGGAGCTATCTCCGCCGCCATGGTCGCCAAGGACAGTACAAGCTCTCTGGATTCTGTTGACAAGACCTATCAAGCTTTCCATGGTCGTCATCTTCTCACTATCTCAGCAAGACACCTCACAACACAGAGAATTTCAGCAAGTAGAGAGAATTTCGAAATTGAAAGCTTTGTGGAGAATTCTGGATGCTGCAAATCAGTGAAGGGATTGAGAAGCGAGGGAGAGAGAGAGACTGAGAGAGAGTGGGAAATTGGAATGGAATGAGGATAGGTTTGTTGGTCGTGAAAAGATGCTGAGAAAATGATGTAAAGAATTACAGATCGTGGTCTTTATTTCAATTTTTCAATTTTTGGATAATTTGGGGGCTTGGGTCGTAACGGACAAATATGCGGTACGTTGGGCGAGTTTTAAAATTTTTGAATTTATTATGATGGTTGAAGAAGACCGCACGCACCAGACCGCCTAAACCCGGCCCCACCAGACCGCCAATAATGAGCACATTTTTTAAAAAAATTACAAAATTGTTTTTTTTGTTGACCACTGATTCGCCACAACTTCGTTTTTGCTACGTCTAGCTTGATTCGGATCGCACATCTATAAAATGTTTATAACATAAAACACACATTTGTTCCAATTTCAAACTCGTTTTGCTCTTTTTTTAGGATTTATACTATCCTTATTCGATTCTGCCCACTTTGTGTGTGGCTCATTTGTTGACCCGTCTAATTGTTCATGATTGTCCTTTTTTCACGACCTCTCAAACTTACGGTTCATGATTGTCAGGTATTTGTAGACGTCCAAAGGAGCACGTGACTTATGTTTGGTTTGTTCTTGAAGTTTTGACACGGTGGCAATGGTAAAAGAAATTATGAAAATGTGAATTCTAGTCATTAGAAGTGACCTTGATCATGTGATCTCCAACAAGAGTGTAATACTATTTCCGAAACGATAGAAGTATTGATGGATTGGAGATTATCTTATAATTTTAAGGAGGTTTAAAATATTACAAACGGTAAGTGGAAGGGTCTTTGAAGGTTGCCCAAACATGGACCGATGCGTTGAAGAAGGTTAAATACGTCGGGTGAGATCAAAAGTGTAACGAGAGCTTTGAGAAGCTTAAGAGGTGATTGACTAGTACATTTGTGTTGGCCTTACCACAAGGAACCGAGGGATTTTAGATTACAATGCTGCTTCAACGTAAGATTGTATTTTGAAGCATATTTTCACCTAATGAAAACCTAATCTTAATGAATATGAGACCTTATTGAGTATTTTTCTAATTATAATCATCACATGAGACGTTTTCAACTAAAATTTAAGAAGTAAAAGAAAATAGCTTCGATAAAATCAAGTCCGTGTAAATTAAACAGGTAATTAGAGATCATCCCAAATATAACTCACCATTACAACATATCATACAATTCAGGTGTTGATCAATATTTTACAAACAAATACCACATTTCCGCCACACATGGGGTGACCTAATGGTAAGAAGGTATGATAAATCTCAGGTTTGACCATTGCTTCCACCTTTCACTTGGGTGAAATACCACATTTTCGCCCTTTCACTTGGTTGATTCAAGCCGATTTATACGCTTTGTCGGTTTGTTCACATATCCGAAATTTACCACAAATGTGGATTCCTTGTTACTTAAAAAAAAAAAAAACATTTCCATTGGATACTAACCCCTATCCTTTTATCCCCGCGCAAAATTGCGCAACTCGCTTCGAGTCCCCCTCTTAAACCCTTCTCTCACACCGCAAGCAGGGTTTTGCATTTCCAGAGAATGAACTAATCTTGCTCGCCATTGTAACACAAGCCATGAAGCTGCTCTACTCCATATACGGTAGCAAGTTGCAACCTTTGCTGTCAGTTCTATTAAGGTCAGAAATTTTTCAAATCTCTAGCTGGCGCTAATCTGATTTACCTCTCTCTATGTACAGAGCATCATAGCTCGCTCATCCGAGTTTTTGGGCGCCGATTGTTCACAGTTGATTCAGAAGCTTATTTAAAGCGGAACTACGCCATTAATTGCTCTGAATACAACACTGTTATTCGTTCTCTCATTTCCCAGCGTAGGTCTCTCTCTCCCTATCTCTTTTGATCTTTGTGTGGGTACTTGTGGATTTCAAATTTGAGTTACTAATCCTGAAGCGGTTATTGACAAATTTTAGGCATTATCTTTTGCGAGATGTCTATGATGATATGATACTTGATGGGCTCCAGCCTACGAGGAAGGTGTTCCATTCTCTGATTGTTGGGACAATGAAAAGGGGGCAATTGGAGGATGCTTTCTTCTTTGCTGATTCCATGAAAGCCATGGGTTTGGCCCTTGATGTATGTATATTCTCTTCTTATTTGCAACTCTAGTTCTTCATGCATGAAGATAGCTGATTCCAAAGGGTTTGGGGGCCAGGGGAGTGTGTTTGTTGTGATATACTGCTATGGATGATGAATGACCTTTTTGATGTTGTTGCTTTTTCATTGTTATGCTGGGAAATTCTTTGTCTTATATTGTTTGCAATTTGCACATTCTTGTAATTCTATATTGTGAGACTTTTTAAAATGAAAGAGAAGATTTTAAAGGCATTTGTCCACACTGTGATACTCTTTTATATGATTTAAACATGCCTTGTGGTGGAAATTGGTCTTTTTAACTCCTTGAAGGGTTAACTTGGTTTTGTATTTTTTGCATGTCATAGCTATGTCCCTGTTCTTAAAATAGATTGCACATATATCAAACCTTTAGTCTAATAGTTACCTGCTTGACATATCTTTTGCTTATGGTGTATATCTGTGACTGTTTCAGGTGGTCCTGTACAATTTTTTGATTTCAACCTGTGGGAAATGCAAAAAATCTGATCAAGCTATACTGGTACTTATTTTAAAATCTTTTCAATTACTGGTTTATGGAATTGAAGTTTATGCATCTCAGCAAGCAGTTGTATAGCTCTAACATGTTTTTTTCTTGGAATCCAAGCTCTTTCAAGAAATGAGTAGAAATGGAGTTAAACCAACCGGGAAGACCTACATTTGTCTTCTTAATGCATGTGCAGCTGATGGTCAGTTGGATCGAGTGTAAGATATTTTCTTAATGAATGATAGCTGTCATCTCTTGCACCTTTCTGTAGATTTTGTTTATAACTGAATTATGCCCAAGTTATGCTTATTGGAGCTCTTTAATTATTCCTTTCCATTCAAGGACGGTGTACATAATCCACTTTATTATCGTGTATCTTGCTAATAGAATGGATTCTAGAACACCATTGGCTAAAATTTTGATATGAAACATTTCCGGCTAATGGCTGGCAGTTGTTAATACTATGGTTCAAGGATATAGCTATTTGATCGCAATTATATTAATTGAGGGCCTAATTTTAGCTAAATTTGATCTATGCAACTTGATGTCTTGGATGTAGGTATGCTATTGTTCGTAATATGAAAGCTACTGGTCTTGGCTTAAACAAATTTTGCTATGCTGGTCTTATTTCTGCTCATAAGAACGGGGCATCTGAAGTATATGATACAGGTGCCGAGGTATTTAAACACTTTTATTATATGATTAAAATAGATTCACATCGTTATTTCAGTGAATTTTCTAACACTTGTCTTCTGTGTTCAAGATCCTTGAGCTTATTAAACAGTCAAAATGTTGGTCGTCATGGGATAGAGATGATACTTCAGCTGAAAATGTCACGATGGATGTTTCTGAAGAAGAGCTGTATAATATCCCAACTGCTGATTTTGTCAATAGGCATGGATTTGTAGCTAAGCAGCTAACTGTGTATCATGTTGCATCACACGCTTTTGCTGATCATCAAAATGTAAAGGTACGCTTATCCTGCAGGACCATGTTTCCATCGTCAGTCTGTTTATCATTCTGTGATCACAGCCTAACTGCTTCCCATATTGCCACATGTTTCCCTTACTTCCCTATATTGAAGCATGCACCTATAGATCTGTATCTACAGTTGCAATTCCTTTACTAATTAATCAATCTATTGTGTATGGGAAGACTGGTAGTAGCATATTTTGTGTCAGTTGAGATATAGTCACTAGAATCTTCTGCGTTTTATGCTTCAAGGAGATATAAAATCTGGTTCTTTCACTTCTTTGTGACTTGTTACTTTTGACCCTTGACTTTTGTTTCTGCTATTGTGATAGGCCATGGAGTCGCTAATGGCAATGCTTGAGAAGGACAAAAAAACTCCTGATGGATTCATTACATTGCAGAATATGAGGTTGGATAATTTCTATTGAATAGTCTCCCCCCTTGCTGTGCAGATTATGAGCTTGTACATTGGCAGCTCACTTGTTTCTTTAAGAATCAGAAATGATTTTTCTGGATAGTATGCTTCTGTGTTTGTCATGCTTGTACATTGGCATCTTGCTAAGCTGTCGTTTGATTGTTGAGAAATTAACAGTTTTCCTGTAGGGTTTGATTGATATCATCCACAGTGAATGTTTGGCTATATTTCCTTTCAAGAAAAAAGAAAGAAGCAAATATACTGTTGGATCAGCTTTCATAGTTCATTATGAAAATCCCGGGAGCTAATTATTTTTATCATTAACCTTGCCTCTGCAGGTGTTACCTGCATTCTGGAGACTTGGATCGAGGACTTCAAATCTTTGAAAATTATATAAATTCTGGGAATCCACCTGTCTTTGAGCTTTATGTGGTAGGTAGTTTTAATGGGTTTTTATTATCTTCTCTGTCAATTAGTCGTATGAGTTATCTGCTTAAAGCCTTAAAGGATATACATGTAGCATGCTTAGCTCTTGTACTACATGGATTTTATTAATGAAAACCAGCTTTAATGCATTAACTTGACATGTAGCAATTAACCTTTGATTCTTGTGGAAAGTAAACCTTCGTTTTCATCTGTAGACTGCAGAAACATCAGTTGATGCTTTCTGTTCATTTCACTTTGATCTTATATTAGGTAGGATAAATTACAATTTCTCTAGTAAAGGCTGGGTCTGTGTGCCTCTAGAAATAAAAAAAAATGGTGGGATTATTTTGATTGTATTCTTTTTCTTGCTGAAACTCAATTTGTATTACTATAGATTACAAGGAATAGAAGTATCTGAGTTATGTAAAAGCAACATTATTCATTTAGATTCATGTAGATGGCAATTACAGCATGATATAAGAGTTCCTTTGCCGGCTTGTGTTTTATGTTGTTAGCAAAGCACTAAAAGCACAGGACCATGAGTAAAGTAAAAATTTCCATGTTTTAGTGACATTTTTGCTGATGACATCTTGTGGTTGCTATTTTGTCTACTTTTCTATCTCTAGCAATGTTCTAAAAAACGATAGGCAGTCCCTGGGCGGAGAGAGACCGCCTAACGGCCAGGGATGGACCCAGAATTTAAAATTTGGGTAGGTTAATTTTCACCAAATTTTTATAGGTAGGCTAAATTACCTTAATTTAATCCATTTACTACTAAAATTATCTTAATTTTTATTATTTTCTTATTAAAACCACCTTAATTTTATTTTTTATATTTTTTTAGGGTGTCCGTCCCTGTGCCTAGGCGAGCTGAAAGGCCAGATAGGCTGGGACCTTCTAGCGCCTAGGCGAGATTTTTAGAACAGTGGTCTCTAGTAGTTGTGTTTTGAGTTAATTATTTATTTGGACTTATGCAGATGCTACCTGCGCCTAGGCGGGCTGAAAGGCTAGATAAGCCGGGACCTTCTAGCGCCTAGGCGGGATTTTTAGAACAGTGGTCTGTAGTAGTTGTGTTTTGAATTAATTATTTATTTGGACTTATGCAGATGCTAATCGAGGGATCCATGACTGGATATACACCCAAGGGCATGCAACTTGCAAAAGATTACCTGGTATGCACTATGCAGCTTCAGAATTGACTGATCTCAAGAAAAATGGTTAAGTTACATTTGCTTTCCTTTTGTTTTTGTGCAGGGGGAAATGATGTCAAGAAACTACGTTTTGAATCGTAAATGGGGTAGTGATCTCCTTTATAGAGCAACTGGTGAAAAGGTTTGGATCTGTTGCCTATCTGAATCATGTATTCTTTAACAACTTTGCTGGTTTCATTTTGTCTGTTAATGTAGTTTTCATTGATCTCTGAATTCTAATGTAGGCTGGTGGTGGACACACCTTGGCCGACCATATATGGGATTTGATGCAAGAGCGTAGAATAACGCCCACTTTCCCTGCAGTGGAAGCATACCACAAGCACTTGAAGGTGATCCGTGCTTCCCCAATTCGTGCTTCCTCTTCATACATAGGCCTTGTTACACTTCTTATTAAAAAGTAACCGTTTTTCACACATTTAAAGATACAACAACAACAACAACAACAATAATGACCCAGTGTACTCCGCTTCAACAGAATCTGGGGGGCCAGGATAGGAACACCCCTGGCTTAAAGCTGAGGGGGAGTGCCCTGAAAGGCCCGGGTAGGACCACCAACTAGAAACCCTGAAAGCACAATACCACAGTCGACACCCAAACCAAGCAACTCACCACAACACACCAACTCCAACAAAAGCACAGAAAAAGGCACACACAACAAAACACACTACAAAACAAAACAGAACACTAAAACCAAACCGACAAACAAAACAAAGCACAACAGAACTAAACACTCAAACAACGTAGCAAAAAGCGCTTTTTTCTACCAAGCGTAGCAAGGCCATACTCCCTGTTTTTCCCAAAACCTAGCCTCCGTCACACGATTTAGGCATCCATTCATCATTATGATTTTTTGGTTTGAGCACATGATTCTTAGACACGCTATAAGTAAAAAAAAATCAGTCATGGTATTGAAGTTGTGTACAAAGAGGACTAAAGATTGCCCTTCAGTCTCATAAATGAGCGAAATGAGCCATGTGAACCAAACTCATAAGTTTTTAGTTTGAACTCACGTGAAAGATTTAGCAAAGAACAAGTCTTATAGGCATGTATCTCTGATAAAAAGCTCTGTATTTTCTTGCTGTTTGATGCTAATATGCAAGTTTTACCTTGGTTTCTTTGTGAGGTGGTGTGTATCTCTCTAATTTACTGATTTTTCCTTGTTGGTCTTTATATCAGTATCTAACATGAACCCATTTGTGATCCAGGAACGTCAAGTGCATTTAGATGACCCAAGGCTAATATTAGTGCACCGGACGCTTGACTACTTCATCAGATCCGGACCTCCCCCAGATGACCCAACGCCTTTTTGAGTTTGTGGAAGACTCGATAGAGTTTTTGCTAAACTCCACTGTAACTAATCACGACTCTCTCTATTCATGTTTGGGTTCCATAATTATCTCAGCTTGCCTTCGGTTGATTAAGGGATAGGTAAATTACTCATTTCGTACCAGAAAAGCCAATGTATAAACAAGGATTAATATTACTTCCCCACCTCGCGGGTCCCTTATAGAAAAGCTTATAGAGAAGATAGATCATAGATCTTTGTTGGGCGGAATCCACAAACAATTTCGATTGACGGTCAGAATTTTGTTGAATGTGTCCTTGAATTCATTCAAGACATGAGCAAAACTCAAATTGGAGAAGAATATCGTCCTTGGGTTCTCTTTATTGGGACTATGTTTCTCTTTATTTTTGTTTCGAATCGGTCAGGGGCTCTTTTACCTTGGAAAATCATACAATTACCTCATGGGGAATTAGCCGCACAATGATATTACTTCACAGTTCAAAAACAAGAGCCAAGAAGTATAAGAATATTATCTATCTTCAACTTCTAAATTGATGTATTCACTAAGTTAAGGTTGGTTCCTAAGGAATTATACTAAAATCATCAATCAGTAACAATGAGCTCAGGATGAGCCCAAAAATTACAAGTGGAAACAAGGTAAATCTCTAATTTAACGTTAATTAGCCATTGTTGATAACAGAAAATTTTACCATCACATAAACTAAAAATACATTATTACCCACAGACCTTACAATAAAAACTGGTAGATCATGTATCTCTACCACAATAGAGCATACAAATTCGGGTTCATCTGGCGCGATTATTCGGATGATCGGATGCAGAAGGCAGTGACCAAACTTCAAATCTGAACTCCATCCATAAATATTTTGAAGCAAAGTTATACATACATGAACATAGTAGCATAATATAAGCACAACAGTACTTTAAATGAGTGTACAATGGGCTCAAGAAGTGTGTGAATGGTTTTCTTTCTACTTCTTACTGTCCATTTTATAAATGCAAATTAGCTCTTCCTGTAAACCACAGTAGGATATTCTGGACTCCACATGTTGTGGATGACATATGAATTTAGCTCCTCCTGCAAAGCCAGAGAATTCAATTAAACATTGTATAGTTTTAAAGGTGAGCATTAACAGTGTTTGATTTCATATAAGACTTGCAGCTGCAAATTTAGTGGAGCAATTCTTTTCCTCTCTATAGGAATCATGTAAAATATGAAATTCATTGAGAGAGATGTCCCAATATTGAAAGATCAGCTTTTCAAAACACTTAGGGGCTGTTTGGTGCCATAAAAAAAATACTCCCTATAGATTATAATATATTAAAAGCATTAATCTATGTTTGGGGAGTTAAGTATAGAAATAAGTCATCTTTTTACTCAAAAGTCATTTTAATCACACATCTACAAATCTCCCTCTCTTCCACCCCCCTTTATCTTTCAAATCCATTTTAAAATTTAAAAAAAAAATTATAATATACTATAACTCTTCTCCCGAACAGACCTTTACTTTGAAGTGACAATAGAAATCTTGGAATATTTTAAGATTTTTATGGGGTGCATCCTGATGCTCATTGGCTGTTTATACAATGCCTTTGAAATGGATTTAGCCCCTATATCAATTTTGGTGCATTCTAACTAAACTCAGTTATTATTGTCACATAGCTGAACTTCAGTTTTTCTTGGGTCTATCGGACGCGTCCTCTTGATATGTTCAGGTTATGGGTGCCCCCATCTCGACCCCCGAGATCGAGATCCCGCTTGAGCGGGATTATATTGGACGATGATGTTGATGTTGATGTTGATTTTAAGATTTTTGTGGAAAACTTGATGCCTGAGTTCCTTACCCTTTTTTATTTATTTTGCATTTCTGGTCTTTAGAGAGATTTTGACATCCAGAAAATTTGCATCTCTTAAGCTGGAAATAATAAAATAGACTAACAGCAAGTGAAGTTATACCTCGTTAAAATTCTTAATCTCTCGAACATCTACTCCTCTATAACCTTCAGCTAGGTCCTCTACTACAGCTTCCTTTATAACAGCTGCAGCCACCTCCTTTGTGATATCACGTATTCTGTGAACATAAAGTGGTCACTACACATGCAGAATGTGCATAAAAAAAAGGAGTTCATGAGTCAAGATGATGAACCTTGATGTGGAGGGGAAAATGACCCCATTATGCACCTCTTCTTCTGTCATGTATTCAGCTAAGCTGAAGTCCAAGAAAGAACCAAACTTAATGTGAGATTTTAATGGCATTCATTCTGAGAAGTATTTCATAAGGGTAACATCAAAATTGACTGTGAGATGCAGGTGAGAAGATTGATCACTGATGATTAACCTAAGCTAATACCAGATTTCCAATATATTTCATTGTTCTCAAAGCCTAATGAGATTGGTTCTCAAACTTAATGTGGGAATTTTAATGGCATTCTGAGAAGTATTTCATAAGGGTAACATCAAAATTGGCTGTGAGATGCAGGTGAGAAGATTGATCACTAACAACTAACCTAAGCTAAGAACCAGATTTCCAATATGTTTCATTGTTCGAATAGCCCTAATGATTGCCTGATTGGTTCAGTTTTGTATGATCTTTCCTTTACCACTAAGTTTCTTAATTGAGGTAATAAAAGTAAAACACAGCAACAACATTACCGTTCAGCTGCAGCTTGTAGCATACCATCAGAGATAATCCTAGCTCCAGATAGAAGAGTACCAAGTCCAATCCTAAATGTTTTAAAAACCAAAAATATTAAACTAGGTAAAAGCAAAATAATGAGAATTTATTCAACTGTTTTATAAGAGGATCACTTACCCTGGGAAAAGGTACATATTGTTTCCTTGGTTGCAGTGGCCAATTTTACCATTTCCTGTCAAGGAGAGCTGTTAGTATATATCCTACACTACCAAGATGCTTGAATAAAATATTTAAAAAATTATTATCAGATAAAAAAAACCTTCTTAGCACCAACTGCATCATTCAGGGTGAATCAGCAAATGATATAGTATAGAAGATGATTATATCAGTAAGATGCTTAATTACTTCTCCTACTGAAACATCCTATACTATGTTTATATGGTCTGCAAAACATCAGCATGTATACTAAAAAGAGCATAAATTTTCTACGCAGTCATTTGCATTACAACTTAGCATCATGAAAATTGCTAGTAGCTAGCAGTGGCATGTGCAAATTAAAACAGAAAAGTCCATTGATTTGTCCCTAGGAACTCATATGCTGTGCTAGTCCATCCTCCAAACTTAAGTATCCTTGCACTACTTCATAGATATTTCCTCTCCCTTTAAATTATTGACTCTTCATAAGCATTAAAAAGAGGAACATATGAAGGCACAAGAAGGATTAAATTGAATATGAAAAAGATCATACCCATATCAACATTATTGAATGGACTTCCACTAGCAAAGATAAGGTGGTCACCCAAAATGGAGAATGCTTCCTCAGGGGTACATTCAGCTGTTTAAAAAAGAAACACTAGTAATGATTACCCAAAAACAATTTTGTTAAAAGAAAGGGAAGAAACTAAACACTACTTTGAATAATTGAACTGGCAGAAGCATACCATTCTTTGTAGGGTTTGACATAGCAAATATTGCAGGCCTTGTAGAGGTTGAATCTTTAAGAGCTTCTAGAACCTATATATTTATCATATAAACAAGAAAACTGTTAGAAACGATAAGAAATAACTATTGTATGGGAAGCACAAGTTGCCATATAAAAATCTGAGCCATAATAACCTCTGAGAAAAACAAATTATAGGATCCTCAACCCAGCGGCAACCAAGGTTACAATATCACGGGGATAAGAACAGCATTTTAGCACATTGCAATGCAAGAGGGAGTGAGGACTATATCATCTGAAAGCAAACTATTGTCAAGGCCTTATTGGAGAAGAAAGGGAAAAACCTTTATTCATTACAAATAGATAGCTTCAACTTGGTCAGTAATAGCTCAATAGTTCATTCTTAAAAAAGGAATTAAAAGTGTTTTAGGTTAATAATTACAAATACATTTCAGTATCATACTCATCTAAGACAGAGACCTAAGTATCTTTAATCGTAGTTCACTAATTCAACTTTACCTCTTTTGAGAACAAACCTCCAACTGCAGACAATCCAAGAAGAACATCTGGCTTTACTTGGCGCACCTGAATGAGAAAGAAATGATAAATTAGTAGTTTGACAGCAAGACAGAGATGCAGCAAAAAAAAAGAAAGAAAATTGCTTAGCCTTCCTTTCAAACAGTTGTGTTTCTTGGTCAAATCAGTTTGCATGCAAAAAAGGAAAGAAAATGCAGCAAGAAATAAATGAAAAAAGAAAAAGTATGCAAGAAAGCCCAGTATAAGCTGTTCACTCACCACTTCTACTAAACTTGCCCCTTCACTTAACCCTTGGCGAACCATTTCCTTGGACTTCCTTGCAAACGGTCGTGCTTCAGGGTCAATCTCTTCACGGTCTTCTGTAATTAATCCCTAAAATGAATCATAGCAGCATGCCAATATAAATTTCTTATTTGCCAAAATCCCTATTTTTTTTTATCAAATATGAAAGTAATGGCACATCACACTGCAACTTTGCTGCATCGAATCTACTCACAAAGAGATAATAATGGGAAAGATACCTTGGCATCCACAACCCAGAATTGGCTCCTTGCACTTTCAAAAGCACTTTCATTATTCCCCAACATCCTTGCCATTGTTTTCCTAGCAGCATTAAGAACACCAATTCCTGCACTGAAGTGAGCAAAACAAGCTTTACTGAATGGAAAACAGAAATTGAAGTGTTTTCTAGTAAATTCCATTGAAGGACAAAATTAGAGAAGTACTATTAAACTTTACGGAGTCACCTCTCAAATTCTACAAGTTCTAATAATAATGAAATGGAATCTTTGCGACAAAGATACATGAATCAACAATAAAGGAACTTCTAACTCTATTGAATGTGGTTCAATCTTGTCTATAATAGATTGGTTTATGCACAAACTGTGCCCCACATCTTCCCACATTTCAGCATCTAACGTCCAGCACCTAGAGATGCTAAAGATGTAGAATCCAAATAGAAAAGTGACACTTGTGCATAGAGGTTCTATGGTAAACAGGGAGATAAATACGTTTATGTGGCTTGAACCTTATAGAGGCAAAGGGTAATATGGCGGAAGGGGAAAGTTAGAGAGTGTAAAGTGGTACATTACAGGCCAATAGGAGAACAGATAAACAGTGCAGAAGGTAGGCCCAAGTGAGCACGTAGTAGAGTTCAAAAATATAAACGCAGGAATGCCATTACAGAAGCTGGGTTCATATGGCACTATAAGAATGCCTGAAAAGCATGCAATATCTCTAATCCATATGCTCAACCTCATATGAAGATCATCAATTGGCATAGCGGCATAGCCATATAAGAATTTAATGTCATAGTTGCAGACGTAACATGAAAAACATGCTGAAATCCACATGTAAGACTCAATAAGTAGATGGCTTAATTGTCAGATTGGAATCCAAGCCAGGACAAGTGCCTAACCTCCCTGCCCCAGCAACAACAATTTTTTGCTTTGGGAAGTCAATCATTGATCTTCCCTGGGCTCTCACAGCTCCCAAAAGGCCAGCAATTGCAACACCTGCTGTACCCTGCATATTTAGTTCAAGAATGCACCAAGGATGAAACTTGAGAATGATTTTTATCAATTAGAAAAGCAAATTAGATTAATAAAGAGAATAGGAACCCAAAACCAATGCTAAGACAATCATACATCATCCAGAATCAAAACTCTTGTTCAAGCTAAATTGAAAATCTTTGGTCTAGCAGTCAACGAATAACAAAAAAAAATGCACTTTAGGTTTATCAAGAACCGCCAGTATAAATGAAAAAAAAAATCAGATTTGATTCATGACAGAGGATAAAGTTGCAATCATGAACATAATTAAGTTAGAAGTAATGCAGCATTACTTGGGCAAAAAGTTGTTACCTGTACGTCGTCATTAAACATTCTATAGTTATGCCTATAGCGCTGCAGCAACTTGAATGCCCATTTGCTTTGGAAATCTTCAAACTGCATAGCATTTACCAATTTCTCCAGTAGAATTGTAGAAATTCACAAAATTTGAGTAGTTATCAGAGAATTAGGATGAGCATTCACCTGTACAATCACATGTGGCCATCGTGTATAAACAGCCTCCATGAACTCATCAATGACTGCAAGATAATCCTCACCATCAAGACGGGGTTCTTGCAATCCTAAATCTGTCCAGAAAAGCACAACATTAATTTTAAATTATGAGGTTACTTCATCAGTTCATCTCCAGCCTTGAAGACAGAACACGATGATGCTCATGTCAATTCAATCAAAATCTTTATTTTCCTTTCAGCAGATATTAAAAGATACTATCAATCACAACAGGCCTAACATTTTTTCAGCATTAATCAATATAGAATGAGTACAAAAAGAATTTTGAATAATCAGGATATAGAAGCTCTCAGTCTTAGCGGTGTCCATACGTAGATTCAATGTATTTATGAAAGAAAGATTGAGATAACCATCATATCAGCAACTTTAAGTTATGATGAGTTATAAACTAACACGGAAATATTTAAAATTTAAGATAAGTATCCTCACATAGTGGATCCTTAAGAAGCTTTTCATTGTTGGTTCCAACATCAATCATAACCGGAAGTACCTATTTGGAGGGTGGGACAGATAAGTTAAGAGTGGTCAGTGTACAATTAAGAAAGAGAATATTGCAAGGAAACCAGAAATATGGTAACAATGATGAAATCATCATCTTATAATGTAACTGAAGACATTAAGATGTGATATTATATCACAGTGGAGATATAAAGGAAATTTTACTGAGAAACTTACTCTTTGTGGATTAATTCCAGCAGCAGCAACATATAAATCTAATTTCCCAATTGCAATTCCAATACCCTGAACTCCCAGGTCTCCAAGACCTAATATTCTACTTCCATCAGTTACCACAATCATATCAACCTGCAATAAACATGGAAAAAATAAAATCACAAATCAAAACCAAACAGAGAAAATAAAGGAGCCATTGTAGGGGGTGAATAAGTCCCACTCAGCCAAAATAGTACACCATAACAAAATAGTTGTCAATGGTGCTAGCATTACTCTACCTGCTCAGCAGGCCAGTTGTAAACCATTGACATCATTTCTCCACGATCAGCAGCACTGAAGTACATTCCCCGTGGACGTCTAAAGAGACCACTATAGTTTTGACAAACCTGACCAACGGTAGGAGTATAAACTACAGGAGCATATTCTGCAATTTTTGCAATCAAAACCTGCCAAAATCAATTGAATTTTAGAGGATATAAGTATATATTCATAATTTCTCATATCAATATTTATATTTTTTAAAAACCATATAAAATTTTACTTATTCAGGAAGCAGTATTATTTTTCAGTATAGTACAGGGAACTTCACTGATGTCTCACCTTATAGTACATTGTCTCATTTCTATCATGCAGCCGATTTAGTATGCGCCATTTGGCTAAGGCATTTGGATCAGTAGGCCCATCCCGTGCGTGCACTTCAAGCCTCTTCAAGTCAGCCACTAACAGACAGCAAATTTTACAATGGCAGAATAGGTTCAACCATCAGTATAGCACTATACTAGGAGGGAGGTCGGGGGAAGGAAAATGTTTAAACCAGCTAAGGCAAGCAAGAAGGTAAACATACAAGTGAAGAATTTAATTTTAATTTGTTGCAACAATGTCGTATCAGGATGGGAAAACAATCGATCAATAGGAGGGGGGTGGCAAAGCATTAACCAACTTGCACTTTGTGTGTGGGTTTAGACTATTCCCAAATTTTCAAGAGTGAATAACAAACACGTCTCTGATTGACAAATAGTTAATTCCTTACATCAAGAGTCAATAACAAACACCCTTTATCTACTAGTAGTATGCAAAGAGAGCAAAGTCCAGGCAGAATTGAAAGTGCCACAAAGAGAGAGATAGACATACTGAAACGCTCAATTTGCTGTTCAGAACTCATGACATTTGGTGGAAGAAGTCCTCGAAGATCAAGACGATCTCGTTCAGTCATTGAAAATGCAGTACCCTATAGTTAAAAAGTACCAAAACAATGTCACAAAATAGTCCACTATTAAACATAAATGCTATTTTTCTCTTGGTGAATATAAATGTTAAAACAATGCCAAGCATCAAACAGAACCATCAGATCTGAAGTCACTCAACAATTCATTCCTCTAATCTACGTTCAGCTAGAACCAGATCATACATTTACACGTATTCCAAAACTCAATTACTCTGCGCATTCGCACATAAATTAGCAATTCCATACGAGCTATACCATTCAGTCACTTAAAAGGCATCAAACAGGTTTGCAAGATCAAACTCGACTACTCTGCACTATGAAGAACCAAAAATAAAATGCACAAAATCACAATAACTCCAATCACGAATTCGCCTGTCAACACGAATTCGCTCAATCCTTCTATTAACGCGCGTAATTAATAGCGAAATCCAAAAACACAAGCAGGAACAGAACCAGACTCCAAATCCACACAAAAAACTGATCACGAATTTATAGAGATTACAGAAGGTGGACCTTGTTGAACCAAGGATCGTGAAGAATATCAACGCTCCGCTTGTTGACGATGATAGGACGGTGGCCTTCGGAGGTGGTGAAGGGTCTCCGATCGCCGGGCGTGGAGGCGACCATCTGGTGCCTCAATCGCCTGAGAAGCGACGAAGAAAACCTAACTTTCTCCAGCTGATTCCACATTTCTTGGATTGCGATCCGAGGAGAGATCGATTGGAGAAGAGTCTGAAGATAGACCGAATGTTACTGAAGTGATGAAGAATGAAATCATACAAGATAAAGCGAGCGAAGGGCAACTGGCAATCCAACACTGGCCGATGTACTCAGCTAATCAAGGCGCTGTTTTTTCTGACGGATGAATGGTGAAAATGAAATTGACTCGTTGTAAGAGTAGTTTTTCAACTGCGTAAATTATTATAATTGATTTTATATATATATTGATTAATTATTTATTAAAAAATTAATTTATAAGTATAAATGTATAATCTTTCACGTATTTCTTACAAAATTTTCAAATGTAATTCGTACATGATTTATAATTTTTAACTAGTTTATAGGGAAAAAAAAACTCTTGAAGTCCATTGATGATATGAATATTAATTTCTGATAAATTAACATACATTAGTTTTTCGTGCAATTTTTTTACTTTTAAAATAAGTAATAAAATTAATTACTATACCAATGGATTAAGAGAATCATTTTTCCCAATAAAGGTCTAGTTCGATTGAGCTTTCTTTTGTCAAAAGTTCAGTTGAATTATTTAGGAAATAGCTACTTTTGATTAAAGAAACTATTGAGGGAATAAACAATATTCTATTTTAAAGGTAAAAATATAATTATTTTACATTATTTAATTATTTTTCCTTTTTTTTATGACAATTTGACGCATAAGAGTCGAAACGAAGACCACGTGATACTATCTTAAAATATAAGAGCATCTCCAACCGTTTCTAGGTTTCTCTAAAAATTTCTTCAAAATGGAAAATAAGAAATCATATTTAAACTTACAATCTAACTGTTTCTCCATTTTAGAAAATCCCTATTTTATTTGGAAAATTCTTTATATGCGGGAATTTTTTTTTCTTTGTTTTTATCTTCTTTCTCTATTTTGGAGAATGAAACGAGGAATCTGTTTAACCAAAAAACACCCTAAATATCTTGAAATTTTGAAATTTTCTTAGAGAATCTGTTGGAGATGCTTTAACATGACATTTTATTTTGTCCGAGAAAAAAATCAGACGACTGGTCAAATCGATCAAAATCAAGACGGTCACCAATCATAAAATATCATGATACATGTTAAATGGTACTTACATATGTGACCCCCAAAAAAAAAGATTGCATATCAACCGTTACTCTATTTAACCTGGACTATAAGTTAAGGCATTACTGTAATTAAGAAAGTGCCTAGTAGAAGGCCAAAGACAATGCATGTGGTCCATCACTATGTTTGAGAAAGAAAATAAAAATGTGTAGCCAAATTAAAGAGAGGACTTTTTGGGCCATCTAAGAAAACAACAAGTGAATACCTCTAGCAAAAATAAAGTATGCTTACAACAAGCATTTGACTAAACAATGATGTACAAAGATGAATAGAAGAAGATGCTTTTTTTTTGGTCTTGCTTTTTTGGCTCGCCCGGTTCGATCGGTCGGACACCGCTCTACATCCGGACCGGGTACTTCGTGGCTCCATTTTGGGGGAGACCCTCCCAATATCAATTTTTCCATACATGTTGCCAGTGAGATTCGAACTTCGAACCTCCTGCACAACACTTAAGGAGTCTAGCACCACTTTACCACTAGACCAACTGAATATTGGTGAATAGAAGAAGATGCTAAGTACGCAAAATTCGACTAGATCCATCTTATACTTGATGATGAGTAGCTTACAAATAGTTAATATCAAATATCAAAATATTAGGGATGAATATATATATTATTTTTTTTGAATAAGGAAAGAATTAGAGGAGTCGACTTAATAAAAAGTTTGCCGCTTTAAAACATTCGAATAGTGCGATCTTGTAAATCTGGATAAATCATCACTTCAAGTGTGTCATTATCGATCAAGGTCGATCTTTGCAATGAAATCGGCTATCACGTTAATTCTCTCGAAGATGTGAGATAGACAATGAGTCGTGAACCTCCTTAAACAAAGAAAAATGTTTGAACTTTCAAGCTTGTTATTATCGTCTTATCGATCAAGGCCAATCTTTGCAATGAAATCGATCACCAAGTTAATTTCCTTAAAGATGTGGGATAGATGACGAGTAGTTAACCTCTTTAAACAAAAAAAGATATTTAAAATATGATAAAGTTTGGTGTGTCAATAAGTTGGGAAGTGGTGTATATAATTGGTCTAGCATATAAGTTTAATAAGATTCTAGCCCAAAATCATATAAGCCCAATAAAATTTAAACTCATTACTCCAACTCATTAGATTATTATCTTATATATGGCGCATTTGGGATCAGCGTTTTTGGAGTGTCTCCCCGCTAGAGGAAGCGAAAAATGTCCAATTCATACACCCTCCTATCCCCAAAGGGGCAGTGTTTCCGCTAGTGTTTTGATGTTATCTGGAAAACACTCCTATCCTATTGTGAACATAATTATCCCACATCGGGAATTTGAGAATAGATTTGCCTGTCATATATACATTTGGGTTACTCCTCCTATCGTCAATTGGTCTTAGGATGAAACCTCATAGGCTAATGTGCTAGGCCCATAACGGACGTGTGGACCCCCCACGTTGTATTGACCCACTGGAATTTAACATGGTATCAGAGCGGTTTGATCTTGGGTCGGCACTAGGCCATGTCATTTGCCACTTGAGGGGGCGTGTGAAGATTGTTATCCCATATCGGGAAATTGAGAATAGAATTGTCTAGCATATATGTCATTGGGCTACCCTTCCTATTACCAATTGGTTTTAGAATGGAATTTTATTAGTTTACGTGATGGGCTTATCGCACATGTGTGCTGGGACGGCCTCCCCATCTGCTCGTATTTAGCCTACCGCTACTTGTATTTAGCCCACCTAACTTTAACACGTGTAAACACTGCAAGACCTTACACCCATACACTAACTCATTAGATTATTATCTTAATTAACATGATAAAGTATAGGTTTTAACTTATTGCAAATAAGTGTATCTTTTTTTATCCAAAATAAGTGTATCTTAATAGTGTAAAGTTCATATGTGCTACGCCAGGTTGGATAGGGGCCATAATACATTGTACGGGTTCGTAAGCGATTGATGATTCATCGAGCATATATAATTATTTAATACTAGTGTTTAGGGAAACTTTGAAGTCATTTATTTATTTCGTGTAAAATATATAGTACATAATACACACTTTACATATGTTTATAGCAACATGAATTAGACAAGTAGAGAATTGGGCTAGTGGCAGTGGTAGTTGAGATGTTTGAATATGGAAGTGGAGATAATAATTTTTGGTGATCGATTATAATCGGCAAAAAGCAAATGAAATCTAACGTTTTGGGAGGTGTGGATACTACTATACTAGTCAAATCAACATTAATTCACTATTGGAATACTAGTGGGAGTAGTATAGACGTCAGACCCGTCTCAATTACTTCAGGGGCCTAGGCGAAATAAAATTTAGAGGCCCCTTGAATTAACAAATAAATGGACCTTTTTTTAGCCATCAAATAAACGGGCTTTTCTATACAACTTTTTTTTTTTTTTTATATTAGATAATAAATTATAGCTTTTTTATCAAAAATGGGCTTTTTTTTAACATTAATAGGCCTAATTTTACTAGTAGTAATTTTCTTGTTGGGGACTTTTATATTTTGGGGGCCCATGGCGGCCGCCCCTCCTCGCCGCCCCAAATAGCCGGCCCTAAGTATAGTGGAGGTGGTTCCAATTCAATCGAGATTGTTTGAGTTATCTTTTTCATCACACAATAACATGTGTTGTTAGTACATTGTGTGGGTTTTTTTTTCCGATGGGGTGGGCCTCGTCTGGTTCGGCACTTTCACTTTTTTGTACCTATGTCTGGTCCGGAGATCGGTTGGACCCCGTAAGGAGTGTTGCTTCTCCCAAGCCTCTCTGCTGCATACGCACCGCCAGAGAATCTCGAACTTGAGACCTCTGGACAAATGCTTAAGCGACATAGTGCCAATTACCACTAGACCAAGAGGTCATTGGTTTATCGTGTGGTTTATTCATGGATGATGTATGGTTTATATTGATGAAATAAAAAAAAATGCCCATAATTAGAATAGTAGAATTCAAGTTTCATGGAATAATTGATATAGGGAGCTTCCACTCTTTAGTTTACGACGATAACGAAGAAGATGATAAATTTTGGGTTCATGACTCAGCTGGTAAAGATCATGAATCAAGTAAACTGATTTTTTTTTTGAGCTCCAAAAAACACTTCAATTAAATAGCAACATTAGTTTGTAAAACCATCACTAACAAATTAAATGTGCAATTAACAGAATATCCAAATATACTGACTTGTATTGATGTTCTCGACACAATTAAAGAAAAAATACTCGAAACTTGGTTTTATCCAAATAAAAGAATATAGACAAGGATCGAACCGAAAACTCACATCTCCAGACATCATCTACCACTAGGTCAGCGCATATGAGGCAACTATTACTTGTACTGTTGAGCGCTTACAATTTAATTGAATTACACATTATTATTTTAGAGATGGGATACGAATGAGAGAAATGCATCCTATAAAACCATCACTATATCGATTTTGTTTAGATCGCGTATTAAAAGTATTATATTATATTATAATATAAGATAATATGAAATCCAAATGCAAAGTGTCTTTTTTTAATAATTCTATAGTTGAGTTTTGTTTTGAAAAGTATTGGATATAACAAATAATTTTGTAAATTGTGAGGCATAAACTTGATAATCCTACAAATGGACATGAAAAAATAAAATCAAAGAACATTAAAACAAGTGAGAAAAACAATCTGATATGAAAACTTTGAAAATTTAGAAATGGCGTGAGTGTTGCATAACGAATTTGAGCTTTTATTCTTGACAAAAACAAAGAGTTGACCTTTATATTATGCACAACGTTGAATGAATATTCACCTATCATTCAAAAAGGTAATTGATTAGGTTTTAGCACTTTAAATTTGATTCAAATTAAATGTTGTTTTAGCACTTTAAATTTGATTCAATTTATGTATCGTTTTAGGTTTTTTAGATAATTAATTAGGATTGAGATATGAGAATTGTTATTGAAATATGTTTTTATTAATTAATATTATTCATTTATTGGTTGAAAATGGTAATGATTGGTAAAATTTATATAAAATTTACATTTTTAAGGTTAGTTAATACTTTTCTTAAATCTTGTGTCGAAAACTAAAACGACAATTATTTTGGACCGGATGGAGTATCATTGAAATGCAAATTCACAATTAGTACATATATGGGTATATCCAAAATCATACTATATGAAGAATGCATTTTATAATTTAAACGAATCATAATACCTTTATATACAAATTTAATATTTATAATGCCCTAACTTTCTTGCAAATAAAGATAAAATGAAAATCATATTTTGTGAAAAAAGAAAAAAAAACCCAGCTAACTCCCCACTTACAAAAAGAACTCAACCCTTAAATCACTTTCCATCTCCTCATCTTATTTGCAAAAATGAGCTTAGTTTAGTACCATTAATCCAATCAAATTCATACTTTACTCTAAAATTTCAGGTACAACCAACTAATTAAACTAAACTAAACTAAACAAATCAACAAACACATCACTACAAGCCGTCTACATAAATTAAGCTTTAACAATTACGCAAAATCTCTGTCATTTTATTTTTCCTTTAATTTTTTCTTTAAAAAAAAATTCGCACCAACCTTATATAAAGATCACTCTTCTCCTCTCCACGTTTCCCCTCAGACCAAACCGGACGTGCTTTGCCGGAACGTTACAATACGACATCGTTTCATAATCCAACGCAATCGACGCACATCAAAACGGTGTCGTTTAGAAGATACATACAGCCTGCCTAGTTATGCGGTGCAAGAAGCACTTCTCCGTCGACGTCAGTAGCGCGGTCGGCGTCTGCGCCACCTGTCTCCGGGAACGCCTCTGCTCTCTCATCGGCGGCGAGCCCCGGGCCCACCAATCTTCAGATCGCCGGAGCTCCAACCAGAAATCACCACCTCAACGCCGCCACCACCAATCGCCGTACATCTCCCACCGGAAATCGGACCCGTCGCACGCCGCCGATTACAGCCACCGCCGGAGCAATCTCCATGAAATCAGGTTCTTCAGCACCCCGCAAGTGGACTCCGCCGCCAAGTCGACGACGAAGAAGAAGAGCAAGCTCCAATCGATCTCGAATTTATTCAGATCCAGATCGGCGAAATCCCCGCCTCCGAATCCAGATCCGTTCTCCGATCCCGCTTTCTCCGTCTCCGGCTTCATCTATCCGGCCGCCGGCCGCCGGAAGAAGACGGCGCTCAAGCTCTTCTCCCTCAATCACCGGGGAATGTCGCCGGACGTCGTCGGAGAAGGCGATTTCGATTCCGACGCAGAATCGCTGTCTCCGGTCCGATTCAGATGCTCGCCTGAGCCGTGGAGGAAGACTCCGACGACTCGTGCGAGTCACGTGAGGGTCAAGGCTAGCCCGGCCAGAGGACACGTGGCAAGTGGAATCGGGATTTGCCTGAGCCCGTTGATGAGGCCGAGTCCGATTAGGCATTGGAGCGGGAAAGGTGTGGGCCCTGTGGGTCCAGTAGAGGCGCTGTATTCCGGTGAGGTCAGGTCCACGGTGAAGCCGCACTTGTCGACCGCGGCTTCGTTTTGCTCGAACCGGTCCAGGAAAATGGCTGACTTCGGCAAGTTTAATCACAACCGTTGACTTGATTTTGTTCATATAATCGTATATTTGTTTTTAAAAATGTTTGTAATTTATTTATTTTTTTGGATTTTTCTATGGAGGAAACGAGTATATTTTCATTTTTTTTTCTTACTTCTAACCCCAAAAATATTTCTCAATGATCAAAACAATAGAATTAGAGCAATAAAACATATTGTGCTTAATTTATTTTATGAGATTTCGCCAGTATATGTAATGCCAGGCCAATGCATTGCATTGTACATTAAATTGATAAATTGTGCTAAAAAATTCAAAGCTTTCCATTATCTCTTATAAATTATAATACATTAGGATTGTGGTCCAGATGCCTTTGTCATTAATTTTTGTATGAGTATTATTTTGTATATATAATCGATTTTTTTTTTTTATAATGTGCTATGAGATAACAACATGATGAGAATACTCAATTAGAAAGATTTAATTACATGTAATTTTATAGTTATTTAAGATTTGATCTATATGGTTTATTACTCCTTTTTATGATTTAGTTCTAAATTAAATACTCTTATAATATGATTTAGGATACATTATAGAGAAAAAAACATTTATAATAACTAATAAGCATTTAAAAACAAAATTCATATGTCCTCAAAACAAATTAAAATGGGATTTAATTTGGTCTTTGTTCATACTTCTTAATTTCTAAGTGTAATAATAAAATGATTTTTCTAATCTGTGCCCTTGGTCCCTTGGCCCTTGGGGGATAGATTGATTAAAAAGCTTAAAATGGAAATTAATTGTTGAATTTTATTATTTAGTTTTATTTATATTTAATTTATAGGGTTCATTAGTTTTCTTGTAGGGTTTTAGTTTCTAAAACTAGTATTCTTAATCTATGTTTTTAGGATATAAGTTAGAAAAATCGATAATAAAAAGATGAACTTAATTAAGAGATTCAAAAATTGAGTTAAAACTAAATTAGGAGCTAATCCAATGTGTTGACTTGTGTCTATGTTTTAAGGGGTCTTATATGTAAAATTTTCTTCGGTCAGTAGGAGCAAGGTCTCAGAAATAGAGACATCTTTTAAAGCTTACAAAATGTGTTTAACAACCTATAATTTACACTTTACATGATAGGGATCTTGCATTATCACATCTAATCACCTTATTAGCATTTTACTTATCATTTGTGTACCTTATCAATAATACAATCTACTTGATTATGAATACGTTTTTTGAACATAGGCACCCTAAATTTTTGTAGTGACTTTGTTCACTTGTGAGTGAAAATGAGTTTTTGATTAAAAAAAGTTAAATTTTGTGTCTCGAAAAACTTAAAAAATAGAGAGGGTTGTACGAATTTCAAGTATATTAAAAGTAGCTTTTAGGTGAAAAGTAGTTTTTGGGTGAAAGTGAAACAAGAGAAAGAAAAAGTCATATACAATAAAGCAATTATTTAACGACAAACGAGATTTTTAAATTTTGATTGCTATATCAATTGCATGTGAAGACTACACAAGTGTATTAACTAGTATAAAATTCTAAAAAGAATTTATGGAATCTAATCACTACAAAATCATATATGTACATCTTGCCAGACTTATTATGTACTCTAAAATTGAATAAATTAATATAATCAAATTCCAAATAAAATCTTGAATAAATATTAAAGTATTTTAATGGGAAAAAATTGATTAATTGAGTACGAGTGCGATCACATCACATAATTTTTTGTGTTCATAAAATAAATTGTAAAATAGAGGGAATAACTTATCAAGCTTATATGGCAGGTATTAAATTTTAAATGTGATAAACTTGTTTCACACGCCTCTTCGATCAAGTGACAATTGGCCTAGCTCGATCAGTTATCACTTACATCATGTCTTCAGGTCAATAAGTCGATCCAATTGTGTCTTAAGACCGACAAAGTTAACTCAATTAAGTAGAAGTAGGGTTCAAACCGGATCTGGATACCATGTTAAAGTTCGATAAGTCATTTGATGGAATAGTTATCTGAGGCATATATATAATATGCACAACACAAAAACTCTAATTGCAAATAAGAAGAGAAACCCATCAAGCTTAGCATTCGATTCATTTAATTTCCCACGTGGAAATATCATTTTCACATATACTCGTGATAAAGTACGGTGGGTCGATAAGTTGGGAGTCATGTGAGTAACTGACCTAGCATACAAGTCCAACGAGGTTTCAATCCAAAACTATATGGTAACAGGTGGATTAACTCAAAAATTTATATACTAAGCAATTTTAGTCCAAATTTTCAATGTAAGAAACTCTCAACACGCCCCCTCAAGTGACAATTGCTTGGACCAATTGTCACTTGGATACAATTCCTTCAGGGTTGACAACCGACGCCACATTTGAATCGACAACTTTTATATTAGGCAAACTGCTTGAATATGCTCTTAAGGTCGACAAAACTTGAACAATTTCTCATGGTTCGCAAGCCACCACTTCTTAAGACCGTTCATTCCTTCATTAAGCAAGCTGTTTGAATGGGCCCATAAAATCGAAAGTCTGAAGGCTACAACAAATTAAACCACTAAAACCTATTCTAATACCATGTGAAAATCCATCGTCAAAAAAATCTTCAATTATTGATGAACTTCAATTCCTTGTCACATTATTATTGTTATTGCAATTGCCATGAAAGTTCATGGTTGTGCTTCAAAAGAAGAAGCATTTGTATTGTATGTGGTGATGATTTTAAGGCTGTTTTGAATTGGAATGAATGGAATGTGGATGTAGCTAGTCAATGTAATCATGATTTGACTAATTCGAAAGTTAGTGGAAGTAGTGCTCCGTTGAAAGAGGGCAAGTTAATCATTAATTGCATGTGCTAAGTTCTCTCTACTATATTACCTTAATTTGGCCTCAATATTATCATGATTTTCCACAATCTAAATCCATTAAATAATTACCTCAATTTACTTATAAGTATGATTTTTCTTATTGACTTCGACTCGCCCAGTTTGATAGGTCAATGTCACTTTACGTTTAGATTCGGTATTTTGTAACTTCATTTTTGTTAAATTTCGACGGGTTAATATGACGTGGGGTACACACGTCGGTTTTCATGCGCACAAGCGCGTTCGGCCCAACACATAAGCCCGTGGGGTTCCATCCTAAAACCAATTGGGAATAGGAGGAGTAGCCCAAGGGTATATATGATGGACAAGTTTTATCATAAATTCCGATGTGGGATAGCTTTTATCTCAACGATTTTGGAAGAGACTCTTTCAATATCAGTCTCTTTATATATGATGTCAAGAGACCCTTAGACAACACTTAAGTCCCGTTTCTTTCTATATCAAAAATCTGGTTAAAATTATGAATCGGGTTGGAATAAAAATCATTCATACTATACTTTTGGGCTGGGTATGAACTCAAATATATTTGGTTGGTATGATCGAGAATCACTCATTCTCATCTTCTCGGTCAAAACAAACACCGATATGAATTTAGGCGATTCAGAATCCAATTTCTTATACTGATGATATATAAATAAATAAGTTCTTAAAATATTCAACATTACTTTATCATTAGACCAATTGAGTATTGATATGAATTATAATTATTAGGATACGATTAATTAATTAAACATATCCTTAAGATCTTCAAGAGCTTTATAAATTGTACTGTATTTATTTTGATTATTTAATTTTTTAGGATTTATTTATTTTTTTCTTAGAATTTAAGTCTCCAAAACATTATTCTCTATTTATGCTTTAAGGAGGTTAGAAAAAGAAATTGTTCGTGAATTATAAATTGCTAAACATAGCTCAAGGTCGTCTCACCCCGGCATTTTTAATCAATTACAATCAATTCATCACATATTAATTTGTTTAGGAGAAAGGCAATTCAATTTGCTGATTAGATCAAGTGATTAATCAGTTTATCACCTAACAAATCACATAATTTGGGCATACAAAACTATAATTAACCACCAATTAATATTCTATAATTTGTCAAATGGAATCGTTTAATTTCCCTATTCTTTTTTTTTTTTAACATTATACCGGTACGTACGTTTAACTATTAGAGCTTGTCCTTGGCCGGCCTAGGACATGATGAATTAATTAGTTGAAATTAAATCTGATTAGACACCATTTGTCCATTTGTAATATTCGTTTTTCTTTTTTAATTTTCAAATTCTTGCGTAGCCACATGATAATAGATTTTTATTCTAACTTAATTAGTTATATAATCAGTGCTATTTTCTACTAGTATTTTGTAAGTAGATCGAGCTTATTTCATTTGTTACGTGTGTTCGATGTGTTTTTGTGGCTTAACGTTTCTTGACTTTTCTCTTTGTCGTGACCTGATAATTAATATAAATAATGATTTTTCTAATCTCTGTTCAAAGAATATATCAAGAGCATAGATTTAAAAACTTAAAATAAAAATTAATTATTAAATTATACTCCGTATTATTTAAGTTTGTTGATATTTAATTTTAAAGATCTATTATTTTTTAGAATTTTACTCGTAGTTTTTAAAATTAATATATTTAAGTTATGTTTTTAGGACCTACGTTAAAAAAATCGATAAATAATTAATCTAATAATCATACTATATATGTTGCCTTGCGTAATTATGGTATTTTTGTTTTTTGCCCTTTAAGCTATAGTACGTGATTATGGTATTCACGTTTTAACAAACCTAAATTAATAATTAGCCATTTTTAAGTTAGATCGAGTATATCTTAATTATATGCATTTTAGCCTTTTAGGTGCATGCAAGGGTGATAACAACGTCGTTTGGTGTTTTGTGTTGACTTATTTTTTTTTCTACAATTTAATTATGAGTTTTCTTGACTTTATTTTTTACTTTTTAAAAATGGGTGACGATTTTTATTTTTATTTTTGAAAGGAATGGGTGACGATTACATGAACTACACTTGTTTAAATTGGATTCATGTGACATAAAAAGCGTTGTTGAATAGTTTGATATGCAAATATATATGTTCTTTTAGTTGATCGATAAGATCGAGCTTAGAAATATATGTAATTGATTTTTTGTTTTAATAAACTAGCTACGAATAGAGGATTTAAATTTGTTATCTATGATCAGAAAGTCATGACCTAGGTAATGAAAACGTACTTGAGTTGATAAAATATAGTAGAGGTGGTTTTGGCTTGTATGAAATGCTCCTATTATTCTATAAGTTTTCTTATCATATAAAGATCTATTTAAATCGCATGTAATAACAAATTATCTTATATTATAATATAAGGTTTAATGCAAAATTACATTTAAGTTTTATAATGTAAGATAATACGTTATCATCTACTATTTAAAACAAACTATAAGTTAAAAATTCACCATATATACAGTTTTTAATGCATTTCATGTTGTCTAATATATTAATTATATCATCTTAATTAATGTATAAAATATTTTACTTATGAAACAACATCATTTTGCCACTTTAAAACTAGGAAAAAATTATATAGACGAACTTTGGCCTTATTTTTGAGAGTTTTTTTTACCAATCTTTCTTCTAGGGTAACATTGTTTGATTAGCATTTGACCATTGTTGTATATTTTTATTTATTTTAAAATTGACCATTGTACATGGTCTTTATGATTCAATGTTTATACACGATGGTGTGAAAATAAGTACACAAATACAAGTCTGCATAGTGTAAAAGTATTTAATGTTTTTTTTTCCGGATATCTAGTTAAGCCGCTATGACTTAAAGATATTACCATAATATCTTCGTTTCGACTAATTGGACAATGTCTTTGACAAAAAATGGTGTGAACAAGATAACTTGAAGTCTTAGAACTTATTAAGGGTACCCACTTTATTAATATCTTGAGCTTGTAGTAGCTAGAAACCTTGACTTGCTCCATGTGAGGGACTACATACTTAACTAGATTAGCTTATGACTTTTCAATTAATCCAGCCAAATTGATAATAGGGTTGAGCATACGACTTATAGAACTTGTAGAAACTCATATAGTCATATGAGTTGCACATTTAGGCCTGAAAGTTTGGCCTTTTCCTTGTATAGATACTTTTTTATAATTAAGATTTGTGTAGGGTACTATTACAAGAATCTTTCACTAGATGCACCATGTCAAGCAAAAAATTGAAGCATATTAACAACATGCTTTTTTTTTAGGTAGGATTTAGAAGACACTCCAGTTAAGGAGGGCGTCCTAAAGCATCCTGACGGATGAGAACCGTAAGATCTGAATGATTCTTAATAGCGTCAACAGGAAAACTGTGACCTAGTTTGGCAAGTTTATCGGCCACAACATTGCACCTCCTATTAACGTGAGAAACGTGAACCCTCTGAAATTCTTGAAGTAAAACAAGAATATCAGAAATAATCATTTCGATCTCCTATATTTCTTATTTCTTTATCGATTTTTTCTGTAGTGTGTCCTAAGGACACATTATAAAAATCTTTTGTAGAAAAAAATTGATTGAATTAATATTAATAGAAGATTTTTAATATTTTTTAGAAGGTTTATTTTTATCTTTTTTTAGGATTTTGAAACAAGGCACAGGTGTTATGGACTTATGGTATGCATTACTAAAGTGATCATCATTATTACCAATGCTCTTTACTATACAACATACAATACTAGTGAAATGTAAAGTGACTATTGACATACATATAGTCAAGCTTCCCACTAACCCAATTAATATGTAATGATATTCGTGATCATTGTGTTATAAGTTTGATTTTCGCTCTTTCATTTGTAATGATCTAAATACCTCTTTTAGACAAAAAATTGATTTTAGGATTTGACACGCCTTCTATACAATTTTCACTTTACAGTCTATATTAAAAAATAACTCAAAAAACGACCCTAATACTAAATGTGTTGTTCTCTTTAGCCCTTCATTCTCCTGACCACCAAACTCGTTGTAGTCCCTTATTTCCGTCAGTTGTAATTACCTTGCATGCGGTTCATGTTTGATTTAGACAATTCTTGTCAGATTTCCGACAACCAATCTCACAACCTCTCGATTGTTTTTTTTTAGAGTTGGAAAAGATTAGGCTGATGAAATTCAGCCTATAGCATCCTTTCGGATGAGGACATGAAGTCCCGAGTGTGTCTGAATTTGATTTACACTACAAGAATGACGTAGTCCCGTGATCAAATCAACAACCTTATTACAGTCACGAGGTATATGTGTAAGTCGAACTACCTCAAACGACTGTAGTAGCGCAAGTGTGTATGAGATTAATATTTCAATTTGCCATGGACATGATCTCAACAACCTCTCGATTGTTTTACCAGACTTGTCCGGTAAACCGAAATCTTACTTCATTAAAAAAAACTCAAAAACGGCCCAAATAGCCTTAACAAAATTCGGCCCAAATACCCTTTCCAAAAGTCCGGTCCAAATAACATGTCCTAATTTAATAGTCAACTATGAAGCCGGCCGATTCCACAGCAAGCGAGCGAGAGAGACAGAAATGGCGGGCGCATTGAGAAGAGCCGTTCTCGGGCACCTGAGAGTCCCAATTGGTTCTCACACCAGCTTCAATCCCTCACTCAATGGATCGGAGAAGAAGCTCGCCGCTCCATTAATTGTCCGCCTCATGTCTTCACACGACGACCACCTCACCAAAGAGCAAGTCATCGATAGAGTCCTCGCCGTCATCAAGGATTTCCCCAAAGTCGACCCTAACAAGGTATCTCCTCTCCACCTTTCGATTCTTCGAAATGTGGCTGGTTTTGTGCAGATCCTGTTGCTTTCAATTATCGTTGGAATTTGGTGTTTTTGTTTGAATCGAAGCATGCGTATTAGGGTTAGGGTTTTCTGGATTCGAGTTATGTGGAGAATTAGGCTTTGGTGCTGTTGCTGCTCCTTGTGATTAGTTATTTATCAGTGGATTGCTTTGAGATACTTGATATTGGCTGTCAGATTCCTTGGAATGATGTGAAAGAGTGACTCTGTAGATTGATCTGAAATTGGGCAAACGAGATGGCTTATAGCTTAGTAGACTGTGCTAGTGTGGTCATACAGTTTGAGATAATATGGATGCATTTTGGCTTGTCCAAGATGATGGATTTTTTTCTTATTCACACTCCTTTAAAGTTTAAACTGACCAAATGTAAAGGAGATTGAAGATATGGTCAGTTTGGTTACAAATGCATTGATTTGGATTACTAAAGTAATCATATTTGAAAGTTGAAGCTGTTTGTGTCTGTCACTGTTTCTGGATGTGAGATGGCAAGAGAAAAACACAAACATAGGCAAGATTGTTATCAACCTCAATTTTTATCAATATCTATCATATCTCAGTATTATATGTATATGAGCTATGAAGATTGTTGTTTAAAAATGGTTCCAGATTGTCTTGGTTGCATGATCCATAAGTGTTAAGTGTTTTTATACATCAAGGAAATGTATAAAAGCATCTTATCCATCATTTTACTTCTGGAATATGTTAAGTTTTTTTGTATCAGAATGCCTTATCACTATTCACTCAGATGTTTTTCTGGCTGCACATTGTATCTTACTTTTGACTCAATATGTGGTAGTTGAGCTCTGAAACTTTGATAAACTCTTCTGTTAGAAAGCTCTTCTGTTAGAAAGCTCCTAAGCTTCAAAATGACACTATCTTCAATGATGTATGTGTGAGCTAAGAAGCATGCAATATAATCTGCGATTCTATGTTGTGGCAACATGTAAATATAACGAAATGTGTTTTCTCTGGTCTGGTTTGATCTTATTTGCAGGTAACACCGGATTCTCATTTCCAGAAGGATCTGGGTCTAGATAGCTTAGACAATGTCGAGCTCGTAATAGCCTTGGAGGAGGAGTTCAAGTTGGAGATTCCTGACCTCCAAGCTGATAAACTCGACTCTACAAAGCTTGCCATTGAGTTCATCTACAATCATCCCATGTCTAGTTAAACACAATGGGATCAAACTTTTTTTTTTTGGGTTATTGCCGTTTTCCATAATCTTGCTCATCCTGTTGAATTTGGTGCGGAAAGACACCTTTATCATCTTTGTGGATTGACAATAATCTCAGTCTCTTTGGGAGTTGGTCCTAGAACATTGTTGAATTTGTGGATTATGACCACTTGGTTTTGCAGATATTTGATGGATTCTCGTATTTTTATATGCATGTTTCTTTTGAACCCATGTCTTCTTCTGGATTGACAACACTCTATTAGAACTAGAACCATATAACTTGCATTCCGCAATTTTCAACATGTTTTTTATGCTTGAATTTTCAGCTTTTTTTAAAAAAAAAAATGTCCTTAACATTCGCATTTTATTGTTGAAAAAACAATAAGTATGGTGTCTTAATGTTTTTGCAATCTCAAATATTGTATTTATGAGACAATATATTACAAGGAATGCAAACCCATTTCCACATTACTTGTACACAATTTGGAAAAAACATATTTGAAATTTGGAAAAAACATATTTGAAATTTCTGAATATAAGGTACTAATTTAATATATTGCTAAATCATGTAATTGTGATTTTGGTATTTGGATTACTAATTTAATATATTGCTAAATCATGGAATTGTGATTTTGGTATTGAAGTACAAATTCAAAATACAATGAACAACTCTTGGTGGTGGTTATTGTATTTTCATCAGCACTCAACTACTCAAGCAAGAGCTATTAATAGGCATGGCAATGGATCGGGTGCGGGTGGACTACTTTCACCATCCGACCCGGTATTTTCACCCGACGGGTTCCAACTGAAACCGACCCACCCGAAACCCGTCGGTTTTCGGGTCGGTTTTTTTTTTTTCCGGGGTTATAGAAAGTTGAAAATTAATTTTCAATTATAAATTAACCTTAAGTTCATTTGTTCAACGATTCAACCGATGACCCGTAAACAAAATAAACTTAACCGTGACCCGACAACTTAACCCGTGACCCGACCTGTCGGATTACGGGTCAACCCGTTTAATCCATCTAATAAAACTTTAAATTTTAGTTAATTTAAAGCTATTTATATAAAGCCTACTCATTGGATTAGCCAAAAAAAAAAATTAATTAGAAAGTCTCAAAACTCATCTCTATGGTTAGGCTTCAAATACTTAACACTCTTCTCTTCTCCTTCTCTTTTTATAAGCTCCTCTTCCCCTCTCCTTCTACTAATTTTCCGATGTGGTACAAAAAACCGGGTGATCGGGTGGGTGATCGGGTCGGGTCGGGTGAGGCCATACCCGAAACCGTACCCGCTCCATCACCCAATCACCCGAAACCCGTTTTCACCCGTTTTTGTTCGGTTTTTTTCGGGTACCCATCGTTTGCGGGTGAAATTGCCAAGCCTAATTGAGAATTTTTTCATTGTACACGAGTGTGTATGACTAATTTTGATTTTAGTTGTGCTGCAATTGGAAAAACAATGAAAATAGTGCCACTTTCATTAAATAATACAAAATTTGGGACCCTAACTGTAATTTTACATGGGTTTTATCATCTTTGAAGATAACACAAACAGAAGCCCGCTCTCTCTCTCTGGAGGAAGAAGAAGAAAAATGGCGAAAACACAGATGGCCATGGACGCCCAATTCTGGGACCTGAACCTAGCGAGCTCACTAAACCTAGACGGCTGCGCTCGCGCCGTGCCTGGCGAGCCGTTCCCCTTGGACGGCTCTAAAGCGAGCCGACTCCACCGGCTTAAGCAGCTCGCTCTTCTTCGCTACGGCTTCCCTCTTGGCCTCATTCCCTGTCTCTCCCCCGTTCACTCTCACAAGCAACTCGATTCGCTCGCTCTCCAATGCTTCCCCCTCAGGATTTCCATGGGCGAATGGTACTTCGTTACTTTCATTTTCCTCGACATTCAATAATTTATTCATTGAATTTGTTTAATTGTGTGTTGTAATGGTGTTTTGTGCATTCCTTTTGTACTCCTGAAACTGGAAATTGGGGATTTCTATGGTTAATTAAGCTCACCGATTAACAAAATTGGTTAATGTTATGCTTCAGGATTTCCATGGCGAAATTGTACTGTGTTAATTTCATTTTCCTCGTTGAATTTGTTTAATTGTGGGCTGCATTGACGTTCTGTGCACTCCTTTTGTAGTTTTGAAACTGGAATTTGGGGATTTCTATGGTTAATTAAGCCCGCCATTAACGAAATTGGTTAATGTTTATGAGAATGATTCGAAACTTGATTCCATGGGCGAATGGTACTGCCTTAATTTCATTTTCCTTAGACATTCATACATTCATATTGGGTTTGTTAAAAGTGTGTTGATTCCTTTTGTGCTTCTGAAACATGGAAATGGTTAATCAAGCCTTTAGCTAATTTGGTTAATGTTAATGAGAATGATTCAAAATAGTGAGTTTTTGACAACAAAATTTATTTATGTTGATTTATCGGGTTTCAGGTGGCTTGGAGTAGTAGGTCAGATTCGTCCAAAGAAACTGATCTCTAACTTAGTATCACAATTATCTGGTGCGCGTGGCTGGGACTTTTCAGCTTTTCAAAGCCTAGCAAAAGATCTTGTAGACAACTCAATTTACTCAACAGGCTTATTTTCTGAGATCCCAGTGACTGGCTCTTCGGCTTTGATCTTGAGCTCAGAAAAACACGGTGAGAGGAAAGGCCGCTGCAACAAATTAGCCTATTTTCACAAGGCAAGAACTGTTCTGAGTTACTATTCTGTGTTATTCCTCACAATCCTTATGCTTCATTGTTCAAGTGTGATTCAGCTTCGAGTTTTATCAATGGATAACAATGACCATAACTAAAACTAGAACACGCTATTGATCCTTTTCTTTGTTTTCCTGCTGTATGGTTTAATCTTGGTGTATCATTGATCCAATTCTGTAGCTAATGTGAATAATCTGGTTAACTTTGAAAAAACATAACCTGGAGATTTGGATGATCAGTCATCACTTAAGTAGAACTGATTGATTTTACCACACATATCCATTATGACATTCTGATGGTTCTTTGTTCTTACATTTTGATATCATGGATGTGTTAGATAACATAGATATGACTTTTAACAGATTACAATTTCGAATGCAGCTTTCTGAACATGATGTTTCTTTGGAGGCAGCTTGGCCGGAGCTATATCTTGATAACAAAGGAAGATATTGGAATGTTCCAGAATCAATTTCATTAGATTTAGCATCCCTTGATCTGGGATCAGGGTTTAGGTATCGGTTTGGAATACACAAAAATAGTGGTAATCCTCAAGCGGTTAACGCTGCAGATGTAGATGCTCCACCTCCTAGTTTAATGCCTGGTTTGTGTGCCAAAGCCGCCTTTTCATATGAAATGAGCAGAGAGTTTTGGAGGCAAAAGGAGACAATTGATGATATTGTCATAAAGAAAGACATAGGCACAATTCGACAACTTTCTTATGATGAGCGCCTCAAAGAGCCTCATTCAACTTTATCCACCATTGTAGGTAATATCTCTATGAATACGAATTCATTCAAATAAGTCTCTTTTTAGTTTGAATATAGAATCTATGTATCCTTTGAACATCTTTTTTTATGATACTCCCTCTGTACAAAAATACTTGTCATTTTAGCTATTGTAGTCTTTACTTTATGCATTTGCACTTGTAACTATTACAACAGATTATTAATAGTGGTTTCAAAAAAGTAAACAGTAGAGTAATGAATGAGGTTGGAATAGTGTTCTTGAAAATACTAGATTGTCAAGTATTTTTCATACTAAAGTAGTAATTTAATTGGAAAATTTTCTTCCATATTGTCACCTCTTGAACTTTTTTTTAACTATGGCAGGTGGAACTTGTGGGGCTTGGTTATGGGGTAACAAAAGTCCTGAATCAGGCGCTCGGATAAGAAGCCCTGTGTTTGCTGATTTATTCGGTTCATTGTGCTACACATTTCAGCATGGGAAGTTTAGGAAGAAATATGGCGATCTAACAAGGGTAGATGCTCGTTTGGATGTTTGTTCAGCTTCTTCCATTGCCAACAATATGCTAAATATCCTTACAAATTCCGCTACCCACAAAAATCCTCCGTCTTTGCCCAGGCTCAGTGTCATTCTTCAACAACAGGTATTATGATTTACTTAGGCTCACAAAATATTATTGTGCCTTTCATTTGAAGAAACTGATCCATTGTGTTCTGCATTGATATAAAATGTGGTCTTCATTTGTATGTTAATTTCTTATCTTATAACAATAGGTTGCAGGTCCCATTGTGTTCCGAATTGACACGAAATGCGGTCTCCAAACACCGACCAGCGGCTTAGTGAAGATTGAGGATTTCATATGTAGTTTGAACTACTCTATGCGGCTTCTAGGCTCCGGGAAAGTGGTGGCATGGTATTCTCCGAAAAGGAAAGAGGGTATGATCGAATTGCGATTATATGAATTCTAATGCTTACATAGATCAAGGTCCTTCCATTTTCGCCTATTGTTCCTTCTTCCTTTTTCTGGAAATATGTCAAGGAATGCATCAAACTGAATGGATGATGTATTATGGTATTTTTTGGTCAATTAGTCAAAAGATTTCACTAGAATGAATTGAAAACTGCAAGGACTGTTTTTTTATTGTTCATGGGCTAAATTGCTCAACTTGATGGGATATACTACTGCCCATATTATTCAAAATACCAGAACCTGGTTGCCCACAACAACAGTAACTCAGTAAGATATGCTTCATTTTTTAAAATAAAATAATATTAGAATCATGCATATTATGTTGCTCCTGAAAAAATGAAGGCTTTGTTACTAAGGTGTCTGTCTGAGTTCTTATTAATTTTGCACACCTAATTGTGTGATGTTCTTTACTCCTTTCAACAGAGTAGCAGGTGTTATTAATGTAATTGTAGTCAGATGTCCAAGGTCAAGATTGTGAAGCATTAAATTACATATTTAAAGGCCAACATTTTTACTGTAAAATAAGAGGAGGGTTATGCAACAAAAGTATCATGCCCTACCACAACATACACACAATTTAATGTGCATTTAATTAGCTAGCTATTATATTTATGATCATGGTAAATGTCTAAATTGCTAAAGTAACATTTGACATAGAAATCAACCTTTGGTGATAAACCTCGAATCTGTGAATTAGCTGGCAAAGCACATGCATCGACCGACTCGACCTAATGGTGGAGATCAATGAGACTTAATATTTTCAGCCGAAGGGGCAAAGACAAGGATCGAATAATAGACCTCCTAACATCTCCTTCCCATGCCTCTTACTACTAGGCATGGTTTTCTTTATTTTAGAATTATGACAAAGATCACATGTTGCAATTGGACAAAAATAATCTTTAAGAATCATGACAAAAACCAGACTAAAAACAAGATAAATGTCTGGTTTTTTGTTTTTGTCATGAGAGGAAACAGACGAATAGCCACGACAACAAACATCTTTTGGCTACAAAAATCAAGGCTAGAAATCGCCATTAAAGAATGTCATATTTGGAGTGAGACCCAAGTTTCCCTTTCTTAAAAGTTTGCCTATCTTCAAAACTTCTCCCATATTCTTCATCCTATCATAAAACTTTTGTTTAAAACATATACTATGGTCAATGATTTGTTTCTTAATCAACTACAAAAGTAGTTCTTCTTGAAGAGAATTAGCATAAGCACAAGCATTTAGTAGAGGACTTTATGTACCGTAATTCTTCTTAACAAAAATGGAAGCATATAAATGGATATGTGTAGTAGTACTAAACTATAGCTATATCTAAGTCAAATGTCCAAAATGACCTCGGTGTACGCCAAGAATTACCAAATTTACACCGCCGATAACCACCTGAACATCTCACCGATTTCGTCGCCGAGTTGACTCGCCTCCAGATCCAACTCGTGAACCCTAGCCGCGTCCGTTCTCCGACTGCTCCCGGCGAAGAACCTTCCAGAACTCCGAAAAGAAGAGGAAAGCGAAAATGACGCCGTTCTAGCCATCCTGTCCACGTACTCTCTCAACCAGCTGTTCCGCCCTCTCTCTCCTCCGCCGGCCACTTCTTCCGCCAATGTCTGGCCGTGATGGATATCCGATTCGTCCAGCGAACCGCTTTTGTCGGCGGCGTGAATCGACGGGACAGTGACTTCCGACATGACGTCGTCGACAATGTAGTCGAAGGAGCCGACTGAGAACGATCGACGGTGGTTTCCGGACTCGGAGGGGAGATGACGGCGGCTGATGCTCCCGATTTCGACTCGGAAGCTTCTCCCGCTCCTACTGGCGGAATTCGGCGGCGCGGTCGAGAGGATTTTGCTCATGAGCTCCGATTCCGAGACGTAGATTTGCGATCTGCAGAGCGGACACGTCTCGTTGGCGGCGATCCAGGTGTCGATGCACTCGGCGTGAAAGGCATGGCAGCAGACAGGGAGAAGCCGGAGACGATCTTGAAGCTCGAACTTCGAGAGGCAGACGGCGCAGTCTCCCTCGGCGGTGCCGGTGAGCGAAGAGAATGTGAACAGCGGGAGAGAATCGACGCGATTCAAGGCCTCCTGAGGAGCGATTCGGCGCTCGCTTCGGTGGAGAGACTCCCCGGGAATGGCGCCGCCGGAGGACGAGCGGCGGAGGCATCGGAGAAGAAAGAAAACGGCGACGGAGAGTACGATTACGGTGATGAGGATAATGAAGACGACTAGATTCAAACAGCTATGTTCCACCAGGCGATTATCGGTCGATTGAGATGAGGAATTCGTATATGCAAGTTGTTGTTGAGGGAAGGTGTTGTTCTGGGCCGCCATTAACGAGGAGGAGGAGAAGAAATGAGCTAGAGAGAAGATGAAGAAATGAGTTGGATTGTATTTATAGCGCAGTTTTAAAGCTGTTGGCTGTGTCACGTGCATCGCGCGTGACTAAAGCCCCTAGTTAAATTGACCTATAAATAATAATTTTATAGTTATATACTTATATTTAATTATAGAATATAATTGTATTTTGGGATAGGGATAACACTACAAAGTCTATAACGATTATTGCTTGGTTATGTGACTTATGTCAATAGTAATTTTGGCAATTCATGTATTCTATGAAATTTGCAAATGATATAAAACTTGGAAAGTCCATCAAAAAATGAAGTTATGAAGTCCATATTTCCTTTTTTTTTAACACTTAATTGTTCATATAATAGACTCTTCAAAATATACTTGCTTTGCCTTTTATAGCGCTAGGCAAAATCTGACTCGAACCATACTGAGGGTCATCCAATCGATCCTCGGTCTAGAAAAAATTGAAAGTCGGTCTTCGATACGGTCCAAAATCGGACTAGTCTCGGTCCAAACTCAATTGCTCATAATATTCTCACTTCGTTTTATTAATTGCGAAGACAAATCATTATACGAGAACTTCAGCTTTTTCACCACCCTAGAACGACATCGTTTTCGTTCTTCTAAACCATCACAAGAACCAAACTCGGCGAAAAATCCAATACGAGCCGAGACTCATGCCAAATAGCATCGCATGAGCCTCCGCCATCAAGATATCTTAATGCATTTTCAATCGTCGAGCAAATTAAAAATACAAAGCCATAAGCATCCCGAATCACCGTGCCCAAACAAATAGGTCCATGTCGGGCCTAATAATGTTGCAGTTGTGTTTAGCTTCGACGTCCTCCCGGACAATAAACTTCACTCAACCAGTGACCTAAAAACCATCCTTCTACCCGACAAATTAAGATGTACCCCTCCGCTAAGCTAAGCTTGTCATTCTAGCTTGCTTTTATTGTTAAATAAAAGTTGTCGATTGATTTATTTTAATCCATTTTTTTCATTAATATTTCTATTAATTAAAAATATTTACATAAATTTACAAAATAAGGTAAAAGATCTTAACAAAATTGAGAATATTTAAGTAAAATCAAGCGATTTTCTTAATTTTTTTTGGTGAAGAGCGATTTTCTTAATTATTAAGACAAACTCTATAACGACAAGTTTACCTTAACGGAGAGAGTATATGACGCGTAACCCTATATAATTAGTTTTGAATTTATGATATTTTTTGTAACAAAAAACAATTAATAACATGACATAGTTCTATAGTAATGATAGTACGTACGATAAATTGCTGCCCAACATAATTTTGTACGTGCTCTCTTTATAAAGTTTGTATGTATCCTATATAGTATTGTGGGCTTGACATGGTCAAAGCGATATCAAATAGAAAATACGTGTATAATGTAACAAAATGATCCGTTTTAACTTGTATCAAGTTGACCTTTATTTTCCAAGATTTTTAATATTTTCCAAGACTTCCAATGGATTCTTTAAACTAGTTTTTAAATTCTTTTTTACGATTTTTAAAATTTAACCAATAATTAAGAACCATGAAAAGATGCTACTAATGTTGTACTTTCAATTATTTCAAGCCAAGTTATAAGCAATTAGTGACATTAATTATGCAACCACTTACTTAGCTAGGCTAATGCTTAGTTAGAAGCAACCAAACAAGATCGGTAAATTATGAGGATTTGCCCTCAAGATTTGATTTTATTAGGCAAAATTTACATGGACCAAACTAGATTACTTGAATTATACATACTGAAAATGTTTTATTGCATGCTATATTATGTGTCGAGTAATTATACTACTAGTTTTTAATTCTATAAGGACACATTATAAAAATATTTAATTTAAAAATGACCCTAAACTAGAAATGATAAACCCTATAAAAAAATCATAAATACCTAATTAATTTTTTTTACAACACATTATAGAAAAACTGTTATAGTGCATATATGATATATATACAATCTTATCCAACCATGGTTTTTTCATTTGATGTGAAATTAAACGTGCATGAAACTATACGTATTACTTAATTATAAAATTGTTTTGGAATCAAGTAAATTAATGGATATTCAAAACATATCGACAAAATCTGTTGACTTACCACGTACATTAATTGCGTGCATGCCAACAACTTTGTACGTGTATTATAATTGTATATACGTAATTACGTATCCTAATCTTATTACAAATTAAATATTAAACTAATCATAAATTGTTTTATATTTCGTTGACTTAAAAAAAAAACAATCAACTTCTTTCTTTATAGTTGAACTTGATTTTCTATTGTTTTTTCCCCTTATCATAGTCTTCCAACAATCCAACGTATCGTACAATGTTTGGTATTATCTATAAACAAATTTTGGTTTGCTTTAAATGGCAGACACTAATCACCATTAGATAGATGATTAGAATCAGCATACATACATTAATAAGAATACAATATCAGTGTTAACCCGCTTCAGGCGGGATCTGGAAGGTCATGATGTACACACCCCTGTCTCAATATAAAATCAAGAGGGTGTATGAAGAATACCCAAATATTATCATTGCCCGGAAAACTCACGGAAAACTAAAATTCAGCTATTTGACAAATGATAACTAAACCTAGTTAGAATGCACCAAAATAAACGTGTCAATATAAACATAAATTAGTAAATTTGATACTTATATATATGTTATAAAAACTTAACACCAAGGGGGAATGCTCGAAAGGCTCGTAGGCGACACGATCCACAACATACCAAAGACAAACCAAACAAACAAATAAAACACACCAAACAAAACCAAGCAAAACAAAACTCCAAGACGTCATGGTGAAAACCTCTCAAAATAAATGCCTTTTATGCAAACAAAACACCCATACATACATTAACTATAGAATCTGATGAAAATCATACAACAACAAGCTTAAACATGAAAACAAAGAGAGACCATAACATATTTCAGCAACCACAACTTATTCATACATACATTTTCCAAAGCACCCATAGTTAATTACTACTATCCAGAACATAGAAACACTTGGCCAGAATCTCAGCGCCCGTTTCGAGCTCCTCCTCGGAAACAACCAACGGCGGAACAAGCCTCACAACATTCCCCTTGCCAGCAGTCAAAATCAGCATCCCCGCGTCCCGACAGGCGTCCACAAGAGGCGACGCTGCAACGTCGAGCTCAATCCCGACGATAAGCCCTTGGCCCCTGACTTCTCTCACATGCCGGTTTCCTGCAAGAGCCCTAATTAGAAGCTCCCTGAAAAACTGACCTTTCTTCAGGACACTGTTCAAGAAGTCCGGGTGTGAGATCTTGTTTAGCACTGCTAAGGCGGCACTGCATACGAGGGGCCCGCCTGCAAAGGTACTCCCGTGGTCCCCGGGGCTTATTGCCTGAGAGACTTGCTCGGTGACTAGGACGGCTCCGATGGGTAAGCCTCCTGCTAGGGGCTTTGCTAGGGTCATTATGTCTGGGTAGACCCCGTAGGACTCGTGGGCCCAGAGGTGGCCGCTTCTTCCTAGACCACACTGGACCTGTGTGAGATAGTATTGTTAGTATTAATGCACTGAAGTGTTGCATTGTCGTGGCTAACAAAGTACAAGTCAGAAGAAGCTTTTCAATTGCACATAGCAAAATTCCAAGGGTTTGTTTGGATGTCATGTAGTATTAAGAACGTATAAACTATCAGGCATTTAAATTCAAAATGCAGTATTTGGGTCTACCGGGCACAACCTACTGATGTGTTCAGGGTGAAGGTGTCCCCATCTTGACCCACAGATCCTGCTACCACGTTGTTGTTGTTGTTGTTTGTAATGTATCAAAAAGCATTGTCTTTTAGACTAAATTGAAAAGCTTCAGACAGGCAGTACTCTCAAGATGGTAAATTTTATCACATCCACATTGATGAACTGAACTTCAATGAGACTTGAGGTATAAAAACCAGAATCACATGGATTTTTTTAGTTATTCTGTGTAGAAGATGGGCTTTGACAGCAACTTAGCAAGGAAACAGGTAGTATTTTGAATATGGTAAATTTTAAGCAAGCTGTCAAATGAACAATATTAGCTTCCACCAAATACTAGAACTGGAGGAAAAGTTATTTAAAAAAATAAGCAAAACAATATATTTTTGAAAGGACTTACCTCATCATAAATCAACAAAGATCCAGCTTCATCACAGGCACTGCGTAACTCTTGTAAGAACTCTTTTGTAGCGCTATAGATACCGCCTTCACCTTGGATGGGCTCAACAAAAACACCAGCAATCCGACCACTACGAATCAGTTTACTAGCTAGCTGTGCATCTCCATATTCAAGGAAAGTAACTCCAGGCATGAGGGGTTCAAAGGGAAGTCGGTAATGCTCTTTACTGGTCAAAGATAGAGAACCCATTGTCCTTCCATGGAAGCAATTGCTGAAAGCAATAAATTCTAAAGGAGGATTTTCCGTATTTTGATGAGAAGACCGTTGGAATTTTCTTGCAAATTTAATGGCAGCTTCATTCGCCTCAGTTCCAGAGTTTGTGAAAAAGACACGGTCAGCAAACGAAGACTCAACTAGGCGTTTTGCAAGTTCCACCTGCATTAACGACATGGTTTCATTTTATAAGAAGAAAATTAATTACATGCCATTAGGGGGAAATTGAGGAACAAGAAATTGAAGGCGAACAGATACTTCAAGAGTATATATAAATTAAACGGCGACCAAATACTGAATCTACTAAAAGCATGTGCTTGGTGTACTTGAAATTTATAGGAAAACATAAGAATATATATTTTATGATAAACTTAAGTGAAAGACAATATTCAACGGCAAGGAGCTATGACAAGGAGCGATTACAACCTTTTTAAAAGGAATTAATACAAAGTGAATGTCTGTACTAGATTTAGAATGTCAGTATATTATATTTCTGTGCTTCTTTATCTTTCCCTTCTCAAATGAGTAGAGAAATCCACGAAAATGGAAAACATGAGAAAATGTTTAGATTGATAGGTGCTAAAAAAGGTGAACAACTTACTTGAGGGATTGAGTGAAAGATATTGCTAACATGTGTAAGAGTATTTGCTTGTTTTTCAACGGCCTTTATCCAATCCGGATCTCCATGGCCAAGAGCATTGACTGCAATCCCAGATGTCATGTCCAAATATTCTTTCCCTTCAACATCATACAATTTACAACCCTTTCCATGAGATAACACAATAGGGGTTCTTGCATAAGTCCCTACGAAAACTTTTGCATCCATCTCTATGACCTCTTTCGTTTTCAACCCCAGCTCAACACTCTTCTTAGTTTCTTGAAAACTTACATCAAGACAAGCTACAACTCTGGTGCAATTTTGTGCAGCCAACTGTTTCCCCCTCTTTGGGAGACTAAACAGGTGGCAAAGATCCTTAGTTGGCAAAGGAGAGCTTTTCAGGAAGCAATGGACTGAACTCATTGGAATTCAAAGTTCAAATACTTCAATTTATTGACTAGGCAATGAAAACAAGAGCCTGCCATGAAGAAAATGCCATTTATGAATAAAAAACATGGAAAGGGCAAGCAGAAAGAGATAAAACCATGTCATTTGGTTATGCAAAGACATACAATAGGTAATGTGTTTCAAAGTACTGAAAATTATGAGATGAGTTGATATGTATCTATGAAGACCCACCACAAGGTGAATGTCATAAACATTAAACAATACTACCTCAACAACAAAATAAGTTCATCAAGAAAGTTTTATCATCATCAGTAAATAACTTGAAAAAAGTAGGCACCATCATCATGTGAATAATCCTCAAGTTCTTCCATAATTTGGCCTTTGAAATTGACAATCCTCAAGTTCTTCCATAATTTATTGACTTGGACTTCCTCAAGTTCTAACAAATCCACTTGCACAGTAAGATTGAAACAAAATTAAACAAAAGAAACAGACTCTCTATGATTTAGCAAATGCTTAGCAAGATCAGAAAATGAAATCAAAGAAAACACAGCTGATTGAAAATAAATGATCATCAGAGGAATCATTACAACATGTGTGCATGCATAATGCATTGCTGTATGCAGATTACTGGTCAGTGGCGACCGGCGGCGCAAAACAAGTGAAAGATTGGATCTTTCTCAATTGAGAAAGAAGAACCACGGTTGACATACAGACAATTAGGAAACAAAATTCAATTGAGAAGGACAAGTTCAAACCGATCAATTTTGGAGACGAATTAGTAGACTTTGACGAGGCGGAGAAGATATGCCGGCAGTGACGAATTCTTTCTCCCGAGTCCGTCGTTCAATGACTTCAATCCTGATTCTGTCTCTCTGGTTTCCTTATTAGGGCTGTTTATCAGTTGAATGAATTTGGGCCTGTTTAAAGATAGGCCCACTAGACCCAAAAAAAAATATTTAGTTCAACGTTTGGTCATTAGTTCAATTTTAGTTGTATAATGTAACAATGATGACTCAAGGCTTATGTTTTCCAATCTACTCTAATAAAATTATGTTTATTTACTTAATTATTACATTTATAAACCATATAATGATTTCACTTTATATATAATAAATCCACGATATATAAGATTATTTTTATATACTTTTAGTTATAATGTAAAATCTTACAATTTAACCGTCCCATTCTAAAAGCCTTCTACTATCCGATTCTAAAATCCCGATTTTAATGAACATTGGTGAGTATATAGAAAGCGAGGGTATTTTTTTAAAAAGTTGAAGATAGGGGGTGGTCAAAGAAATAAACGATAAATAAGGTTGATTAATTGCAAAATCATCTAATCGGTAGTACAAAACCCCAATTTTGTTGTTGTTGTATCATCAATCCACACTCACTCCCTTTGTCGACCTGTAAAACCGAATTCGAATTCAATCTCTCAAAAATGTCCGATTACATCATCCCTGAAGAAATCCTAGTTCAAGTTCTCAAGCGTTTACCGGCGAAATCGTTAGTTCGATCTCGAAGCGTGTGCAAATGGTGGAAAAAACTCATCGATTCTCCATCCTTTGTGCTCGATCACCTCGCTCTCCAAAAGCCCCAAATTTTCGTCGCGAATCGTTATTATTATGAGCCGACGTTTCTTCTTCTTGATCCCCAAACCCTCCCTTTGTCCAACACTCTGCCTCACACTTTTGAAAAGTGGCCATGTCGAGATTTTTCCCTGATGGGCACCCTTCACGGAATCGTCTGCTTTTACGAAGCTTGTACCATGCGAAGCGGCGCCTATCTTTGGAACCCTTCAATTCGTAAGTTGTCGAATGTTCCTATTGCTGAATTCATGCATCATTATTGTAGAGATGAGGTTCCTGATTGTAGATCTCCTATGGCGACTGCTTTCTGGATTGACCCTCTCACCAAACATTTTAAAATTGTCGTTTACAAGAAAATGTATGATTTAAGATCAGACTTAAGGAAGTATGGAGCCATTTACTCGTCAATTGAAGGTGATTGGAAGGAGATTTCTCCAGGCGAATTGGAAACCATAGCCAATTACTGGCTCAACAATAATCCAGGTTTAGTGATGGGAAAAGTGGCTTACTGGATAGCATTAGATGTTACTCCAACCAGAGGTGTAGCAATATCCTTTGACTTTGAGCAGGAAAGATTTGGTAGTATTGAGGGGCCTTTTGTAGCATTTGATTCTTACTCGTCGCTCTACAACCGGCAAGGAAGCCTTTCACTTGTGTATTTGGACCGGGAAAAGAGATGTCACGTTTACTCGAGGCAACAAGGCTCATGGGTTAATATGTTTAGCATTATTAGCCTTGCCCTCAATATAAGTCGAGTTTATTGCATTCCGAAAGAAACGGAAGAATATAACAAGACCCTTCTAGCTGAAACAACAGATGATCAGTTGGTTTTATTTGACACTAATGGATCTGGCTGTGTTACTTTGAAGAGTGCAGATGATAAGCCTGAATTTTACGGCCATATGGCTCATGGCTTTGTCGAAAGTCTTGTTTTCCCTTAAGGGGGTATAGTTGCTGCCTTCGCCAATGGACTCTTGATCAAGAACCGAAAAGCAGAGAACCACATGTGTGATCCGTGTACGAGGTATTTGAATTTCAGTATATCATTGCTGCAAGTGTATTATGACTATTTACAACCTTGAGTCTCTTTCAAAAATTTGTACTTGTAGCCTGTTTTGCAAACAAGAGCCTTGTTCTATTATTCATGTTTCATACATATGGGGATCTGTTGTTCTTATATGTTGTCATTTTGATTTTGATGGCCAGTATAGTGTAACACGTGTGTGCTTACGTGTTACTTAATAATAAAGAAGAAGAAAAAAGTTTACCTTTTTGTTAGTATTAGTATTTGTGTATAGACTCAATACCAAACCCCACACTTATTTTTCAATAGGTGATATTTACCTGGAGAAATATTAAAGAAGCTTGCATTTTTCAATATGGGGATCTGTTGTTCTTATATGTTGTCATTTTGATTTTGATGGCCGGTGGGTCTTGCATCCTCATGCTCATTGGCTGTTATAAACTGTGTTTGAGATAGATTTAGTCCCTATATTAATTTTGATGCATTCTAACTAAATTCAGTTAATACTGTCACATAGCTGATTTTCAGCTTTTCTTGGGTCTATCGGGCGTACCCCTTTCCCTTGGGCAGGGGTACCCCATCTTGACCCCCTAGATTCCGCTGCAGCGGAGCCTCACTGGGTCAATGATGATGATGATGATTTTGATGGCCAGTATAGTATAAGACGCGTGTGCTTACGTGTTACTTAATAGTCCCTCCGTTTCGTAAAAGATGTCTTTTAAAGTCATTTAGCATTTTTCATAAAAGTTGTCCTTTTACCAATTTTTTTCAATTTTTTCCAATTATGCCCCTAAAAAGTGGGTTCCTTTTTTCATTTTTCCATGTAATTGGCCACATTAATAAAATAAAGTCATTTAATGAGGGCATATTAGGTATAAAACAATTTCCTTAATAATCGTGCATTTGTCCAAAAGGACATCTTTTGCGAAACGGAGGGAGTAATAAAGAAGAAGAAAGTTTACCTCTATGTTAGTATTAGTATTTGTGTATAGACTCAATACCAAACCTCACACTTTTTTTATCAATAGGTCTTATTTGCATTTTTACTGCTAGCTTAATGGATGTGTTGAGCAACATATGCTCAGTAAGACTCAAAAATCACTCATGTTACCAGACTTCATCTTAAAACTGGTGTCACTGTCTAAATAAGTTCCGTTTCGTTTAGTTAGCATATATTTGATTGAGTTCTTGAAGATGAAAGCGCTGTGAAGAGACTATTCTAGTATTAATTACTTATATGGTGCTCACTTGATTTGTGTTTATGGGAAATGTCAAATAACATGGGCTGTTCTCTCAGTCTAAATTTAATCTCCTGTCTGTGTCAAAATAAGCTTGCTCTATACTTGACATTAACTTCTTTCACAATTTCTGTTCATTTCAGAATTCACATGATGTTTAACTTCATTCAGAATGAATTTTTCCATGAGATGATATGCTATGCTATGATGTTTTAAAAGCTCTCTTGCTGAATTCTTGCCTTGGGTTTCATGTTTTTGTTTAAAATCCTAGGTCTAGGGTGGAATACTGAAGTAATTAAAGCATGTCTGTTACTAAATTTCAAGCCTTAGGTTAGTTGGATACAATGCAATATTTATTCTGCTGTACTTGTATTTGCAAGATAAATATAGTGTTGATCATGTTAGCCTTGTTTTGCTCTTCTTAGTATTTCACCAGATGCAGGAAATTTGTGCCTAACAAGTGTATATTTATATGCTGTTGTAGGATCATGGGGTTGAATAGTTGGAATTGGTAAAAACAATTAAATATTATGATATTGATAATTAAATGGCTGATGAGGTTGATCTGAAAGTTTATAATTTAGATTTGAACAATAAATTACTTAGTTTTGATTTGATATGAACTTATTTTTAAATTTGCAAGAATAACACATTTCTTTCTTGTCAATCTTGATAGCCTTACTCCCAAAATAAACCGAGTTTATTGCTTGCTGAAAGAAGTGGGAGAAAATAGCAAGATTCTTCTAGCTCAAACAACCAGAGGCCCCGGTACGGAGATGTGAGGGGATGGTTTTCAGCGTTTTGCGCAGGGGCAGAGGTAGACCGAAAAAGAGCTGGAAGGAAGTTATAAGACAGGATCTCGCCTTGCTAGACGTTTCAGTGGACCTGACAGACCGCAGAGACCTTTGGAGGAAGAAGATTACGGTAAAGGAGCGATAGCTGGGCTAGTCGGCCCTCCTCAGCGTCGTTGTGTTCCCACTCTACCTCTCTCTCTGGTGTCGTTTTTTTTTTTTTCGCCTTGTTGTGGTCTTTAGGCCTTTTTTACACACCCTCTCGATTCTAGGTCGAGGGAAGGGTGGGTACATCCTGGCCTCCCAGACCCTGACCGAGGCAGGTCCACACTGGGTTGTTGTTGTTGTTGTTGTCTTCTAGCTCAAACAACCGCAGATGAGCTGGTCTTATTTGACACTAATGGATTTGGCTGTGTTACTTTGAAGAGTGGGGATGATAAGCTCCATTTTGACAGCTGTGTGACTTATGGTTTTGTAGAAAGTCTTGTTTTCCCTTAGGGATATATTTTTATATGTACTTCTTTATGACATTTTTATGAAGCAGATGTGTAAGAGAATTCTTGTGTCCCCATACATGTCTAACCAAATTTTTGCTTTATAATCAACTCTTGTACAATATTTTAACCAAGTTTCTTGTCTGTTCATGTACAATTTTATACGCTTTGATCGTTCTTGATGAAATAAAGAGCCCTCATATTCGATCTGTTTGTGAATGAAAAAGAATCTATTCCTACTAACTTGTGTATCGACTTATGATTGTTTCTCTAATTGCCATCATCAGATCAGTGGATTTTTAGGCTTTATAAAGCAAATTCTTATTAGAGGTGAAGTAAAATCTCGCTTACACATCTAATTTTCTCGCATACTTGTCTAATTTTCTCGCATTACGGAGCAAGACGCTTTACGAAGCGGTCAATCTCGCTTCATGAAGCGAGAAAAGCCGGGTACCCGATTTTTAGAGTTACATTGTCTAGCTTCATGAATCGAGACCTTCCTTGTGTGCCAGGCAAAAAATTCCTGTGCACAAGGCATCACCCTAATTAATAGCATGAACTTTTAAATGGCAGAAGAAAGAACAACAATACCCACAAAGGCACAACGTTTTTATGTCGGTACTTCTATCTATCCGACTAAAGTTGAGACAACTATGTTTAGAGACTAGGTTTAAGCGAATAGACAAACATATGAATGAAATTCTACATTTTTTTTTATCACCAAAATGCATAGTATAAAATCATTTTGTTTCAATTTCATCAAGTTTCAAATGTTTAGGCGCGAATTATGAAATAAAATGTCATTTTTTTGGATCTCTGAACATCATAGACAAGTTCATTTATGGTCTTTATGTAAGCAACAACTCTTTGAGATCGATGAAATGGCGGAAGTGCATGAAATTGAGGATCCTTTGATTGCACAGAAACAGTTGAACCAAATACTGATACTCTCTTGATTTTAGTTCTTAATAATCATATGTTAATTACTCTTAACGGACACCTCCAGGGGTGTCCGTTATTAGTAGTAGTATTACACATTAAACAAGACATTAGATTTTTAGAGCAGGGAAGAGAAGAGAGCTTTAGTTATTTTACTAATCCTAACGGACACCTCCAGGGGTGCGGTAAAACCTCACAGTATTTCCACATCCTGGGAATAGACGCTGGATGTTTGTGCAGTTCTGAAACTTTGTTAGATCCGGGCTCATACGCATCCTGATTTCCACCAGGTATCCGATTTTACATCGGATGACTGTGACAAGGCGGAAGTATGACAAGATGACATCGTGGATATCTCTAACCGCTACGATGCCCACATTGAACGGACGAATACCTGTAAAGAAAATAAAAACAATTAATATAATCAAAATCAAAACCAAAACCAAAGAGATTAGGTATATGAAAGACTTGCCCTGATCACTAAGAGCAGTGAGAACTCTCATATACACTGCATTAAAGGGCCCTACAGTTAATCTGAAATAATCATGCATGGACATGCCCGAGCACGATCCATGCTTGTCCCATTCAGCTTTTCTAAACTCTTTGTTAGTTTTCCCATCAATGAAGTTGGGCCAAAGTAATTGATGTTTGGGTACATCCTATACCAATATTTAATTTAAATTAGTTAATAAAATAAGATTAATAAAAGGAAGTTTGCCTCGCAAAAATTGAACCAAACAGAGGGAGTGTTATATTTACCTGTATAGCCGAGTTACTATACTCATCGCCTCCGCAAAAAGTTATTGAGACATTATTTGCATCTATTGGCCACATTCCATGGATTCGAAATTGTTGTGGCAGGTTGTCGATGTCCTCACACCTTTGGGTCTGGCATAAACCCATCGGCCAGTGCATCACTAACATTGCGTATGATGGGGTTTCTCTAGTAAAAAGTTTTGTTTCATTATTCAAGCCTAGATGAACTAGCATATATATAAGACATTATGAACTCGGAAGCTTGATACAAAACATGAAAGGGGCATTGCCTACCAAATTCATGACCTACCCAAACTTCATAAACTTCATGACCTAACGTCTAATTAATTTCATGCAATAAACCTTGACACACGTATAGAGAGGACAATTTACAATGCTTGGTTTTTTATTACATTATGTTGCATCAAATATATATAATTTTGTTCAACCAAAAAATATATATATATATATATATATATATATATAATTTTGTTCATCTTTCTTCAATCCCTCCTTTAATAATAGAACTAATTTCAAAACAATCAACAATATCCCTCCCTACAAAGCCCCAATTTCGCACGAATTCAATCTCTCAAAAATGTCCGATTACATTCTTGAAGAAATTCTAGTTCAAGTTCTCAAGCATTTATCGGTGGAAAAGTTTTTGCGATTTCGATGTGTGTGCAAACGGTGGAAACAACTCATCGACTCTCCATCCTTTATGGTCGATCACCTCGCTCTCCAAAATCCCCGATTTTTCGTTAAGAATGTTTCTTACGAGGAGCCGATGATTCGTCTTCTTGATCCCCAAACCCTCCCTTTGTTCGACACTTTGCCTCACTCTTTTGAAAGGTGGCCATGTCAAAGCATTTCCTTGATGGGCACCCTTCACGGAATCGTCTGCTTTCACGAGTTTCTTTCCATGAGAAGCGGCATCTTTCTTTGGAACCCTTCCTTGCGTAAGTTGTCGAATGTTCCCATTGCCGAATTCATGCATAATTATTATAGACACGAGCCTCTTAGTTGCATCTCTTTTATAGACACTGCTTTCTGGATTGACCCTCTCACCAAACATTTTAAAATGGTCGTTTATAAACTAATGTATGATCAGGGAAACTTCGTAGACAAGTCCAAGCGAATTGAAACGCATAGCCAGTTACTGTTTCTATGGCCATGATCCAGGTTTAGTGTTGGGAAAAGTGGTTTATTGGAGAGCCTTCTACGATACTCCATGGGGAGAAGACGGATTCAAAAAAAAAGGGTTGTACTAATATCCTTTGACTTTGAGCAGGAGAGACTTGACAGTATAGAGGGGTCATCTGTAACACTCGATTCTTACCCGTCTCTTTGTCATTTGTAAGGAAGACTTTCGCTTGTGTATTTGGATCTGGAAAAGAGATGTGACTTTTACTCGAGGGAAAAAGGCTCATGGGTTAATCTGTTTAGCATTAGCCTTACCCCAAATATATCTAATGTTTTATGCTTTCTGAAAGAAACGAAAGAAAATAGCAAGATTCTTCTAGCCGAAACAACGAATGGTGAGTTGGTCTTATATGACACTAGATGTTAGGGGTGTTCAAAAATATCCGATCCGGTGATCCGACGATCCGATCCGCGAAAATCCGAATTCGATCCTAGAAAATTAGCCGGATCACTGGATCGGATACGGATCAGGTCGTCAAACCCCCCTGGATATCCGAGGGTATAATACTATACATATATATTTTATGCAAGAACAAAAAGTTTAATTGCCTAAGTAGTTTTATGTGCTTCAACTTCCTAGTACTACCCTTTTTTGTTTGTTTTTCTAATTATTTTTAATATATTTCACCCCACAAATAAAATTAACGATAAATAAAACCTAAATCTATATTTAACACCCCATTTTTATTTTAATTTAAATTATTTTTTCTCTTTTTTATGTGGATGATTATTTGGATCATGATTTTTGGGTGAAATTTACCGACTGAATAAATTATTTGGAAATTAAATACAAAAATAAAAATAAAAATATGAATATTCGGATATCTGCCACAAATATCCGATCCGATCCGAGCTATACGGATCGGATATCCAGGTATACTTGGATCGGATATGGATATGATTTTAAAGAAAATTTTATTGCGGATATCCGATCCGATTAGCCGGATCGGATCGGATATCCGATTATGAACACCCCTACTAGATGTGGATGTGTTACTTTGAAGAGTGAAGATGATACGCATTTTTTTTATGGCTATATGGCTCATGGCTTCGTAGAAAGTCTTGTTTTCCCATAGGGAATATATATATATATATTTCTCATTTCAATTTACTCTCCAATTTGTGTCAAAATAAGCTTGCTCATACTTGACATCAACCCATGATGTTTAACTTCTTTCAGAATTTCTGAAATATTTAGTGTTGATCACTCTTAACTTTTCTTGTTCTTTTCAGAATTGACATGATGTTTAACTTCTTTCAGAATTTCTGTGATATTTAGTGACTTTTTCCTTGCAATGATATATGCTATTATGTGTTCAAAGCTTTCTTGCTGAAGACTAGCTTTGGGATCATGTGTGGTTGAATAGTTGAATATTAATGATAATGATAATTAAATGGCTGATGAGAGGTTACAGTTGGAACTAAATATTTATAGTTTACATTTATAGTTTACAACTAGTTTTACAATTTCATCCATTTTGCAACACCAACTAATTTTTTTTTCAGGATTAGAGTCAGAATTTTCGCAGCATTTAAGGACTTGTTTCACTTGTTGTAGAAAATGGCTTTTAGATTAAAAGTGATATTTAGTTTCTTAAAAAACGTAAAAAGTAGAGAGAGTTATACGAATTTTAAGAGTATTAAAAATAGTTTTTGGGTAGAAATGGTTTTTGTAGGGAAAGTGAAACAAGACCTAACGTTGAATATATTAATTTGATAGGCTAGGCATTTGAGAATATACAAATGAGTTGGCGGTACCGACTAGTAGACCTGTCAAAAACTGACCTAACCCGCTAACCCGACCCGACCCGCTCGATAATTTTAGGGTTAAGACCCGAAAATTTGAACCCGAAACCCGAAATAAACCGAACCCGTTGGGTTGAAACCCGAACCCCGTTGGGTTGACCGATTTAGCATATTTATAAAAAAAAAATTAAATTTATTTTGAAACTTATAATATATTTTATTATTAAATTAAATAAAAATAATGTATTATAATTAAATATTATTATTTAATTAAAAATTGATTTTAATAATCATAAGAAAAAAGAATATTTTAGACTCGCTGGTCAACCCGACCCGACCGAAAACCCGCTACAACCCGACCCGATTGACCCGTGACCCATAACGACCCGGAACCCGATTTAGCCCGAACCCGAACCCGCCCAACCCGACCCGATTGACAAATCTACCGACTAGGCATTTGAGAATATACAAATGACACATAAACATTTAATCAAAATAGTAATTATAAATACATACTTATTAATGGACACAAAATAGATTTAAATACTATTTTCGTCAGGCAAGTAACTTGCATGATTTTGATGAAAATATATAAATAAAATGTAATAACTTTTTTTATGTTTATTTATAATATAATGTCTTTTCACAGACTCCTAGTGTAATCTTACAAGTTACAAATGGCTATACAAACCCTAATACTATATGCAGATATTCAGATATTGACACAATAAATTAAGGGAAATTGGCACATTAATATATTTGGTCGGTCCATATAGTAAAAAAATTAGAGGCCCATGTTCCGCAATTAAGTGAATTAAAATTGATCTTAGGGGTTACTTAACTTCAAAATCTCGTTATTAAGGTGCATGTATTTAGCACGGCCGCCTCCCTACAAAACCCTAATTTTGTGAATTGAATTCAATCTCTCAAGTCTCAACAATGTTGGATTACATTCTAGAAGAAATCATCTTTCAAGTACTCAAGTTCTTACCCATCAAAACCTTATTGCTATTTCGATGCGTGTGCAAACGGTGAAAAAAACTCATAGACTCTCCATTCTTCGTGCTCGATCATCACCTTGCAACTCAAAAGCTTCAATTTTTCGTCATGAACGTCGATTATCCAAACCGATCCCTATAGTTCTTCTTCTCGATCCCCAAACCCTCCCTTCGTTCGACACTCCGCGTTACTCTTTCGGAAAGAAGCCACGTATACAAGAGTTTGTCATGATGGGCACCCTTCACGGAATCGTCTGCTTTTATAAGTATTCTTCCAAGAAAACTGGCATCTATCTTTGGAACCCTTCAATGCGTAAGTTGTCGAAAGTTCCCATTCCCGCATACGTGCCTTTTACTTACTCCGCCTTCTGGATTGACCCTCGCACCAAACATTTCAAGATAGTTGTTGTTAAATTAATGGTGTATCGTTACAAAGAGTTTTTGAAGCATGGAGCCGTTTACTCGTCTGTTAAAGGTGATTGGAAGGAAATTTCTCTAGGCGGATTGAAAGGAATAGGCAATTGCTTCCTTTGCAAAGACCATCCGAGCGTAGTGATGGGAAAAGTGGCTTACTGGAGAGCCTTCTATAACGAATCTAGCAAATGTCGGGGGGCTATAGTAATATCCTTTGACTTTGAGCAAGAAAGATTTGACTGTATTGAGGGGCCATCTATAACGTACGACGCAAATGATCAACACCCATCTCTATGCAATTGGCAAGGAAGCCTTTCGCTTGTGTATTTGGACCGGGAAAAGAGATGTGACTTATATTCGAGGCAAGAAGGTTTATGGTTCAATCTGTTTAGCATTAGCCTTACAACGAATATTCGTAAAGCTTATTGCTTTCTGAAAGAAGTGGGAGCGAACAACAAGATTCTTCTAGCGAAAACGACTGAGGGCAAGCTGATCTTGTTTGACACTAGAGGTGGATGTGTTACTTTGAAGAGTGGAAATGCTAGTTATTTTTAAGACCACTATATGGCTCATGACTTTGTAGAAAGTCTTGTTTTTCCTTAGGACCTAGGAATTTTTTTTAATCTTTTCATAAGTTAAAAAGATCTTTACTTTGTTTGAGAATTACCCTATTGTTTAGCTTATAGTAGTATTTATAAAAGTTCCTTTGCTGAATGAATGCTTGCAATTCTGTCTAGTATCTAACTATTCATTAGTCTTCCTTTTCTTGAAACTCAAGTAAACTTCAAGCCTTAAGTAAGTTGGATACAATGCAAGATTTATTTTTTATACTTTTTTTTTGTTTGATTATGTTAGCCTTGTTTAGCTCTAGCTTCTTTGCAATTCACTATATGTAAGATTTTTGTGCTAATTAACCAAGTATACTATTTTAGCTAGGATCATGTAGTTAAAATTAAATAGTCGAAATTATTGGTAAAAGCAATAATATTATATTATGAGAATGATAATAAGGTGTTGAATGAGTGGTGATGATATTTGGATTTGAACAATAAAATTATAGGATTACAGCAAAAAACAAATCACCTACAGGCTACATCCCTTATATCACATTAAAATTAAATTTATATTTTTGAAAATAGGTTTTATATATATTCTTTATATAAAAATTATAATATTAATGAAAAAAGTCGGTCCAAACCGTGATCATATCGATTTTGGACCGAATTCCCCACGGTCTAGTCCCGGCTCGATAACCCTATATTCGAGAGTAATTTGAAAGATAGAAAAATCGGTCATTCGCAGCCATTGATGAAGGATTCCTCAAAAAGTTAAGGATTAGTAATCCTTTTTAGAAATCAAATGGATTCGGTTTTATACATATGCGAGGAAGGTAATAAAAAAATTAAGATCAGTTGTTCTTTCTTTTATTAATTAGGAGCCGTGCGAGATGAAAGTCTCATGTACGTTTTGAATGAGAGAAAGAAGTGAGGAATCCTCTTTTCGACTCTGACTCTCCCACTCCAATCGTTGCTTTTCTTTCTGTTATTTCGAAAGTAACTGCTTCAGCTTTAGCCACTTGAATTTTCGATATTCCTGTTTATTTCTCATCACACGAATGACATTTTCCTCGGGAAATAATAACTATTCTTAGCAGGATAGCGGGGAATCTCATTGCTATTGCTCAAACAAGCATGAAACATATGCTTGCATATTCGTCCATAGATCAAATCGGATATGTAATTATTGGAATAATTATTGGAAACCAAATGATCCAATACAAGCATGATAACTTATATGCTGATCTCGGTTTGGACCAGATTCCCCTCGGTCTAGTCCCGGCCTGGTAACCCTATACTCGAGAGTAATTTGAAAGTTCAGATGCTTGGATATTTGGATTTATAAATGGAGCATCGACCTCATTCTCCCCTATATTTGAATAAAATATTGAGTGTGATTCACGTGCGACGTGAAAGTAATGTGTAATAAGAGGCTCATTATTAATCGTTGGGTACATTCCATGTACTACCCTTATTAAAAGTGCATTGTAAAGTGTCAAAAGTGCATTCAAATATGTTTTACGATGCATTTTGATGTTTTATGATGCATCATAATAATGCTTTTTTTTGATAAAACAATGAAAATATCCCTCAATTCCTAGCTGTTCAAATTTAATTTCAGCTCTGAATAAACTGCCCACCCACTGTTAATGGGCCCCGGCCCATTCGTGGGCCCAACTTCGCACATGATTCTGCAGGCCTGTGTCGTTAAAATTCAATCAATTACTTTTTTTCTTTCACCGCGGTAAAATGTTAGTAAAGTCTCACAAGTTTTGAATGGAAGATTTAATTGTGACATTATCATATGGTTCGTGCAATTATCATATGGTTTGATTTGATTTAAGTCAATCAAAACATATAAGCAGAAAAATTTATAAGAAAAAACGATTTTTCTAACCTACCTAGATTAAGCTTCTTAAAATGACAATATTTGGTAAATTTGTACTTATTTAAAATCGGTTTTTCTATCCTATGTTCTAAGAGCATATGTTAAGAATACTTTATATAGAAACTAAAACTCTAAATGAAAATTAATGAACCCTATTAAAAAAATTAAAATAACTTTAAATGATAAAATTAAACAAATAATTTCCCTTTTAAGATTCTTAACCTATGCCCTTAGATCATGTTGCAGTCTTTCGAGGTGGTCATTACCAAACATATACCTCGAGAATGCAATTATGTGGCTGATTTGATTGCGAAGCTACACCGCGATTGTAGTATCAATCAGATTCTAAACCATGGAGGGATACTGACCCTCATCCGCAAGGATGCCCTAGACTGACCTAATCTGCCTAATTTTTACCTATTCCAAAAAAAAAAATACTCAGCATGTCCTACCAAACAACTTTATCAAAAGAAAAGGAAAGAATCAGGTCCTACCAAACAACTTTATCTAAAGAAAAGGAAATAACCTATCTTCATATAAAAAATCCTCGCAAACAAAAAACCTTATCTTCATATTATACCCTGTGTTCATCCCACAGATCCAGTGCAGAAACATCTCTTAAGATCAGATTTCTCCTCCCTTGTATACTGAAGAAACAAGCAGTGGGTAAGTTCTTGCTCTATATATTTTGGCAAAGCTTTTTATAACTACTAATTAAGTAATAAGTGTGCTTTGCGGCTTGTCTTTATGGGATAATATATATATATATTATTAAATAATAAGCTTTTTATAACTACTAATTAAATAATAAGTGTGTGTTTGTGCTTAATTGGTAAAATATATGTTGTAATCTTTGTAGCAAGAAGCTAGAAGAAGAAGAAAAAGCAAGAAATGAACCCCTTTGATTATATTCGAGATAGAAATGTGGATTACTTCAAGGAAGTTTCATTAGAAATTCTCTTAAACTCTAGAGATGAAAAGGGCGACTCGCTTTTGTCTAGAGCAGTGATGCAACAGGATTTAAATTGCGCGAAAGTGATCTATGAAAGATGTCCTTCGTTGTTATACTGCGAAAGCACTGAGTCCAAATATAACGCGCTTCATCATGCAACATCAAGAACCGACCTTGAGATTCTTAGGTTTCTCATCAATGCAGATGCCGAAAGCCAAGGTAGAGGAGTCAAGAAAAGGCTCACAAGAATGCATGATGTTTACGGTCATGCAGCTTTTTCGATTGCTATCGAATTCGGAAAACCTGCTGAGGTAGTGAAGTTGTTATATGCGGCGGATCCTGAGTTCATTCCTTCTGCTGATACAGCAGATAAGACTCCACTAAAGTCGTGTATGTCAAATCCTAAGGGGAAAGGTAAACCACGTACTAATGCTTAATTAAGGAATTTCGATACCATTTTGGTGTAAGGTGTGGAAGAAAGACTTCCCACATCGGAAAATTGAAAGATAACTTGCCTAGTATATGTACCCTTGGGTTACTCTTCCTATAACCAATTGGTTTTAGGATGGAATCCTATGGACTTATGTGCTGGGCTAATGAGAATCAATGCCTGCATTATTGATATGAGTTGGTTCAGAATTGAGAACGAAAAATGAAAGTTTCATTTACTTACTTTTTCTTCTAATTGTTAACATTTTCAGAACTGTTCAAGCTTCTATTAGAGATAGCACCTATTCAAAGTAAAACACCCATGGGGCCAAATGGATGGACAGTGCTTCATTATGCCGCATCTAACGGAGACCTAAGCTCACTCGTAGATATTCTTCGCTTCTGCCCCGACTGTTCTGAAGTGGTGGACAATAAAGGTCAGAACTTCCTACATATTGCTGCTCAACATGAACAACTTGAAGTGGTGAGGTTTTGCGTTGTGGAGAAAAAAGATATAGCTTCAAATGTTTTGAATGGACAAGACAACGATGGGAATACACCTTTGAGCATTGCCGCATCAACTGAAAATGAAGCCATAACATTATGTCTCCTTAGTGATCCTAGGGTAAATTTCAAGTTGGCTGCCATGTCTAGGCTTTTGCACTTGGTTGTAAAAAGGTCAAACATGCAAATGATTAGAATTATGAGTGATGCAGACCCTGATTTACTTAAGGGAATCGAGGAAGATGTTTTGCGAAACTCTATAGATGGAGATGGCGAATCGATTCTTTCTAAAGCTGTGCAAGAAAATGATTTGTATCTGTGCAAAATGATCTGCAATAGGTGTCCTTCACTTGTGTACCATCAAAGCAGAAACGGAAAAACCCCATTACATCATGCTGCACGGAGAGGGGATGCTAAGATTGTCGACTTGCTCATTAGTGCTGGTGTCGTAGCAAATTTTGGAAACAAGCAAGACATTGAAGGTCAAGTGGACATAAATCCTAACATGAAGTTGTTGATAATGGTGGATGAACTAGGAGACACTGCTTTGCATATTGCAGTGTTGAACCATAAACTTGAGGCTACAAAACTTTTGATTGAGGCAGACCCTGATATTGCATACAATGCTAATAGTTCTGTCGAGACTCCACTTTCAATAGCTATTCGAGAAGCCCAGTCACATGAAAACAGGCTTAATACAGGTGATTTATTATGGAGTTTCTAATCCTTTTTATTAAGCTTTAACCATAAAACAACTTTGATAATTACTTGTTTGGAATTGTACATTCATATTCATTTTCAGGGAAAATTAGAAAACTACTTCTAGAGATGCAACCGAGTCAAAGTAAAGCACGCAAAGGGGAGAATGGTTGGACATTACTTCACTTTGCTGCATCTCACGATGATTTGAGTGCCGTTATGGATATTATTAAATTTTGTCCAGATTGTTTAGAGTTGGTTGACAATGAAGGCATGAATTTTTTTCATGTTGCTGCCAAGTCTAAAAGTATTCAAGTGGTGAAACATGTGTTAGGAGGCAGGAAAATACCATATAATGTATTGAACATGCAAGATAACAATGGAAACACTCCTTTGCATATCGCCGCATTGTCTGGTGATGAAAGCTTGACGTTGTGCTTCCTTTATGATAGCAACGTCGATAAAACGACAGTTAACAAAGACGGGCAACATGTTTTACAAGCGATAAACTTTAATTATGATAAGAGAAAAGCTGGAGTTCGTGGTGTTATGGATCAAGTGGATCAAAATGACTTGAAGGATCAAAGTGATTTTGATTTAGTGGTCGGTGCACTCATTGCAACTGTGTCTTTCACAGTAGGGATTACAGTACCAGGTGGATACATTAGCGAGGGACCAAACCAAGGCACTGCAGTTTTGTCAAAAAAAGAAGCTTTTGAAGCATTTCTTATATTGAATACATTTGCCTTACTATTCTCTCTTTATGCCGTATTTAGTCATTATTGTACAAGACGTTTAGTCAAGACAGAGGACATCCTTCACCAGCTTAAAGTTGCAACATTTTGCACACTAGGTGCTCTATATGCAATGATGGCAGCATTCATAGCAGGCTCGTTCGCAGTTTTGGCAAATTCAACCCGAGTTGCTATTCCGGTATGTGCAATCTGCTGTTGTTTTTACATTTTTTCTCTCCGTCCAATATGGAAGATTATAAAGCAAGAATGGCATGGAAGTTTTTTGCAGTCTTTGATTTTTTGCTTTTATAATGGGTTTCGTTCTCTTGCTGATAGCAGAGAAAGCTAGGAGTGAATTTGAGAACTGGTGTTTGGACTTTGGTGCATTGTATTATTGGAAAGCATTTCAGCTATGTTTCTTATTTTAGTTCGTTGGACCGGTTTAGTGTCTTTCCTAATTTGTACAAGCCGGTTTATTGTGTGTGAGCTACAACTTTGAGCTGATTCGAACTCTCCCAATGATGTATTATTATCATCGGATGAAATTGTACGTGATTGTCTGGTTGTTTGTTTGGTTGCTATTTTGTTCAATGCTCGATTTTCTACAGTCTACATAATTTCGTTGAAGAAAATGTTGCTTGTAATGCAAGTTTGTCTAATCTCTGCATAGACAATTGTTACTCCAGATGGAATTTTTTTGATTTTCTGAACAATCAAGTAGTGAAAAGGCTACAAATTAGTTTTGCTAATACATGGTTAATAGAGGGATAACTTTATATTCAAAATGGGTGGCCAAGTGAAACAAAATTGATCTTAGGGGTGGTTTTTGTAAAGTTGGAGATAAGGGGAGGTCAAATGAAAAATACTCATTAGTCATTACTAGCACCATATATCCAATATATTAGTCATTACTAGCACCTGACCTTTATTCTCAACTTGTCATGGAAAACTCTTGAAGATGCTCGATCATTGATAAAAGGTTCCCACTATGACTTTTTGAAGATGGCTTACAAAGTGCTCCCTTGATTTGTCTTTATGAGACATGAGTATCAAAATAAGCTTGTTTTATACTTGTCATAACAAAAGCATACTACAATTATTTTGCCTTTCAATTACATATACATGAGAATGAATTCGCAACCTTTACCTACAATGCTCAAAATATTCTAGGTTTGTATACTAGAATTATTTTGCTCATTGTTTTAAAAATCCCGTCTAGATACTAGAAGGTCTCAACTCACATCCTTTGAGCCTAAATATGGTCGGGTGGGTATCGGTCTTGGACCGGACTAAGACCGTTTTCCCCAAAAATTTGGACCAAGGACATGACCAGATTTTCTCGGTCCGGTCTGAATTTGGATCGGTTCTAGACCGGTATATTCTTTATTAAAAAAGTATTGTTTTAAATAAAAATTATATATTCTTTATTAAAAAATATTATAGTTTATAAAAAAAATATATTGTATCACATAAAAAATAAAATTATATTGAACCAATCGGGAACAAATATATGATTTTGCGTTCCGATCTACGTTTTTTTTTGTATTTTTTCATAAATATTTTTTTGTTTTTTAAACCCAGCAGGGGCTACGAGCATGATGTAGCTCCGCCCCTGGATGTAACACTATGACACATTGTCAAGCTACCCATTTGATTTTCATTAATAATTATTTTCAGTATTATAAAATTATTTAGATAAAAAAAATCCCCCTTGATTTGTAGTATTTGTTAGGCAACTACGGCATTATTTATAATTACACCTTCCTTGTAGAGACTTTGTAGTTGCATCCTACACTCAATTTGTTATACAACTATGGCATTGATTATAATTCCACCTCCTTCCACATTCTTCCTTGTAGTTGCATCGTTATGCATTCACGGGATTAAATATAATTCCACATTCTTCCTTGTAATGCAACTAGGGCATTAATTATAATTCCACCTTCTTCCTTGTAGTTGTTATAATTCCATCTTCCTTGGTTGCATCCACAATCGCCACCAGATATATAGCACACTTGAGCTCAAACCCTTTTTCCACGATCAATCTCTCAATCTCTCAATCCCGACGTTCAAGCTCCCTAGTGGTCGATGGCCTAGAGTTCGGTTTGATCGAGTTCACGAACCGTCGGAATCTCAGGACTGGACTAGTGTAGAAGTGGTCAAAGAGGTACTAAGGGAATTTGTCTTATACATTTTCTAGATGGAGAAATCTCTTCAGCTGTGAATTGAAGATTGAATGTTTCATTGTTTAGTAGTGAAATCTTGTTAATTTATGAAATTCAGTTTAAGTTTAGTATTATTAAATTTTCATGGGTTAATGGACTCGAGGTCGCACGTATATATTAACTCATGTAAACAAACCAATAATATTTTTATTTTAAAATCAATTGACAATAGGATGAATAATCTACTTATATATATACTAGGTGTGTTTTAGTCTTTCCTTTGAGGGGACGGAGAGTACTGTCTCTTATTCTACCAAAAAAGGGTATGTTTTAGTCTCATGTTCATGTGTGGAATTATAGGCCTAGTTTACACTTGAACTCTAGGTTGTGACATCTCAATCTCTTTACAACCGAAATCAACCCATATTCAAGAAACGAGACTAGGATTGAGAGAAGTCGTTAGGCTAATAACTCGCTCTGATACCACATTAAATTTTCATGGGCCCATAGATTGGGTGGAAATGTTCTAAAAAACGTTAAGTAAATTCTGGGCGAAAAGGATTCGCCTAGCGCCTAGATGAATAGAACAGTTGCCTAGGCGGTCCGAGACGAGCACCTAGACAAGTTGTCGACTAGGCGGACTAAGACCTTTGACACAATAAGCCTCATATAAGCCAAAGAGACTACCTAAATACTAGTGTTTGACATATAAAGTTTTGTGATATACATCCAAAAAATACAAAATGATATCACATCAAAATGGCCTTGTAATCACACCAAAAAATGAGCTACCTACTGATTTTTTCAGCTACTTTAATCTGCACCAAAGCTTCCACTTGAACCTCGAGTCTCATAAATAAGCTTGCTTATATAGCGGGCCTTCCAATCCTCATTGGGACAACTATAGAATATATCCAGCTCACTTGGTGATTTATCTAGAATACAAGCCACTTCAATGGCTTCATCAGTAGAAACCAATGGCAATCTCAAACAACAATTGTTTTTTTTGTTCGATAAGCTCGTTCTCACGATTTATTCCAGCAACCATAGAATGTGCAATTGTTTCTAAATATTTGTTCATATCTTTCATTGCATCCGCCCAAGTCTGAACATGATCTTTCTTGCTTGAGGTTCCAAGAGTAGACTTACCTTTTTTTTGCCTCTTTGAAGGTGGAGGGCTTGCTAATTTAGCCAAGTCATCCATGTCATATTCTTCACCAAGATTCACATATTCATTCTCCATAGTTCCAACCATGTCATCAATGTCCTTTGCTTCATTCCCTTTAGCTCGATCCTATCCAAAAATATCATCTAGGTTGTCAAGAAAAGAAAATTGAGTTCTCCATAATCCTTGAGCCTTGGGATGCATCTAAAAAGAATGACATATATTAAAACCTAATCAAATTAAACAAAATAAGTAATATATTTCAAACCAACATGTACCTTACAAAAATCATCAAAAGCTTGTCTTTCACATTGGATCATTTTGTGCTCACTATCCCACTTGAATCCTTATAAGCGCAACATCTCACATATGATAACATATTTGTCTTTGAACCACTTGATTTTTGATTCAATGTGAGGAACGGCCTTCAATCCACAAGAAGGAAACCTTTCATTTAGCTTTTGCTCAAGATCAACATAAACCCATTCTTAAATCCCCCTCAGTTCTCTAATAAGGATCATCTTTAAGTTCCAGCATAAAATCCAATAAAGTATCCTCTTCCACATTTTCCATTTTATTTTATTTTACCTCATCCGGATAAACCTTGACTTGATGCATCCATCCTAAAAGAAAAGGGCATTTCATATAATACATATAAAACATGTTATAAGACAAGCAATAGAAGCAAATAGCATTATCATCAAAAAGGCACACATTAACTTCATATACATAAAGACGCAAGTTCAAAACACACAATAGATGAGTTGTACAAAAGGTTCAAAAAACAAACTACATATTGAAATTTGATTACATACTAGATCTAGCACGCTAATTGTCATATGAAAATTGTGCTAGGGAATTTTTAAAGGTATTCCAAGTGTCAGATGTTTCAACATATATGAGTGATATACTCAACTCTAGGTCTAGAGTCCTCGTCATCACTATCTCCGTCACTCTCTCCATCACTCTCTTCATCACTTTCTTCTTCCTCCATGTCATCAATGATCAATTCTTCATCAGTTTGCATATATTTTCGGATGAGGTTATGTAATAGAGCACATGCACTAACAATCCGACTTTGGGTTCATATTGGAAAGAATGAAGGACTTCGAAGAATAGCACATCTTCCTTTTAAGAGGCCAAAACACCTTTCTATTATGTTCCTAGCTTTAGCATGCTTCATATTGAAGTATTGTTCCGGCCTTGTAGGTTGATTATTTCCCCACTCCTTTTGGTGATACCGATGACCTCTATAAGGAGCTAAGAACCCCTCACAATTTGTGTACCCCATATCTACTAGGTAATAACAACCTAACCAAAGAACAAAAAAAAACCCAATATCACTATCCCTTATATGTTGAAAATAAATTATTAATTTATATCTCAAATATAGTTACCTTGTGGCACCTTTAAACCATTAGGCCTAGAAAGAGCATCACGTAAGACACGACCATCATGTGCAGAACCTTCCCAACCGGACAATATGTATATAAATTCCATATTAGGTGTATATATGTACACCTAACACATTCATAGCAAGATCACCTTTCCTCGTTCGATACCTTGATCTACTATCATTAGGCACATGAACACTAATGTATGTGCCATCTAATGCTCCTAGAGAATTCTACAAAATAAATATGTGATATGACTTTGTGAAAAGAAAGTGAAATTTAAAAAAGTTATTACCAATTGAAGAAATATATTTATGATACCTTGAAAAGTTTCCATCTACTATCTTTACAATCTTCGGGTATAAGTGTCGACTTTTTTAGCAAGTGATGATGCAACTTTAAAACCGCAAGTAGACAAAGATTGAATTTTCATCTTACACTCTCCCCACTTCTTAGAAAGTAATTTCCTACTGACCTATTTTTCTTATGATGAGCCAATGTGTACAAAAACATGGCAACAATTTCTTCCAATTGCATATTTTGGGTTCTATGTAATTTCCCAATATCTCGAACCATCTCACAAAAGCACAACGAAAGTTTTTCTACTGACACGAAGCTCATTCTTACATATTATGTCACTTTCTTTAATTATCCTATTCAAAATTTCCAATATATGAAACTTTTTATCTTTTTTTTTCTCCAATTGAATCTCTCGGATTTTGGAAACATGCTCACGGAACATAATTGTAGTCATGCGAACAAATCTCACAATAATAAAAACTATAAAGTGCTCAAGCTTTTTGTCTTTATTTCTTCCTCATTGAATCAAGCTCAAATAAACCCATCACTACATTACAAGAAAACATATATATCAAAGAAGAAATAAAAAAAATTAAGCAAACTACTAAAACACAAATTAAGTCCAATACTAAATATACTATATAAACAAAAAAAAAAGAGGTGCTAAAATATTCAAATTGGCAAGCACTGTACCTGATTTCTAAAATCCAAGCATAAAAATCTGATTTTAACATAGTTTCAGATTTCTAAAAAATCTAAGCATACAACCAAAATAGGAAATTCATGAGAAAATAGGAAATCTAAAATCCATCTAAAATCTACAAAATATCAGAAGGTGAAGTGTGCACATCGATCGGGTATATAAACCCATCAAACAAAATCGAATCGGGTATGTACAGAAAGTGCAGAAAAAGTGCGGAGAAACCAGAGAGACAAGGGCGCAAGTTTGAATACATATCTCACATTTTTACAAACCAAATCTAATCGGGTATATAAACTCACCAGATCTAAAGATGCAAGTTTGCAGGAGCGGCACAACTGTGGAGAAACCAAGCGAGAGAGGCGTTTTTTGTTTTAGGTTTAGCTCATTTCTTGATGTTTAGGAGGGTATGAGAATTAGTATAATGGGTTGGTACAACCCATACCATGGAATGGATTTCATTCCCAACCCAACTCCTACCAAACACGAAAATAGGTTTCACTCATTCCAAACCCGATTCCCTATTCTAAGGGTATGCAAACAAATAGGCCCTAGTTTTCCTAGAATTTTCACTCCATGAACCAATTCAATCAAGCACATCCATAATGTATATCAGTTCTTAAAATTTAAAATCAAACAAAATTCTCTTTGATTCCAATCAAGTGAAGCATTAAAGTAGAATTATCAAATAAAAAGGAAAGAATCAAGTCATAGCAAAACACCTCATCTGCTTATACCTTGTTCATCCCAGTGTAAAACATCTTATAAGATCGATAACATTTGTATAGTGTATACTGATAGTATATTGAAGAAACATGATGTGAGTAAGTTCCTACTTTATATAAGCAAAACACCTCATCTGCTTATACCTTGTTCATCCCAGTGTAAAACATCTTACAAGATCGATAACATTTGTATAGTGTATACTGATAGTATATTGAAGAAACATGATGTGAGTAAGTTCCTACTTTATATAGTGTATATACTTTGACAAAGGTTTTTATAATCTAGCAAGTTGATAATAAGCATCTGATGTCTCTATGAGATATATGTTTGTGCCTGCAATCTTTATCACTTAATTGGTAGCAACTATGTTGTAATCGACTTGTCTCTATGGATATATGTTTGTACCTTATATATTTAATCACTTAATTGGTAACGACGATGTTGTAATCTTTGTAGCAAGAAGAAGCTAGAAGAAGAAGCAAGAAATGAATCCCTTTGATAATTTACAAAATGGAAATGTGGGTTACTTTGAGGAAGTTTTACCAGAAGTTCTCTTAAAATCTAGAGATGAAAATGGCGATTCACTTTTGTCTAGAGCAGTGATGGAACAAGATTTAAATTGCGTGAAAGTGATCTATGGTAGATGCCCTTCACTATTATACTGTGAGAGTATTGTACACCGATATAACGCGCTTCAGCATGCTGCTGCAAGAGATGACCTTGAGATTCTTAAGTTTATCATCAATGCAGATGCTGAAAGCCAAGGAACTGGAGCCAAGAAAAGGCTCACAAGAATGCAGGATACTTCCGGTAATGCATCTTTGATGATTGCTCTCAAAAATAAAAAATCTGCAGAGGCAGTGAGGTTGTTAATTGCTGCAGATCCTGATTTCCATCCTCCTCCTGATCATATAGACCAGACTCCACTGAAGTTGTGTATGTCAGATTCTAGTATGCAAGGTAACCCACTGATCCTTAATTAATAGTATATCTTGTTGTTTATGTCTTTGCTGCTGGATGTGGGATACATCCTGGTGTGTAGAAGTTCAAATCCCTATCTCTTTAGAGTTGTTATCAGTCTTTTTAATTCAAGCCCGATGATAATCAATGCCTACAAATGGGATATATATGTATATGTGTGTGTGTGCACTCTTTTATTGATATGAGTTCCATTGTGGTTCAGAAGTAAGACTAAAAACTAAATGTTCAATTTATTTACTTTTTCTTCTAATTGTTGACATTTTCAGAAATGTTCAAGCTGTTATTAAAGATAGCACCTATTCAAAGTAAAACACCCATGCGATCAAATGGATGGACAATACTTCATTATGCTGCCTCCAACGGAGACCTAAGATCAATCGTAGATATTCTTCAGTTTTGCCCCGATTGTTCTGAAGTGTTGGACAATAGAGGTCAGAACTTCCTACATATTGCTGCTAAGTTTGAACGTGTTGAAGTGGTGAGGTTTTGCGTTGTGGAGAAAAAAGATATAGCTTCAAACGTTTTGAATGGAAAAGATAATGATGGGAATACACCTTTGAGCATTGTTGCATCAATTGAAAATGAAACCATAACATTATGCCTCCTTAGTGATTCTAGAGTAAATTTCAAGTTAGTGGCCATGACAAGGCTTTTGCACTTGGCTGTGAGATGGTCGAACATGGAAATAATTAGAATTGTGAGTGATGCAAACCCTAATTTTTTCAAGGAAATTGAGCAAAATGTTTTGCATGACTCCAAAGATGGGGATGGCGAATCGATTCTTTCTAAAGTTGTACAAGAAAATGATTTAGACAGGTGCAGAATGATTTGCAATAGGTGTCCTTCACTTGTATACCATCACAACAGAAATGGAAAAAACCCATTGCATCATGCTGCACGGAGAGGGGATGCTAAGATGGTCGACTTGCTCATTAGTGTTGGTGCCGAAACAAATGTTGAAAACAAGGAAGACATTGAAAGTCAAGTGGACATAAATCCTAACATGAAGCTGTTGATAATGGTGGATGAACTAGGAGACACGGCTTTGCATATTGCAGTGTTTGAACCATAAACTTGAGGCTGCAAAACTTTTGATTGAAGCAGACCCTGACATTGAATACAATGCTAATAATTCTGGCGAGACTCCACTTTCAATAGCTATTCGAGAAGCCCAGTCACATGAAAACAGACTTAATACAGGTGATTTATTATGGAGTTTCTAATCCTTTTTTATTAAGCTTTAACCATAAAACAACTTTGATAATTACTTGTTTGGAATTATACATTCATATTAAAAACATTCATATTCATTTTCAGGGAAAATTAGAAAACTACTTCTAGAGATGCAACCATGTCAAAGTAGAGCACGCAGAGGGGAAAATGGTTGGACATCACTTCACTATGTTGCATCTCAAGGTGATTTAAGTGCCGTTTTGGATATTATTAACTTCTGTCCGGATTGTTTAGAGTTGGTTGACAATGAAGGCATGAATTTCTTTCATGTTGCTGCCAAGTTTCAACGTATTGAAGTGGTGAAACATGTGTTAGGAGGCAAGAAAATACCAGATAGTGTATTGAACATGGAAGATAACAATGGAAACACTCCTTTGCATATCGCTGCACTAACTAATAATGTAAACTTGACGTTGTGCTTCCTCTATGATAGCAATGTCGATAAAACGACAGTTAACAAAGCCGGACAACATGTTTTACAAGCGATAAACTTCGATTTTGATAAGAGAAAAGCTGGAGTTCGTGGTATTATGGATCAAGTGGATCAAAAGGACTTGAAGGATCAAAGTGATTTTGATTTAGTGGTCGGTGCACTCATTGCAGCGGTGTCTTTCACAGCAGGGATTACAGTACCAGGTGGATACATTAGTGAGGGAAAATACCAAGGCACTGCAGTTTTGTCAAAAAAAGAAGCTTTTGAAGCATTTCTTATATTAAATACATTTGCCTTACTATTCTCTCTATATGCCGTATTTAGTCATTATTGTACAAGACGTTTAGTCAAGACAGAGGACATTCTTCACCAGCTTAAAGTTGCAACATTTTGCACACTTGGTGCTCTATATGCAATGATAGCAGCATTCATAGTAGGTTCGTTCGCAGTTTTGGCAAATTCAACCCGAGTTGCTATTCCGGTATGTGCAATCTGCTGTTGTTTTTACATTTTTTCTCTCAGTCCAATATGGAAGATTTTAAAGCAAGAATGGCATGGAGGTTTTTTGCAGTCTTGGATTTTTTGCTTTTATAATTGGTTTCGTTCTCTTGTTAATAGCAGAGAAAGCTAGGTGCATTGTATCATCGGAAAGCATTTTAAGTATGTTTCTTATTTTAGTTCGTTGGATCGGTTTAGTGATTGTCCTAATTTGTACAAGTCAGTTCATTGTGTGTGAACTACAACTTTGAGCTGATTCGAACTCTCCCAATGATGTATTATTATCATTGGATGAAATTGTGATTGTATGGTTGTTTGTTTGGTTGCTATTTTGTTCAACTCTCGATTTCTACAAATTCTACGTAGTTTCAATGAAGAAAATGGTTATATTAATACGAGGTTGTCTAATCTTCCTGTAGACAATTTTTACTTCAGATGGAATTTGTTGATTTCCTAAACAATCAAGTACTGAACGGGCTGTAAATTAGTTTTGCTAAATCATGGCTAATAGAGGGATAACTTTATATTGAAAATGGGTGGCTAAGTAAAACAAAATTGATCTTAGGGGTGGTTTTTGTAAAGTTGGAGATATGGGGTCTTTAACATTCGGGTCAAAAGCGGACAATATGATGAAGTGGACTATTGACGTTGCCTCCACCGGGATGAAAGATCTTCAGCAGTCTCGAAAATGTCCAATCGGCCGCGCCAATCACAAATAAACCACGTCCAATTCCAGAGTCAAATCTCAAAAATAAGCTTGCTTTATACTTGTCAAAACAAAAGCATACTAGAATTATTTTGCCTTTCAATTACACAAGCTGCATGAGAATGAATGAGCAACCTTTACCTACAAGGCTCAAAATATTCTAGGTTTGTTGTGTGAATGACATCATTAATTCACAAGATCATGAATGAGAAAATCCAAGTGAGCGCCATACACAAAAAAAAGTAGGAGAAGGTTGTGTCGTTTGTATGAATTCGTCTCTTGACATCAACCCATGATGTTTAACCCATTATGTTATAGCTATGCTCATTGTTCTAAAAATCCCGTCTCGATACTGGAAGGTCTCAACTCACATAGCCTTCGAGCCTAAGGGTAGCCAGGTGGGTTTCGGTTTTGGACCGGACTAAGACCGTTTTTCCCAAAAATTTGGACCAAGGATAGGGCCAGATTTTCTTGAATAAGTCTGGATTTGGACCGATTCTAGACCGGGCTATTCTTTACTAAAAAAAGTATATATTCTTTATTAAAAATATTATATTTTTTATAAAAAATATGTATTATATCACATAAAAAATAAAATTATGTTAAACTAACCGGGAACAAATCTACGATTTTGAGTTTCGATCTACGATTTTTTTAAATATTTTTTTTGGTTTTTTAAATCCAGCAGGGGCTACGAGCACCCTTGAGCATGATGTAGCTCCGCCACTGGATGTAACACTATGACACATTGTCAAGCTACCCGTTTGATTTTCTTTAATAATTATATTCAATATTATAAAATTATTTAGATAAAAAAATTACCCTTGATTTTTAGTATAATTCCATCTTCTTCCTTGTAGAGACTTTGTAGTTGCATCCTACACTCTATTTGTTATGCAACTATGGCATTAATTATAATTCCACATTCTTCCTTGTTGCATCGTTATGCATTCACAGCATTAAATATAATTCCACATTCTACCTTGTAATGCAACTAGGGCATTAATTATAATTCCACCTTCTTCCTTGTAATTGTTATAATTCCACCTTCCTTATTTAATTAGTTGCATCCACAAATCCACAATTGCCACCAGATATATCCAGCAGCCTCCTTGATAACACTTGAGCTCAAACCCTTCTTCCTCAATCTCTCAATCCCGGCGTTCAAGATCCCTAGTGGTCGGAGGCCTAGAGTTCGTTTGAACCGTCGATCAGGACTGGACTAGTGTAGAAGTGGCCAAGAAGGTACTAATGGAATTTGTCTTATACATTTTCTAGATGGAGAAATCTCTTCAGTTGTGAAGATTGAGTGTTTCATTGTTTAGTAGTGAAATCTAGTTAGTGTATCAAATCCAATTTGCGTTTAGCTTTATTGTTTAGTTGTGAAGATTGAGTGTTTCATTAGCCTGTGTACTTATTGAAAGTCCGTGGGCTATAACAGAGGGCGTGCGCGTACATAAGCCCGGTGGGTTTCATCTTAAAACCAATTGGCAATAGGAGTAACTCAAAGACTTATTTAACTTTTTCATGTGGTATGGGTATTCTAACAATAAGCCAATGAATTTTCATTTTAAAACCAATTGGTAATAGGAGGAGTAATCGTACTAACTTATACGCTAGATATATTTTAGTCCCTAGTTCATATGCGAGATTGTAGGCCAAGTTTATACTTAGATCCTAAGTGGCGACCTCTCAAATCTCTCTATAGCCGAAACTAATGCATGCACATGAAATGGATTTTAGATACATCGAGAGAAGTCATTAGGCTGATAGCTCGCTCTGATATCATATCAAATTTACACGAGCCCATAGACTAGGGGTCATGCATATTTTAGCTCAATCTATAACTTAGTGGGGTCTATTATAAAATCAATTGGTAATAAAAGAAGTATTCTATTATCAATGCATATTTTTTTGGTTGTTTACTGGTTCGCCAAAGTTTCTTCTTGCCTACGGCCAACTCGATCTGGATCGCGCACCTGCTTTGGGCGAGTCTTCATAGGGATCTTGACAAATAGCTTAACCACTTGCACTCTAACGATCATCTTCCCCATTAATTCAGTTCAATCATTCCTACTTCAATCATTTCCTACTTCAATTCTCATATTTTTTTATAGCTCAACCCCTTGCACTCGAAACATCATCTTTCCACATTCACTCCGATCATCTCCTACCTCGATTCATTCATCTTGTCAACGTTCTATAATGTAGTTCTCTGTTAGCATTGTACCAATGATTTTCCTGGAATTTGATCTCCATGAACCAAACAAACAAGCATATCCATATACTGTTCAAGTGTTCATCAATTTTTAAAATTTAAAATGAAACAAAATTCTCTTAGGGTTTGTTTGATTATAGTTAAGTAAATCAGCATTCAAGCAAACAATTATATCAAAAGTAAAGGAAAGAAATATGTCCTAGCAAACAAACAACCTCATCTTCTTATAGACTTATACCCCCGATTCATCTCGTAGAATATAAAACATCTCGCAAGATCATAGATCTCCTCCTAGACTTGTCAAATAGGTCGAGCAGGTGGAGTTCATGTTCGAGTCAAAACAGGTCTCGGGTCGCTAAATTTACAGGTTTGATCAGGTTGATCCAGCGAATCACGATAGTCAATTTTTGTGAGTCTTTAATTTATGTTTCTTTTAGTGCACGAAAATTCATCTGCAATGCACTAGCCGTATACTCGCTTCTACGCCTTTTGTTCCAAGCTTCTCTTCAAACCTAGAACCTGCAAAACAATGTACAGGGGGCGGGGACTCCCTAATCCACCTCCGATGCCTAAGTCAAAAGGGTAGTTTGTCGATCGAACGTCGAAGTAAAGGACAAGACTTGCGTGCGAACTCATCGAATTTGAGGTGCTCATCATACATGACGATGACATGTATTTATAATGAAGGAGACGGAGAGAGAAGGTCGAAATCTCTATCTCTTAGGACGGACCAATAATGCTTCAAGTCCAACAAGCGATTTCTTATTCCTTAATCCACGCGGAAATTCTATCTTTCGACTAAGATAGAATCCCCCATCATATAATGAATAACCGCCATATTTAATTTCATAATAAAATATATAATTAAAAACAAGCATAATAAACAAAAGTACCTTTATGGCGGATAATAGCAAAAATAATAATGGAAATTAATTTTACCCGCTCACAGTTTCTTAAAATAATTAAACATGTTAAATTTTAATATTATTTAATGATAAAATACTTTTTACATTTTTAATAATAAAATATTTATTATTTAATGTAAATATTACTTTACCGGGTTTATCGGGTCAACACAATGGGTTGGTGAGCCAACCCAGTTTTTTCCTGGTCGATCGGGTTCGGTTCCCTCTTGACCCAATGATTTTCGGGTTGGGTTTCAACCTAAAAATCTTCGAGCGGTTCGGGTTAGGTTTTTGGATCAGATCATATTTTGACAGGTCGATTTCCTCCCTTTCTAGGTACCCAACTAGAAACATATTAAAACCTTAATACCTAGATATCACTTGTGTAATGTATAGTGATAGACAATATATTGAAGAAACAAGCATCTGATCGAATTTATTTTAAGTAATAATCATATACATTTTTCACTTTGGGGCTTGTTTCGATTAGACAAGATATATGTTTATTCTGAAATCTGTATTACTTAATTGGTAACATATATGTTGTAATCTTTGTAGCAAGAAGAAGAAAAAAGGAATGACTCCCTTCGATAATATAGAAAAGGGAAATGTGGATTACTTCAAGGAAGTTTCATTAGATGTTCTCTCAAATTCTAGAGATCAACTTGGTGATTCACTTTTGTCTAGAGCAGTGCTTTACCAGGATTTAAATTGTGTGGAAGTGATCTATGAAAGATGTCCGGAACTATTATATTGTGAAAATTTTACTCACGTAACCGCGCTTCATCATGCTGCAGCAAGAGATAACCTTGTGATTCTTAAGATTTTTATTAATGCGATTGTTGAAAGCCAAGGAAGAGGAGCCAAAAAAAGGCTTACAAGAGTGCAAGATTTTTTGGGTCATGCACCTTTGATGGTTGCTGTCAAAAACAATAAACCGGAGGCAGTGAAGTTGTTAATTGTTGTAGATCCTGATTTCCATCATCCTCCTGATAATGAAAATCAGACTCCGCTAAAGTTATGTATGTCAAATCCCAATTTGCAAGGTAATCCACTAACCCTTAATTTGTTAATGGGTACATTATGGTGTAAGGAATTTCAAATGTACTCCTATGTAATTACAAGTTGGATCAAATCTCATTAGAATTGTTATCAATCTTGTTTTTATCAACCTTGTCTCATGAGAATCAATGCCTACATTATTGATTTGAGTTCCTTATAATTGCTGACATTTTCAGAAATGTTCAAGCTGCTATTAGAGATAGCACCTAGTCAAAGCAAAACACCCATGGGGCCAAATGGATGGACAATACTTCATTATGCTGCCTACACCGGACATGTAAGTACAATCGCAGATATTCATCGCTTCTGCCCCGATTGTTCAGAAGTGGTGGATAGTAAAGGTCAGACCTTCCTACATATTGCTTCTCAGCATGAACAAGTTGAGGTATTGAAGTTTTACATTACAAACAAAAAAGATTTTCCTTCAAATTTTTTGAGCATGCAAGACATCAATGGTTGGACATCACTTCACCATGCTGCATCTCGTGGTGATTTAAGTGTCGTTATGGATATAATTAACTTCTGTCCAGATTGTTTAGAGTTGGTTGACAATGAAGGAATGAACTTCCTTCATGTTGCTGCTAAGTCTAAAAGTATTCAAGTGGTGAAACGTGTTCTAGGAGGTAGGAAAATACCAAATAGTGTATTGAACAAGCAAGATAACAATGGAAACACTCCTTTTCATATTGCTGCATTGTTTGGTGATGAAGCCTTGGCGTCGTGTTTCCTTTATGATAACAACGTCAATAAAAAGACAGTTAACAAAGACGGACAACTTGTTTTAAATGCGATAAACTTCGAATATGATAAGAGAAAAGCTAGAGTTTATGGTTTTACGGAACAATTGGATCAAAAGGACTTGAAGGAACAAATTGATTTTGAGTTAGTGGTCGGTGCACTCATTGCAACAGTGTCTTTCACAGTAGGGATTACAGTACCAGGTGGATACATTAGCGACGGACGAAACAAAGGCACTGCAGTTTTGTCAAAAAAAATAGCTTTTCAAGTATTTGTTATATCAAATACACTGGCCTTACTGTTTTCTCTTTATGCGGTATTCAGTCATTATTGTATAAGACGGCTATTTAGGCCAGAAGATATCCTTCACCAGCTTAAAGTCGCAACATATTGCACATTGGGTGCTCTATATGCAATGATGGCAGCGTTCATAGCAGGCTCATTCGCGGTTTTGGCTGATTCAACTGGACTTGCTATTTCGGTTTGTGCAATCTGCTGCTGTTTTTACATTTTTTCTCTCCATCCAATATGGAAGATTGCAAAGCAAGAATGGGATGGAAGCTTTTTGCAATCTTGGATTTCTTGCTGTTATAATGGGTTTCGTTCTCTTGCTGATAGAAGAGAAAGCAATGTGTGAATTTGATAGTAGGTATTGAAGTGGTGTTTGGTGCATTGTATCTTTGGCAAGCATACGTTCAAGTATGTTTCTTATTTTAGTTCATTGGACTAGTTTAGTGTCTTTCCTTATTTCTACAAACCGGTTTATTGTCGGGTCCAGTATAAATAGCCTCATTTCTTGTTTTTCAAGACTTGAGTGTGTAAAAAGGGGAAAACACTCTCCTAATGTTGTACTAGCTGACTTCATTATTGAATGTAATTGTGATTGTGTGGTTGTTTGTTTGATTGCTATTTTGCATAGACAATTTTTACTCTAGATGAAATGTGTTAAAGAAGAATCAAATAGTGAAAAAGTTTGCAAATCGGCTTCGCTGATCACATCATTTTTAATGTAGCATCTTAACAATCATAAACCCAAAATGAAGATAGTGTTTTCTGAGAAAGGGATGGCTGATCAACAAGATAACTTGTATTGGTAGAATGATGTAAAAATATTGGATGTAATACTAGGACACATTGCCAACCTACCCATTTGATAATCTTAATAATTATTTTAAATATTATAAAATTATTTAGATAAAAAATTTACCCTTGATTTGTAGTATGTTTATTACATATTTGAATATTTGATTGAGATGGAAAATGAAATAAGTGGATGAAATCGGAATTTGAAATGGAATGTGAGTGAAAAGGGTTGTGCATGCCAAAAATTAGCTCACAATAATTTACCTTATCCTAGTTGAGAAATAAAATGATAACTAAGACGTTGTTTGGTTAACTCGAAACAAAGATCCATGGTTTGTAAGATTTCAGAAATACTATCTAATAATATTTGTATTTGGTTAGAGAAATTGCAACAAAAAAATCCCTTAAAATTAACTATTTGCGTTGACTTAAATTGAATTGACGGAAGCTTATTGAGACTTACACAAATAAATCAACTCTTGTACATAATCGAGTTGGCTCATAAACAAAAGTGTCGAGTTTTTTTTATGCTCAAGTTTGACTCATTTATTTTTCGAGCCTTAAAATTGTGCTCAAACTCGACTCGTTTATAAATCGTGTCGAACACAAACGAAACCTAACAGAGCCAAACACCGAATTACTTACGAACGACTTAGTTCATTTACAACCATAAACATGTATCTTTAGGCGAATACAACCCTAGACACGTATTGAGGCCCTAAATTAATATAGAACGCCCACTCATTCAATTTGATGTCAAAGCACACATGTGCGGTAGACCTAGCACATAAGCCAATTATAAATCTATTAAAAACATGATTTAGTTTTTATAACCCAACTAAATTCAAGAATTTAATTACAAAGCTTCATCTTGGAACTCAATAACACTCCGTCCTCAACTCCTAACACAAAATGATTAATTAAAAATCATTACAGCTCTCAGGATTACATGTTAAAGGTTAAGAAGTTGCTGCACAATGTTGCTCAAGTGTGTACAATGTTGAATTTTCATGAGCAAAAGGTAAAGAATCCCCTATATACACACATTATAAATAGGGTTTTGTAACAATGGAGTTATGAGCAAAACCAAGATTCAAAAAGCTAATAGAAAATATTTTAGGAATATGTATATACATAATATAAAAACGGTTTTTTTATCCTATGGTTAAGAATACTAGTTATAGAAACTAAAACCCTAAAAAGAAATTAATAAACCCTAAAAAAATAATCAAAATAATTCCATATAATATAATTCAACAAATCATTTTCATTTTAAGGTTCTTAACATATGCCCCAAGGGCATAGGTTAGAAAAATCGATATACGAAATATGTATATACATAATCCTAAGGGAAAACAAGACTTTCTACAAAGTTATGAACCATTTGGCCGTGAAATTTAGGCTTATCATCCGCACTCTTCAAAGTGACACATCTGAATCCAATAGTGTCAAATAATACCAACTCATCATATGTTGTCTCGGCTAGAAGTATCTTGCCGTTTTCTTCCGTTTCTTTCACAATGCAATAAACTCGACTTATATTGGGGGTAAGGCTAATGCAGAACAGATTAACCCATGAACCTTCTCGCATCGAGTAAAAGTCACATTTATTTTCCCAATCCAAATACACAAGCGAAAGGCTTCCTTGCCAATGGTTGAACCATGGGTAAGACTGAAATGTTACCGATGGTCCCTCAATACTGTCAAATCTTTCCTGCTCAAAGTCAAAGGATATTACTACATCTCTTTTGTGGCAATAAACATCTTCCAACCCCTTTGGAGTATAATAGTAGGCTCTCCAGTAAGCCAATTTTCCCATCATTAAACCCGGATCTTCGCTAACGGGGTGTAGATCATAATCGGCTATGCTTGTCAATTGGCCAAGAGAAATCTTCTTCCAATCACCTTCAATCGACGAGTAAGTCGCTCCAAACTTCTCAAACTCTCCATAATGGTACACCATTGTAACTACGACCATTTTAAAGTGTTTGGTGAGGGGGTCAATCCAAAAGGCGAAGCAAGTAGGGGGATAATTACCGGGTCCTTCTAGATCTTCGCCTTTGTAACAATGCATGTATTCAGGAACAGGAACATTCAACAACTTACGCATCGAAGGGTTCCAAAGATAAATGCCGCATGTCGTGAAACAATGCTTATATAAGCAGACGATTTCGTGAAGGGTGCCCATCAGGGCTAAGTTTACACGTGACCAATTTTCAGAAGAGTAAGGCAGAATGTCAACCAAAGGGAGTGTCTGGGGATCAAGAAGAAGAAAATCTGGCTCCTCGTAGTAATCGAGGTCCGTGATGAAAAAACGGGGCGTTTGGAAAGCGAGGTGATCGAGCACAAAGGATGGAGAGTCGATGAGTTGTTTCCACCATTTACATACGCATCGAGATCGCACTAAGGATTTCACCGGTAAACGCTTCAGAACTTGAACGAGAATCTCTTCCGGAATGTAATCCACCATTTTTTGGAAGATTAAATGTATTGATTGATACTTTTTGTGTTCGATCAGATAGGTAATGAGAGGTGTTTGACTATTTATTCATACAAGAATTCTTAGATTAACAACTCTCTATCATGGCGGATTACATTCCGGAAGAAATTCTCATTCAAGTTCTAAAGCGTTTACCGGTGAAATCCTTAGTGCAATCTCGATGCGTATGTAAATGGTGGAAACAACTCATAGACTCTCCATCTTTAGTTCTTGATCACCTCGCTCTCCAAAAGCCTCAATTATTCGTCGCGAACTTCAAGTATTACAAGGATCCGACGTTTCTTCTTCTTGATCCCCAAACCCTCCCTTTGGTCGACACTTTGCCTTACTCTTTTGAAAATTTGCCACGTGTAGACTTAGCCCTGATGGGCACCCTTCACGGAATCGTCTGCTTATATGATTAACGCTTCATCTATCTTTGGAACCCTTCGATGCGTAAGTTGTTAAGTGTTCCTACTCCCGAATACATGCATGATTATAGAAACGATCATCATGAAAATTCCCATAATTATTATACTTGTCCAGCCTTCTGGATTGACCCTCTCACCAAATATTTTAAAATGGTCGTTTATAAAATAGTATATGATTATTATGGAGACGTCCATGAGAAGTATGGAGCCATTTACTCGTCAATAGAAGGTGGATGGAAGGAAATTTCTCCGAGCCAATTGAAAAGCATAGCCGATTACCTCTGACCCTTGTTCAGTGACCCGGGTTTATTGATGAGAAAAGTGGCTTACTGGAGAGCCTACTATATTCCTCCAAAAAGTTTGGAGTGGGAAGACGACGAATTTCGAGATGTAGTAATATCCTTTGACTTTGAGCAAGAAAGATTTGACAGTATTGAGGGCCCGCCTATAACATTCAGTTGTTACTACTCGTCGCTCTACAACTGCCAAGGAAACCTTTCGCTTTTGTACTTGGACTTGGAAAATAAATGTGACTTGGTTTTGTTCTTTAATTTGTTCTTTAATTGAATGCTTGGTTTTGTTCTTTAATTTGTTTAGTAATCATCCGTTTAGTGTCCATATCAGAATCCATATGATTTTTGGTGAATTTTTGCTTGCTTGTATGATTTTTTATGTTCATTTATGTTAGCCTTGTTTAGCTCTTCTTTGTATTTCACCAAATGCAAGAAACTTGTGCTAATCAAGTATACTGTTTTAGGATCATGTTGTTAATTAAGTTAGGTTGTTGTAATAATTTTTAATTAATCATTTGGTGATTTTTGTGTTAGGAGTTGAGGACGGAATGTTATTGAGTTCCAAGCTGAAGCTTTGGAATTAAAATCTTGAATTCAGTTGGGTTTAAACACTAAATCATGTTTTTAATAATTTTATAATCTCACATTTTTGTGACAAAACTATGGCACTATGTCTTTGGGTTGTTTAGGTTGGGATATGGTTGAAGAGGCCCAACGCATATTAATAGAACATACATAGGCCCAACTCAATTATGAAAAACAGTTTTTTTGGGGAGGTAAACTTCCAACTTATTTTTACAAGTTTTCCGGCTACAACAATGTTGACTAGTTAAATGTGAAAGTCCTTGGCTACGTTAGCCCAGTAGGGTTCCATCCTAAAACTAATTATCGATAGGAGCAAGAGCAGTAACCTAAATATTTATATAATAGGCATATTAAGTTTCAACTTTCAGATGTGAGAAGTATTTTCAACACTCCTCCGCAAGTGCAACTGGGTATATAAGCATATTTAGTCCCAACTTTCATATGTGAGAAGTTCTCAACACGCCTCCGCAAGTGCAACTGGGTACATAACATATTTAGTCTCAACTTTCAAATATGAGAAGTATTCTCAACACACCCAATCTCCTTTAGAGCTAACCCTAAAAACGTGCGGTGGCATCTCAATCTCTTTATAGGCAAACTCAACTTAAATAACAGGTGATTAGCATCAACCGCTAAACCCAAGCCCAAACAAGACAATAAACAGGTCTAGGACCAGAGCTTTAATATCATGTGAAAGTTTGTGGGCATGTTAGGTGGGTAAACTGGAGACGTGTCGGTACGGGCGCACATGCATAGATGGGCCTAGCACATAAACCTATGGAACTCCATCCTAAAACCAATTGCCCAATTAGTATTAGGAGGAGTAACTCAAGGACTTATATAGTAGACATATTTAGTCCCAACTTTCAAATGTGTGACATTAGGAGGAGTAACTCACGGACTTATATAATATGCGTGTTTAATCCCAACTTTCAGATGCGAAAATGATTCTCAACATTAAATGACTCGAACAACCCAAATATCCATCTGATTTATTTAATAATTATTTTTAATATTTTAAATTGTATATTTTATGCATATTAATATCTCATAAAAAAATAAAAAAATCATTTTTAAAACAATTAATTTAAATAAAAATAATATTTCAATAATTTCAATCTAAATTTAATACGATCTTAACAAAAAAAAATATTTAAATATATTCATTAGTTATTTGTTTATTTAAAAATATGTAATTTTTTAATAAAATCATCTCATAAAAACCACTTCAACTAATTATTTATCAATTTGAAAACAAGTTGCTCCATAAATTAACCTCCCCATGTATCCACACAAATCTAACACTCATAAACTCTATAAGAATCACATCACATGCACTTGTAAGCTTATAAATAAACATAGTTTATTCAATCACTTTCCTACTCTTCTTCTTCCCCACCTACTTATCAAAATGGCTTACACCTTGTTTTGTTGTGACTCATCGGATGAAATCTCCGGCCACCATCAACAAACTCAACACTTCTTAGAATCCTGTTTCATGTGCCAAAAGCCCCTTGACCTTAATCATGACATCTTCATGTACAGGTATTTTTAATTAGCTAGTTTATCATCAATTAGAATAACTAACTAATTGATATTGTTTCCTTTCTAAGTAAATCTGTAGATCATTGTATCAGTTTATCACCCCTTATTTAGCCTAGTAACTCAGTGTTAAGGTTTAATTAGAAGGAATCTGATCGTCCAGTTCCATCATATTTACAGAGATGTAAACTCAGTTTTTTTATTTGTTGATGATGTTAGGAGTCAGACTATCCTTATTTACTGACTACTTAACCATTTTTTCGTATTAATGTTGTTTTCATCAAGGAATGAATCTTATGGTTTTTGTTTTGCAGGGGAATCATGGCGTTTTGTAGCGATGAGTGTAGACAAGAACAAATCGAAATCGACGAGGCGAACGAGAGAAGCTGGAATCTTACGGCTTCTATGAAAGCCCTACGAAAAACTTGTCCGACGACTACAAAACCTTCCGCCACCATCGCCGCCACTGGCACCACCGCAAATTCCTCCATGGCCGGAGTTGTAAGAGTTGCTTGATTTTTTTTTGTGTATGTAATTTACCTATGTAATATGTAAGATAACTTTGTTATTTTTATTATATTTTATTTTTGTGAGGAATTTGATTTTTAGTGTGTTTTGGGTTTTGAATGATAAGTGCAAAATTATTGAGAATATAGTCTATCTCATATCGAAAATAAAAATAAAAATATAAATTGTTTACTATATAAGTATACTTATTACTTGTAAATGGTTAAGTAGAGTCTTTCTAATATAACTTATGACCTGTTTGAATCATTCAACTTAATACATTAAATTGTATAAAATTATATATTTAATATAATTTTAATATTATATTAGCGATTTAAACAAATCCTTAATAATCTTGTTTAAGTAGAGTACCTTTCAATCAATTTCCAAGTCATATCAAGTAATTGTAGTTAAAGACTTGAAAGTCAAGAGGATGATTCTTGAGAGTGCTACTTAATTAGTACTTTGATTAATCAATTATTAATACATTATAATATTTTATCAATCTCACAAACCTACCTACCCCTCCCACTTTAGTCACTTTAATTGCTTTACAATTCTTTCTAATTGGTACTAATAATTAATTAACTTAAATACTAATTGATTAAAATGGCAATAATGTATTGCCAAGTGCCAACAGATTTCTATAAACAATTAACAAAGTTTTTGGAATTTAGCCGTTTCAATAGACAAAGTTTTCCACCCATGGTATTGTCACATACTACGTATACATGTTATAACAGTTACACGTTGTTTGAACGTGTCATTTCCCTCCTACTCCTACACAATAAGAAATATTATTTACAAAATTTACATTTAAACGACCTCATAATTTACAATATTTACATTTAACTACCTTTTTTATTTTTACGAAAAAAAGCTTATTTTTTAGTAGGAAAAAGTTAGACCAACCCGCAAATCAGCCTAGGACATTCTTATAAATGAGGATAAAAAGTTCAGAGTGGGTATGGATTTGATTGATACTTCAAAAATATCGTAGAGACACAATCAAATCAGTCGCTTTGTTGTAGTGACGAGGCACGTGGTGAAGTTGAACTGTCTCGAAAGACTGCAGAAGAACAAGCTATAGGCTATAAGCAATCAGCATCTCAATCTGCTAAGAACATTCCGACACGTGGAGCATGCTTCTAGAAACCGAGGATTGCTGACATGGCAGTCGAGTTCCTCTGGCTCGCAATAGAACAAAATGGAAGCCATTGATGAAATAAGAGAAGAGGAAGAAGCTAAGTTGAGAGAATTGAAGTATTTGATGTGATGAAAGTCGACTCGTTGTTCGATTTCTCTACTCTCTAATCATACTCTCTTATACTCCTTTGTTTTAATTGGTTATAAGATATTTTTTAATATTTTATTAATATTTAAGTTTCTTTTTTAATATAATTTGGAAATTCATCACTAGATCACGTTGTAGGGGAATATAGAAGGGAATATATTTAGGCAGTAGAAGATTTGATTTGGTGGGACGAAGTGTTATTTATAAGGAAAGCTAAATTTGAGGGAGTAATATAAAAAGGAAGAATATTAAGGTCCCGTTCGGTAAATCGGTACTTATCGGTGTTGATGTTGATACTGATACTTATGGTTGTTGATGTTAATCTTGGAGCTGATATGGGATACTGATATGAGTTATTTATTTTCCAAATAATCCGGGATGTGTTTGGTAAACTGAATTGTTGATATTTTAAGCAAGAGGTGTAAAATTACTAAATTGTTTTTTTTTGTGAGTCCCGCTTACTTGTATTTTGGTAGAAAAATTAGTTTATTTGAAATAAGGTTGGGTGCTGATTATTTTTTCAGCAGATAAGCATCAAAAATAAGTAACTTATTTCAAATAAGCGAATTTTGTCGAACACGTAAAACGATACTTATTTTTTTCCAGATAAGTAACTGGGTACTTATAAGCATACAAAAAAATGTTGCCGAACGGAGCCTACACATCGCCCGAACGCACCCTTAATGTGGTTATAAAACCTATCTAAAATTCTAAATGACTAATGAGTAATAATCATGGGCCAAGGCCCATTTCATTATGTAGAGGGAGAGTTCTCACGGCCCAATAGCTGCTGGATTCTTATCACACGGCCCAGATTATTATAAAATGATTTATTTTCTTTTAAAACAAAATAATCATATTGAATTTGCACTCGTAATGATTTCGGAAACGGAATAAAAAGACGATGAGGAATTGAGGCAGACAGGCGACAGCCCAACATTCTCTCTCTCTTTGCAAGGATGAGTGTGCGAGAACCCTAATCTTCGAAAATCAAGGCCTTGAATCTTCGCAAATCATCAAATCATCATCCGTCTCCCCGTTCCGATCTCTACGATACTCGCTGATTCGTCCGAAATCATTCCCTTTTTCGCTCTCACGGTTCGTATTCGAAGAATCGGTTCTTCATTTTATTCAGGTCACTGAGAACTCTCCCTTCCGGAGAAATTGCAAGCACTGAGAGCGGAATTGGTGCGAATTAGGGCTTGATACGAAGAAAAACATGTACAAAGACAAGGCAGGAGTTTCTTCCAGGTCGGAGGTTGGAGCTCATGATCGCAAGCGGATCAATGATGTGTTCAATAAGCATCTAGAGCGGATGTCTCCGTCTACGTCGAGGGGGATCAGCTCGAAGGATAAGGAGGTCAGATTGGCGGTACCTTCGATTTCCGCCGGAAAGACGCCGTCCGCGGACAATCGTGACTCGCGCTCGTCGGCGTCTGCTGTCACGAAGAACAAGGAGTGTTCCGATGGTTAGTTTGAACTTCGTGTGTATTTGTATGTTGTATAGAGATCTTCAGTTTCCAATTTGATGAAAGTATATACCTTTGGAATCAATTTGGGAGTTTAGTTGAAACCATAGTGTACTGTTGGCATGTTGAATTTGGATCCTTTGCATGTGATTATGCATGTTAAAAGTGTGATAATGTGTGGTGATTCAAAATATTATGTATGCTCAGTGCTTAACAATTGCCCTTAAGAGTAGTATTAACTGATAAATTGCCCCTTTTTCGCTCTAAATGATGATATACAAGTTGATGATGTTGAGGAATGTATTTATTGCAGAGTCCGACACAGACAGTGTAGACTCGGATGTATATGGTTCTGAAGGCGATGACACATCGTGGATCTCTTGGTTTTGCAATTTACGGGGGAATGAGTTTTTCTGTGAAGTTGATGATGATTACATTCAAGATGATTTCAACCTGTGTGGCTTAAGCAGCCAAGTTCCATATTATGAATATGCACTTGACCTAATTTTGGATGTTGAATCCTCTAATAGTAAGTATTTTCTTGGCATTTCTGTATTTTGTAAGGACTAGAAACACTTATTTAAGAATCTGTGCTTTTTCCTTCCGGTTTAAAGTTTCTTATGTTTTACTCCGTTTTTTGAAATTAATGTTTTACATTATGTTGAGGCCTAGGAAATAACCCTCTCTGCCTTTGTGGATTTTGAACAAGCTGAGTATATGTTGTTAAGGCCTATGTAGCTCCTAGTAATGTATAATTTCGAACTATAAAAGGTGATACCTTGTGAAAAGCTATCCTTCCTGAAAATGGAGACTAAATATAGCTATCCTAAACGAATATCTTAATTTATTATCCATAATATTATTTACATTGCATGGTCATACATGAAATCTCAGCTTCTATATTTTAGCCTTGGCTATATCACTTGCTAATTGGTTACATAATGTTTTGGTTGTGGCCTTAGCTGGGTAGTTAGAATTCTCACATTACTGGTTTAGTTCCGTTATCATGGTGGCATTTGTTCCCAGTTGTGCTACATGGGTGTGTATATGTGGTTACTGTGCTGTGTCCTAGAGTTTCTTCATTTAAATTTGAGCTGTTGGATGTTAATAATAGATCTTATGCTCCTTAATGTCTGCACTACGCATTTAATCCTAAAGTGGCTGTGCTGCCTATACTTTCCTACTTATTCCCCAGCTAGGTCCTTAGATAATATTCAATTGCATGGGACGTTCTTTGTGCTATTTGATTAAGTTCATTTCCAATAATAGTTACCAACCACACTAGCTATCTGAAAGGCTAGAAAACTTTGTATGGAGGACAATATTGGTCTCTGGCATGCCGAATTGTCATGGGGAAAATGAAGCTGTTAGATTTTACCAATGGATAGATTGCTGTTGATACATTTGATCAAGCAAATGCACTTTGGGTTGTGAATACTAAACTTTGATTGCTGCGCAAGGCAAGACCAGTGATTTTTGAAGAAAAATATGGGCAAGTTGGTGGGATAAGGTTGTCGATGGTGTGTTGCTTCTAATTTGAAGTGTATAGTCATAATTTATTTGTTTTCTTTCAGTGTCTTTCAAATTGTAAACCTAGATTGCGCATTTACGTGCAACACACTTCTCTGTCTGACATTTCTGCATCCACACTCTAATTTGCATAGGTGACATGTTTACAGAGGAACAAAACGAATTGATTGAGTCTGCTGCAGAGATGCTATATGGTCTAATTCATGTTCGTTACATATTGACTAGCAAGGGAATGGCAGCAATGGTGAGATGTTTCATTCCCCTATGCCAACACGCATTCTTTATGTTTCTGTGAAGGGATTGCTTACATACCTTTTATGTCTTGTACATGTTTTTTACATTTCATTAACTTGGGAAAGGTTGTGTTATTCTTTTTTTTCAGCTGGAGAAGTTCAGAAACTATGAATTTGGGAGATGCCCAAGGGTTTACTGCTCTGGACAGGCATGCCTTCCCGTCGGTCAATCAGACATTCCAAGATCCAGCACTGTAAAGATCTATTGCCCAAAATGTGAAGATGTTTATTATCCAAGATCAAAATACCAAGGCAGTATCCTTTTTTAACCCTCCGAAAACCCAGTTTTCATTAAATGCGGTAAATTACAATATTTCATACATTATTATTAGGTTTTTTCTATGTATTAGTAATTCCATATTGGGCAAGTATATTATTTTTTCATTAAATGTTATTGATTTTCAAATTATTTTGTAGGGTTGATCTATTCGCATTTAGGGAATAGTTTGTAGATAATTTTCAGCTTTAGGGAATATCCATATTGTGTTGCAACAGACACATGAAAACATATAGAAATGAATTTCCGAGTTTCCAAGTAACATAGTTTCCGGGTAGCAGAAATTCCATACTGGAACGACCCTATGTAATGCCTTTGAGATGGATTTAACCCCTATATCAATTTTGGTGCATTTTAACTAAATTCAGGTATTATTGTCCCATAACTGAATTTCAGTTTTCCTTGGGCCTATCAGGCACATCCTCTTGACATGTTCAAGTTATGGGTGCCCCCATCTTGACCTCAAGCGGGACTATACTGGGTGATGATGTGACAACTTTCAGCCACACAACTAAACACAACATTGATGTTGTTTTGGACATAGTAGACTTTGTTACAAGCATTTCATTTGTTTTCTCATGTTATTTTTTCTTCAAAGTTTTTCCTTCACTTGACTAAAGGCGTAGATGGAGCGTATTTCGGGACAACGTTTCCTCACCTATTCCTGATGACATATCCGAACGCCAAACCCCAAAAGCCCGTTCAGAGCTACGTGCCGAGGGTATTCGGTTTCAAGGTCCACAAGTCATGAAAATCGCCCGTGTTGGAAACGGTAACAAGATGAACTTGGCTGTTGTTGCCTAGTTTAGCCAGTTACCAAGAGAAACAGCAGGTAGAGTAGAGATGCCTATGTTGGTTCATTTATGAAAAGTTGGGTAAAGCTTTTGTTTGATCAATTATATTGAAAATTTTAATGATGTATGTACTAAAATGTACATCTGGTCGGCATATTACTATTGCTCTCTGATTGAAGATGGATTTAAATCTCACTATATATTTGCACAACCAAGTACCAACAATTGCACGTTCGTCGTTGGTTTCGTACGTACGTTTAGCCATGTTCTTTGAATTTCAACGTGATGAATCTTGTTTGTGTGTGGGTGTGTGATCATTGCTGTCCAACTGGTACGTTCGTAAGAAATGGTACTCTTGTTTTGGCTTTCTAGTCTGAAATGAGTGGAGTATGTTAGGTAGGGCACCAATCAATATGAATGAATAATACTCTTGTTATTGCCTCACATGAGTCACCTAGTGGTAAGAGGCACAAGGGAATGTTGAGAGGTCCCATGTTTAATTCTTGTATTTGACCAAGTTTCACCATTCTTCTTACCACTTGTTCGAGCCGATTTGTGCAAGCTAGTTTATACCTGGTTTGTGTGCTTTGTCGGTTAGTTTACGAACCCATAGTTTATCACTAAAGTTGGTGGTAAGAGGCATGAGGGAATGTTGGGAGGTCCTAGGTTTAATTCTTGTATTCGTCCAAGTCTCACAATTCTTCTAACCACTAGGTCGAGTAGGTCTGTGCAAGCTAGTTTACGTGGTTCAACTAGTGGTAAGAGACACGAGAGAATGTTGAGAGGTCCTAGGTTTAATTCTTGTATTTGTCGGAGTCTCATCATTCTTCTTACCACTAGGTCGAACTGGTCTGTGTAAGCCGGTTTATCTGGTTTGTGCACTTTGTCGATTAGTTTACGGACCCATAGTTTATCACCAAAGTTGGTTCCCTTGTTTAAAAAAAATGTGAACATGCTAACATCACATATAAATGCTCAAACCTTATTATCCTTCTTCATATTTGCATGGTTCTTGCCTTTCGGTTTTAGATTAGGAGAATTGTAATGTTAAAAAAGGGAAATCCAAGTTTCATAGATACAAAACCATTGTAAAATATTCAATTTAGTTATTATGTAATCACCCTAATCAATATTTTAAATGATTTTTTAACTTAGGATCATTGTTTTTAGAAACTAAAATGTAAAAAAATATATAAATATTGAATAAAAAAATTAAATAATGTAAAAAAATATATAAATATTGAATAAAAAAATTAATTAACCCTAAAAAGAGACATTCTAAAATTTCTAACATAATATTTCTTTTCTCAATGTTATAGTTTAGGTATTTTAAAAATATGTTTTTTTTTATCACCAACTAAAAGCATGTTCTTTCTTCGTAGGGCAAAATCATTGTAATTTTTACTAGCACATAGTTGAGAATTGAGAGATCCCGAATTCATAATTTCTACTCATCATATTCACACTTTTACTACCATTGTTTCAAAAAAAAAGCAATGATTGTAAATATATTCGAGTTTTTTTTTTCACTTTCACATTTTTTGTACCAAAAAATATTCGTTATATTCAAACTTTATGAAAGGCCAAAAAACTAAAATATCTGGGAACAAGAGACGGAGCCTTGCAAGGCTGAGTGTGTGTGTGACGACGAATGAGGAAAGAGGGCTGACCATAGTCGGTTCAATTACACACTCAAAACCCTAGAAGATCCAGTGTTCATCAATCGCCGTTTTCGATCCACTCGATGCTCACAGACTCTTCTCAATCAGTTCCAGCTCCTTCCCGTTCGATTTCCGTCGCCGATTCTGTTCAATTCAGCTGAGCTGAAGTGGATTTCTGTTGCTCGAGTTGTGCTTGAGTTAGGTTTAGAGCAAGTATGTACAAGGATAAGGTAGGTGGATCTTCGAGGCCGGAGATCGGAACTCTCCACCGGAAACGGATCAACGATGTGCTTGATAAGCATCTGGAGCGGACGTTGCCGTCGACATCGAGAGGATTTAGCTCCAAGGATAAGGATTGCAGGTCGTCGGCGCAGTCTAGTGCTCTTCGGGCGCCGTCGCATGGCCGGGACTCCGTTCTGGCGAAGAATAATGAGTGCTCTGATGGTTAGTGTTGTTATAAGGCTTTTGATTTGCTTGTGTTTTTGAGATTTGGTGGTTAGGTTTTTGCTTAAATTTGAGTTTTGAGCTTTTGGTTTGTGAAGAAATTGCTGAAAGTAGATGGATTTGAAGTAGTGTCTATTGTCTATTGCTTGTTTGTGTCTGGTTATATGTTGATGTGATTTCTTTTAGCTAGGGGGAGAGAAATTGTTCACAAGTTTTGAGTATCTGGTAATCTGGATTTGTTACAGAATCTGAAACGGATAGTGCAGACTCGGATGTGTCCGGTTCCGAAGGAGAAGACACATCATGGATTTCATGGTTCTGCAATTTGCGAGGAAACGAATTCTTCTGTGAAGTTGATGATGATTACATCCAAGATGATTTCAATCTGTGTGGCTTGAGCAGTCAAGTTCCGTACTATGATTACGCCCTTGACCTAATTTTGGATGTCGAATCTTCTCATGGTAAGCGTTGTTTTAATGTCTAATCCTGTATAGTAAAGATTGAAACTTGAATATGAGATGATTCAATTGGTGCCTGATACGGACCCGGTGTGGATCAGCGTATCGAACCCTTGTTGGTCAAGGGGTTTGAGCCTAATCCGGTGTGGATTCCGACTCGGAATAGCGTGGTTGGTGGCCACGGAAGAAAACTGACAAACTAAGAGAAATTTAGGGCAAATCTAATTCTTGGATAAATTATGAGGATTACACCAAGAGTATTTATACCTAAGCCCTAACGGTTCAAAAAAAGCGTCCCGGGAAAGAACCGTAAAGAAAACCCGGAAAGAGAGCAATGCTCTAGTTTATAAAAATTACATAAATTAAATATAAGATTGAAATTATAAATTACTATTCTAAAAATGCAAAAATAAAAAATATAAATATATAAAAATTAATTCTCATATCGTCGTGGACGACGACGGATCCGAGATGGCCTGGTACTTGATATTTCTCCCGTATCAGTGCCTTCCATGAGCATTTAGGGAAGCCATATAGAACACGCAATATGACATCTAAACTGCACACTCAAATTAATAAAAATGGAGAAAGTTGTACTAAAAACAATTTCTCATCTTGCTAGCTAATTGTGTTAAAAAGTCGCAAACTTGCTCCATAGGTTAACCGCTTTGTGTTACCTGATGTTTACCCTCCTTGTATTCTGATTTGTATGACTCATCTGTTGTTGTATATGATTGATTATGTTTTGTAATTTGATTAGGTGACATGTTCACTGAAGAACAGAATGAGTTGATTGAGTCTGCAGCTGAGATGCTTTACGGTCTGATTCATGCTCGCTACATCTTGACTAGCAAGGGAATGTCTGCAATGGTACAGCGATAGTTTCTGCTTTGTTACTTTCTGGTTTAGGGTTTTTATGGGAGCGAGAAACTTCTGCCTATTCTTTACTAGTTTACCTTATTAGTTTGTTTACTCATGAAATGCTGTCGTTTTCTTGTCCAGCTTGAAAAGTATAAAAACTATGAATTCGGTCGTTGCCCTAGGGTTCACTGCTCTGGGCAGCCATGCCTACCTGTCGGTCAATCAGACGTTCCAAGATCAAGTAACGTAAAGATCTACTGCCCAAAATGCGAAGACATTTACTATCCAATATCGAAATACCAAGGCAGTATCCTTTTGTTAGCTTTTGAACATATTTTAATTTCTGCATCCTATATTATTAAACTAGAAATGCAGTGCATTGTTATGGTAAAAATGAACACTTATATTTTTGAATATTATTCGACTTCAATGTGACAAGAATCAAAATGCTGAATAGGATCCGGTGGAGTTGTAAATTAACTCTATTGGTGAATTTCGTTAGAACTTGACCTTTCAATTATAGTCTAATGGATTACATTTTATTCCATTTTTGAATTCTATTTTTGCCTTTTAGGGTTAGGGTAGCAAAAACTTTATTGGTAGAGTAATTCCACCGGATCCAGACCCGAGTAGATCATTAGGGCTGTGCATGGGTCAGTTCAAACCGAAATTTTAAGCTGAAACAAACTGAAACTGATCATTATGGCTGATATTATTCGGTTTGGTTCAGTTTTGAACCGATGCTCAGCCCTAAAGATCATAGAGCTTGATGTATGCCTACATTTCATTTCTTCATGCATTCTTCACTTTAAAAAAAAATCTCCTTCACTCGACCTAAGGTGTAGATGGAGCATATTTCGGGACGACATTTCCTCACCTCTTTCTGATGACGTACGGGAACGCCAGGCCTCAAAAGCCGACACAGACCTATGTGCCCAGAGTATTTGGCTTCAAGATCCACAAACCCTAATACTTGGAATCGTCGTGTTCGGTTCGCCCTGGCCATTACCTTTTCCTTCCAAGCATAGACATGAAGCAGTGAAAGGTTAGGCAGGTAAAATTTCTGTAAGCTGGATAAAGGCTTTCTTGAACTAGATCATCAGAAAGTTTAATGTATTCTACATTTACCCTTAAAAATTCCATCTTTTTTCCTCCTTTCCATTTGAGGACCAATTTTAGTTCTTTGTTCAAAATGCTTTTGCTTGTAGCATTGGAATTTTTGATGAAAGTATGGTAGCAATGGTGCTAGTAGTGTACTAGTGTTCTTTGATTTGTTGCATGAATCTTCTTCTTTGATGGTTTTAAAGTTGAAGAGTCAAATGTGGCTCTATTTTGCTGCATACAGAGAAAAAACCTGAAACAGAAGGATGAAAAATCATTGATGATGATGCATCAAATGATGAAATTTTATGCTGATTAGATTAGTGTCAATGATGATTACGTTGAAAATAGTTTTTGCTAAATTATGATGAATTTTATTATTAGGCTTTCTCCGGCCAACAACCATACTATAATAAACTGACTCATTGCATTAATTATTAATGTGCTATCAAGAAAAAAAATAGCATTTTGGTCATTTTCTGCCGTGGTTTAGTCATATTTAAAGCCCAACTTTGTGATTATGTCCATAATTATTAAATAAAATCAAATAAAGGAAGAAGTTTAAGCTAAAGGAGAAGACCTTTCTTAATCTTATCTTATCATGTGCTTCAGATGGAGCTAAATCTGTTTTGATTGGCCAATATTAGGCCTTATAAGTTACCTACATGCTGTTAAATTATATTGAGAGAGATTTTTAATGTTCCATAGGATTTTATTTTATATTATTTTCGGGTTTATAGGGACATATGTTAAAAATTTGATATTTTTATATCACGTTATAAACAAAAATGTCTCTATACAAGTTATTTTAATAGCATGATAAAATCTAGCTTTGGTGCTCTAAACAAACAAACCTACATTACACTTCATTGGTTAAAACATAACGTGTCCGAAGTTATTTTATAAGGTTCATTCGATAAGATTTAGGATAGCCCAAGTAGCATAGAGCACCTATAAATAGGTGAGAACTGTTCACAGTTCTTGAGAAATTAATATTGTGACTTCGTCACCGGTGGGTGTCGAAACGGTGACCTCGGAGTTCTCCCCCTCAAGGAACAACTGTTGGACTGGACTCCTCACCCATAAAAAAAAAAATGTGCTTTTAGACATACACCAAGCATCCCTTCAAAGCTAAAGGGTTAAAAAAATGTGCTTTTTTTAGTAGGAAAAAATTAGGATGTGTCAACTTAGATCAAAGTAGGTATCTTTATGACACAAAACTCGGAGTCTGAATTTAATTAACACTATACAAGTATAAAAATAATTAAATCAACCATCTTGTTATCTCAATTTAATTAACACTATATATATATATTGAATTTAAACTACCTCGAACGATTATAGAAGTACCAAAGCATTGTCATCTCAATTTTTTTTAATGTCCAAAATGTGGATGAATCTCCATACCGGAATAAGAATATTCCAATTTCCCAAACAAAAAAGAAAACTAATCACAAATTACGCTCATTTTCATTACCAAAAAGGGAAATAGTAAAATTAGAGGATGACGTGGAATTTCCCAAAATAGCGAGCCATTGCCATCCCAATAACAAAAACAGTAAGCTTGGCCTCTGGTTTCAAATCCCATTCAACCATAAAAACTCTCTACGCATAAAAGGGGCCAAAAAAAGGAGGGAAATTTCCACAACGAAGAGCGAAAGAACGAAGCTTTGAGATCAGATTCAATCAAATCAGTTCACCCGAAGAATAAATTCTCAGAGGTTCGTTGTGAAATTCTCTTGTAGAATCGTCGTTTCCATATGTAAATGCATCAGAAGAAATCTGAAATCCAGATCGGAAAAGAAAGTACTGGCATTTCTTCCGATTTCAACCCTTCAATCCACCAAAAGCACCTCAATTTCCTCATTTCGAAATCGTCATCCCCAATTTCCGGTTATCCTTCGTCTTCTCAATTCTACCCTAACCCTAGAATCAACCCTAATTCCAATTCCAATTCCAATTCAAATGAGTCTACGCCGAAGAAGATCGGCGAATTTCGCCTCAATCGACTACTCATGAACCCTAATCCTCCATTCGCGAAATCCCCAATTTTCTCTCGCAATCCCAAGTTCGATTGCTTATCTCTTGCGATTTCCAACGCAAAATCCGCCGCCATCCGGTTCCTCCGCCGCCTCCGCCACCTCCACCGCCTCCGTGTCCGCCTCCGATTCCTCATCCTTCTCGCGCTACCCTTCTTCTACTTCCTCGTCTCTAACCCTAGCCGCTCGCTCGTCCTCGATTTACTCTCCGCTTGCGCTTTCTCTGCTGCCCTTTTGCTCTCCCTCAACCTCAACCTCCCTCGCCTTCCTTCAATTCGCCTCTTTCTGAATCGCTCTGCAGTTCAGGCGCCTCTTCCTGTGTTTTGGTCGATTGGGACAAAGGCCAAGTCTGAGAAGAAGTTGAATTCAGGTTGCTGGGTTCAGGCGTACAGGAATGGGGATGTTTATGAAGGGGAGTTTCATAAGGGGAAGTGTTCTGGTAGTGGGGTTTATTACTATTACATGAGTGGGAGGTATGAGGGTGATTGGGTTGATGGGAAGTATGATGGATATGGGGTTGAAACATGGGCTAGAGGGAGTCGGTATCGTGGGCAATATGGACAAGGTCTTAGGCATGGATATGGGGTTTATAGGTTTTATACTGGGGATGTTTATGCTGGTGAATGGTCTAATGGGCAGAGTCATGGCTGTGGGATTCATACTTGTGATGATGGTAGCCGGTATGTTGGAGAGTTCAAGTGGGGTGTTAAGCATGGGCTTGGCCATTACCATTTTAGGTATGCTTTTTAAGTATCTTGTTTCGTTCTTCGAATTGTTCTCAAATTGATGGATTCAGGTTTTATCTTTCGGCTGAAGTTATTGCCTTGAATGACATGCTGTGGCTCTAAAAAAACAATATTGAAATTAGGTTCATGATTTTTTATAGGATCATGTGTGCATATTGGGAACATTTGATTCTGTGATCGAGCTTTTTCTGGGATCAAGTGTGCCTTTTTTGTGTGATTTTTTTCCCTTTTTGATGATTCTTATAGTGAAATCTCAAGTCTTAGTTTGATACAAATTCATGTGTTCTGATTGCTAGAAAATTAACTAGTAATATCATTTGCATTTTTGTTAGTAAGCAACTAATTCACATTCAAGCAGTAATATCATTTCCTTTCACGAAGATATTTGGTTATCGGATTGACATGGCCTAGTTAATTTTCAATGTTCCTTTCTATTTCATTTTTTCCCCTCTTTTCGTGTTTGTGTGTTTGGGGACAATGATACAATACCAAATTACTGATACCTTCTTGGTATATAACATAGAAACGGAGACATTTATGTTGGAGAATACTTTTCCGACAAATTGAATGGATTTGGAGCGTATAAATTTGCCAATGGACATCGATATGAAGGAGCTTGGCACGAAGGCAAAAGGCAAGGTCTTGGCATGTACACATTCAGAAATGGAGAAACCCAATCTGGCCACTGGAATAATGGAATAATTGACATTCCTAGCACACAAAATCCAACATATCCAGTATCTCCTGTTGCTGTTAACCATTCCAAAGTGCTCAATGCCGTCCAGGTAAACCATTACTATTTTTTGATCTCTTCTACATAACATGATTAATTCTTTTTTCTATATTATTTTTTTTGGCCAATCTGTATTTTGGGATGTGCGTGTAATGAAGATAGACTAAATGCCTTAGTTTGTTGAAGGTCTTAATGAATTGCACTGCTTTAACATTTTCAGTTAATCTTGTGATTCTGGCCAAGAAAGTCATTTCTGTAAAATTGATGAACTTAGGAAGCTATCTGCCTATCTCAACCTCTCTTGTTTATCCCATTTTTTTGTACCTGAAACAAACTGATTGGGTTTGTTGGATGCTTTTCTTTTCTTATTTTTGTAAATTGATAATTCTCTCAAACAGATTGTGCTTATTAAAATTTAAAAGTTTCCAGAAAATCAGTCATTCTCATAAACATTAACCTTAGAAGCTTCTCAACAGCCATAGCAACAGGTTTGATCAATAGCTTTGTATAATATATAGTCTTGGAGAATTGTCATGTTGATCTTTTGCATCTGAACAGGAAGCAAGGTCTGCTGCTAAAAAAGCATACAACTTAGCCAAGGTTGATGAAAGGGTGAACAGGGCGGTAACTGCAGCAAATCGATCCGCCAATGCTGCCAGAGTGGCAGCTGTAAAAGCAGTTCAGAAGCAAGTGAATCAAGAGATACATCATGAGAATATTCCAATCCAAATAGTCTGATCAAAATTGACAATCCTTGAAGATTACGGGCCATAAGGCCATTACAAGGTTCTTTCTCCCCCGTGTCTTTGTTTGCCCTTTTGTTAACAGAGCGCCAGAGGCGTGTAGCGTAAGTTGCACCGTACTGGCTATGATATGATATGATATGATAATGATATGATCATCTATAGAGGAGCAATATATGATGATGCTCTCTTTTGTGATCTCCTTTGTTGTTATTTGATGCATTGGGGTTTTCGACTTTTTGTAGCCTGCAACAACTTGATTAAACCCTAAGAATATATGTATAAAAAGGGCATGCTCAGTTTGTAATGACGAGAATAGGGGGAAAGAGATGCTGGTTTTATGAGGCATGATCCACTAAGGTGCTAAGTGCTAACCCTGTGTTGTATGTGAATTAGTAGCTATTTCTGTCAATCTGTAAGAAAGAAAAAAGTAGAGAAAAAAAAATCTGATGTCGAAGTTTGTCTGCTTATTGTGATGATTTGGTGCTTGGCTTTTTTGTGTATTGTATAAGCTAGACCTCATGGAACATGCAATATGGCATTGCACTGAAATCAGTGTTCTAAAAAACACTAGGCTGACCTCACTTACCCCGGAAGAGTTTATCAGTCTATTCATTCTACTTTTAGTCACATTAGTAAGTCAGGTAATAGTGTTGCACATTTGGTACCTTTTACAGTAACCAAACAAGTATTTGATGATTTGACCAAAAAAACAAGTATTTGATGATGTAATTCCTTTTGTTGTAACCGCGCTTGCGGAGCTTGATATTTAATAATATCTACTATTTTCTCTCTAAAAGAAAGCTAGGCAGAGAGGGGCCGCCTAGTGTTTAGATGGCTAGAACGGTTGTCTAGACGGATAGGCAGGCTTAGACCTTCTTTTATTTAGACGGGCCCGGCCTAGACATGATTTTTAGAACAATGACTGAAATGTACTTTTCAGCTATGATGGCTAATAAGTTTTGAGCATGATTTGAATGCAAGTTAATGAAGGTTAACTTTGTGCATATGTAAAGCAAAAGCTCACAGAATCTTTTGGTTACAGTGAAAGGAGTCCAAGAATGAAATATGAAACTTAGACATGCTAACAAGGCAGAAAAAAATGAAAACTCATTGATTGCTTATTGTTCTTGTTACTTATACCAATTAGCCAAGTGTTACAAGTAGCGTGAAAGAAAAAGACATGTAAGAAATATGCTTCTTATATTTGTTTAAGTAAAATGCTTTGGAAGTTTTTGAAAGAATGGTATGCTTATACTCATCTGCCCCTTGGAGTATAATTCTATGACATACTTCAGTCATTTTTTAAAAAATCTCCACTTAGCTAAGTCTAGGCTTCGCCTAGGCGTTGGAAGGTGCTAGTCCGTTTAACCTTTCAGCATGTCTAAGAGATCGTCTAGTTCGTCTAGACGTCCATTTAAGCCGCCTAGGCGCTAGGCAGTCCCTCTCCGCCTAGGATCCGTCTAGCGTTTTTAGAACATTGACTTCAGTTTATCGCCCAAAATAGAGAAATCAAATCACCCTCTCAATGGCCGTTTGCTTTTGGTGTTGGGATAGGGTTGTGCAAAATGGTTTGGACTGTAAACCCAAACAGGATCGGACTATAATTTTATGGTCCGATCCGTGTTTACAAGTCACGGTCTAGTTCGGTCCATGTTTACAGGTTACGGTCTGGTTGGTCGATCCGAATTTTAATGTACACACATATACAACACCAACCTAGTGTTAACCCGCCTCGGATGGGGTATGGGGGGGGAAAATGTACACATATATATACACACATATAGGGGCCCGTTTGGATTACCACTCAAAATGCATTATTGAGTGGTAATTCAAACAAACCCTTAGTATCTTAGAAATCCGACTCTATGGTCCAAAATTGAACTAGACCATAATTTAACGGTTTTACTACAAAAAGTACCAAGAGTTTAATACGAAAGATAATAAACCGGTCTTTATAGTCCAAGACTGAACCTTCTAGTTTGAGCTTTTATCCTTTTTAGATTTATATGGTCCCTCGGGTTAGACCGGACCATAATTTACAGTCTGGTCCAGTGCGGTCCGTATGCACACCTTGATTTATAGTCCTGCCCTGCCCGGTCCAGTCTGGTCCAATCCTTATACACACCTTGGCACGCGTTTGGTTATTAGATTAAGAAAATGTTCATGTAAAACCCCATCTAGGACCGGCCTTTTTTGCATATGGGTTCGATCAAACCGGATGCACGAAAACATGACCTAATTTGAAGGTGGTAATAGTTGAGGACATGTTTGGATAAGGTAGTGCCGAAGACCAACAAGTTGGAGAGTGTGGGGCTCGAAAACAACCTTTGTACAAGTTGTGCGAGGCTACAAGATAAGATACATATTGTTAGCAAAAGAGGCTAAATAGCTACAAAACAAAACAAAGATCTAAAAATGGGTATTTGAATTTCCCAAAATATAAAGGAGAAATGAGTCAAAATAATCCCAAATATCAACTTTCAACCAAAAATAATCCGAAATTTGAAAATCACCACCAGCGATACGAACTATCGCAATATTAACCAAAAACCATTCGAACTCATTTTCCGACGAGTTTTCCGGAGGAATCAATGATGTAGCGATCGAAAATATGACATAACAACTTACTATTTTACGCTTGTTTAAAATATATCTAATCACCACATCAATGATTCTTTCGGAAAACTCGTCGGAAATTGTGTTCGGTTCGTTTTTTGTTAATATTGCAATAGTTCGTATCGCTGGTGGTGATTTTCAAATTTCGGATTATTTTTGGTTGAAAGTTGATACTTGGGTTATTTTGAGTCATTTTCCCAAACATAAAGCATTTTAACATTGTATATTGTAGCTTTATCTTATTCAAGTTCTAAATTACGCTAGGCGGACCGTGGGCGGAGAAGGGCCGTCTAGCGCCTAGACGAGTAGAATGGTCGCCTAGGGGGGTCTAGAAGGACACCTAGACAAGTTGGACGGCTAGGCGGGTTGAGACCTTCCAACGTCTAGGTAGAACCTAGATGGATGCTAGACATGATTTTTAAAACAATGGTCTTATTTTGAATACTACATTTTTTATTTTGATATCCGATAAAGCATAAATTTCTTGATATATGATAATTCGGATGTAGGACCCATGTTTACTAAATAATTAGAAATCAGGACCAAGAAAAATTCCCCAACACTCCCCAAATGGCCAAATATCTTAGTCCAAACAAAGTCCCTTTCCAAATTGTGAAATAAATAAAATATTGTGGCTTGGCATCTTGGACTAAAGAGTACTATTATATAAAAAAATTCAAATTCTGCCCTCAGTTTTTTTTTGTCCCAAAACCATGGACCTAATTAATTGGCGGCAAAATCAGTCGACCGTTGTGATAGTTGAGGATTTTCCCACTATTTTAATTTCCCACTTTCACTTTTTAGCTTTTTCTTTTTCCCTTTTCTAATTATTGTTTTTTTTTATCTCTTGCTCGGTTCGATTAGGCGGAGCCAATCTACGTCCGAACCGGGTACTGCAGAGGCCCATTGTTGGGGACGACCCTCCCAATTCAATTTTTTCCATACACGCCGTCAGGAAGATTCGAACTTCGAAACTCCTGAACAAACGTTTAAGGAGTCTAATTATTGTTATGTTGATAATGAAGGTAGCAAAAATTCCATGTCATGCAACTACCAATCATACAATTCTCCAAAGCTCTACTATATCAAATTCAAACTAGTCCATCATTAATCCAATGAAAGTTACAATAAATTGGATGGGCTATATGCCGGTTCAAATCCTCTGTTCTAAATCCGTGTCTAAAATTGTGTCTCATACTCTAAAGTATTATTACTTCATGTTATATAGTATTTAAACAAAAGTATAGTGCACTTTTTCTTATAGCGTAAAGTGTGTGATGTGAAACACGAGTTTGAAACATAGGTAGTAATGTTACTAAAAAAACATTTGTCATTTTCATTTCGTGTCGAAAGCTCGAAAACTCATTTCTACATACGTTTTTTGGTGTCCGTTTCGTCTCTATTCCCCATTTTCATGTAACATTGCCTTTGTGAAGGCTACAAGAAGAATAATAATAAGGCAACACAAAGGGAGTTGATATGAAAACAATGGTCACCAAATCTAACTAGATTGTGCAACTATAAAGTAACCCAAACACACTTTTTGCTCTTCCAACTTTTTCCATGGAAAAATAATGTAAAAAAGGTTTTGTTCTAAAAATGCAACTTGGCTGAATTCAAAATATCTTGTGTGTTAAAAAGTTAGCTTAGAATTCCAGCTTAGGCCCATCAAGTTGTGATGCAATTGGTTGCTCTTTCTTTTCCTTTCCAAGTTGTCCATGCCCTACCATTCCACCATATATGTTCTTTCTTTCCTTTTCCAAATTTCAAAATAATCAAGTCAATTAGAGTTCTGTTTTACCAAATTCATCAACTAAATCTTTCTAAGATCACTACTAATCACTTGTTTAACTGTAATTTTCAGAAAAACCTCAGCAACAAACTTCAAATTCAGAGCAATTCACCAGCAAACTCTAAGAGAACATTCACTTGTTTATGATCGCAACTCACAAGACAATCAAGTCAACTGGAGTTATGTTTTACCAAATTCAGCAACTAAATGTTGCTAAGATCACTCTTAATCACTTGTTTAACTGTAATTCTCAGCAAACTCCAAGAACATTCACTTGTTGATCAGATCAAGTCAATTAGAGTTAAGTTTTACCAGATTAAGCAACAGAATCTTGCTAAAACTACTTCTAATCACTGTAATTTTCAACAAAAAGCTTAACAAACGTCAATTTTCAGAGTAATTCATCCAGCAAAAGATCGCAAATTCACAAGCGTATATACAAAAATCAAACTCTTCTCACAGAAAGAGAAGAGAAGAGAAGACAAATCAAATCAAGTATATACTAGTACAAGAAAACCTGTAAGAGGCCACAAAGAGAAGCTAGGTTTCCTTTTTTCTCCTCTTTCGCGCCCTCAATTCGCAAAATTCAGATCCAGAAGAACAATCGCGATGCAAAACCCTAATTTGATTTCGCGATCGAGCGAATCAGGCGGTGGTGGCCGCGGCGGCGCCGGATGACGGCTTCCAAGACCGAGCGGCGGCCGGAATCGCCTTCCTCAAGGCTCGGAACGAGGCGGAGAGATCCCATCCGGTCTTCTTCGGCCGCCATGGCGGCCGGCTGTCGATCTGGATCTGCTTTTGCCTGCATTCTTCGCTGCAGAACGCGTTGATTCCTTTGTACATGAAGATGTCGCGATCGGCGGCGAGAGGCCTCCGGCAGAGGGAGCACGCCTCGAGGAAATGCGCCTCCGGCTCCGGGCGGTGGCCGCCGCCGTACGGTGAGTAGTCATCGGCTTCGAAGTAGAACAAGCTCGAACTCATTATCGTTTTGAGTTTCTTGATCGGAGAATTGAACGGCAAATCCAAGAAAGGCGGTGATTTTCGGAGAATTGGAAGATCGAATTCGATTGGGGGAGGAAGTGAGGATTTGGGGGATTATTTATATTAACGGAAAATTAGGAGTGGGCCCCGCTTAAAGAAAATTAGAAGTGGGCCCCGCTTAGGAATTTTAAGTGGGTCCCACTTAACGAACGAGTCGTTCACTTGCAAATTTGCGATTACGATAAGATAAATACAATTGCACCTGTCTTAATCTGTATTAGCCACCGGTTTAGTGGGAGTATTGCACTGATGATGATGGTTTTAGTTGTTAGTAAATTTAAATAGTGGCACGATTATACTATTTCCTAGGATATTTTTCGCCAATTGTACATAAAAAATCACAAACCCGACTCACACTAAATTCGAAATCTGACTTATCTGAAAACTAAATAACTCGATTAAAGTTGACTCGAAAATCAAACTCCGCCCGATTAATTGAGCATGTGATCCGAAATGGTCTAATCAATTTGACATTATTATTAAAATATCTGAGTTTGACCCAAATACAAACAAACCCGAAACTGAAATAGCCCGACCTAAACTCAACCTGACTCACCCGATTACCACTCACTAATTAGTATCTAGTAAGAGGCCTTTGCTTTATTGACAATAAGCACATAGAGTGTGTGAAATTTCAAAGATTAATTAACTAAAAGTGCATAAAAAGGAACAACTCGGATTACCAACTCTCGAGTCTTTACAAATTATTAATAGGCAGTAGATCGGCTACAAATTAATTCAAATGCTTGGAAAAAAGATTATAAAAAAAGATATTTGAATTTCTAACCTTTTATATAATAAAATGAACATTTTGCACAATTTTATACACATTAGAATTATTACTCCTAAAGTTTTAATATGCCTAAACCACCATAGCTTAACTAGTTAAATATGTTTATTTTGATTAAGACATTAAGGGATCGAATTAGGGTTGATCATTGTTAAAAAACGAACTGAATCGACAAATACCGAAATTTGGTTAAAGGTGAACCGAAAATCAAACAGAATATAGTTCAGTTCGGTTTAATTTCGTCGGTTTGGGATGGATAGAAAATTATTCTTTGAAAAATTCGAACTGAACCGAAATTTAACCTAAATCGAACCATGCCGAAATTTAAAAAATTCCTAATATTACAGTCGATATAGTGGCCCTAGACAAATAATCAAGAGGACAAATCCAATTTTGTAGTTCTATCTTTGATTATATTATTTGAATGGATAAGGAAATATAAAACTTTATCTATTTGTCATGTATGTAGGTCTAATATTACAGCAACTTTTGGTCGATTCATCATCATTATCATTTATCTTCAAGTTTAGATGGAACTTGTTAAAAAGAATGCGTGACAGCCCATCAAGGAACCGATGCCAAATTGTTGAGAGTGATGGTTCATATATATAGTGATTGATATCTTGGAAAATCAGGCTTATTAATTGATTAATTAGGTGCATAATTAATTGAATAATTAAATAAACTGAGTGAACTAAAAGACTCCACACAATTCAGTAGGGTTGAGCACGGGTCGGTTCAAATCGATATTTTAAGTTGAGTCGGCCGAACCGAACTGAAACCTATATTATTCGGTTTAGAAATTTTCTAAAATTCGGTTTGGTTTAAAATTTCCAAAGAACAACCTTCCATTTATCTAAAACCGACAAACACTGGGTACCGAAACCAAACTGAATCAATTCAGTCCGATTTTCGGTTTTCGATTTTCGGTTCGGTTTCTGTTGGTTCAGTTCGATTTTGAACCGTTGCTCAACCCTACAATTCAGTATAATTTTCATTTGGAGTAATTTACTTAAAAAAAACATATGTTTATTTAAATTGCATATTATCCACGCTAAAAAAATGCCTACAAGTGGACCAAGAAATGCTATGATTAATTAACAATTAAGTTTCTTATAGAAAACTTAAACAAATTCTAACAAATCAAAGAAGTATTTCTTGATAGCTACAAATGAAAGAATTTGATTGTTCTAATTCATAAAATATATTTCAACCGGCCAGCCTTAATTAACGTTAACTAATCATATTTCTCTTTTCGTACCAAAAAGACTAATCATATTTATAAATACAATTAAGCGGTTTCCTTGATACACACGTGTAGATTAGTTTGCTAATTCATGAGGTGGTTAGTGAGCACATGGATTGCCGGCCTGTAAATTATTACTAGTGTGTTGGTGACCTAATAATTTGAAAGAAAATGATCAAGAGAGTTAATTAATTTGTTGATTAAATGTCATAGTATTATTATTACTTTTTTTATGGACTGGGCCTCGCCCGGTTCAGCATTTTGTGTCTACGACTGGATCGGAATTGAGTTGGACCCCGTTATGGGTGTCATAGTATTATTGAGCCTCGAACTTGAGACCTCTGGACAAATACTTAAGCGATAAATGTCATAATATTATTGAGTGAAACTGGCCTAAAAACCTTTTTTTTAATAATCAAAAGCAAGAAAAGAATTAGAAGGTTATAGTTAAAATATAGCTTTATGTACAAAACTATTCTTAAATATGAAAATTGCATAAAATCACCCATAATGTGAGTTTATGTACAAAACTGTCCTTAAAAATAAAAATTGTTTAAAACCACCCATAAAAGAATCTCTATCAAAATCCACCCAACGCGTAATTTCTTAATCAAAAACATGAAGTTGTTGAAGAGCCTTAATTTAAGGTATCAAAATAAGAATCACAATACATTGATAAAACGTCATATTTATAGAAAATTGAACACCAATAACTCACAAATTAGGGTTAAATATAAAAGTCTTGGCCAAAGGGTTTTGAGATTCAAAGGGGGAAATTAAAATGAAACTAAAGTTGAATGTGAGCTCGCCCAAAGTCAATATGGGTTCAGGGTGTTCTTGGTTGTCTTGATGGTGGTCCCTTCACCATTGAAGAATCTTAAAACCTCTGCAATTAACCATGTTTATCGCCTAATTTTCCAAAGCTATGGATTTTTTCTTATTAGTGATGATTATGTTACTAATTGTTTGATAGGAGAGAATGGGTGGTCGTTTAATAGAAAGCTAGCCCTTTTGATGGGTGGTTATGTGCATAAACTCATAGTTTGAGGATAATTTTGAGCAATTTTGAATTTTAAGAATAATTTTGTACATATACCAACATTTGTGGGTGGTTTATTGAAAAATGCCGTATTTGTTTTGGTCGTTGCAGATTTACATATAAAAATGTTATCTCCTCAACCAAATTTAGTTAGACTAACAAATGAGTGAACCTTAGTAGAGTTGTCAAAAGCTAACCCGACTCGTAAATCCGATATATATCTTACGAAAATTGTACGATCAATACCCGAAATAAACCGAATTCGATAGATCCAAAATTTGTTGGATTGACTGATTTAGTACATTTATAGAATGTATAAAATTTATTTTAAAACACATAATATATTATATTATTAAAATATATAAAAATAATATATTATTATTTAATTAAAAACTAATCTTAATAATTGTAAAAAAATTGATGTTTTGACCCGTTGATCAACCCAATTCGTCTGAAACCCGTGATAACCCGATTTGATTAATCCATGACTAATTACGACATGAATCCGACACAATAAACAAGTCTACTTTGAAATGAACATGTTCATTTAATTAATTATGTACACAAAATCTACAATGATACAAACCGAAGCTGTACAAAAGATCAACCCATGACATTGTGATTAATTTCCAATTCGGATTTCAGCAAACAATTAATAACAAAATTAAATTAAAAACTCAGGCGGCCACAACCACCTTCGTCCGTACATCGCCGGTGGCGGTGGCGTCGGAAGAGGGTCTTCCGGCGGGACGCCACGTGGCAACCTTTCTTGTTCTTCTAGGAGGATTATCAATCTCAATCTGAGTTTGCCTGCATTCTTTTGTGCAGAAAGCGGTGATTCCTTGATACATGAAAACGTCGTCGTTTAGGTTGAGTGGCTTCTCGCACAAGGAACACGCGTCTAGAAAGCGGGAATTTCTGTTATGGCAGTTGAGATCCTCTGGTTCATAGTAGAATAAAATGGAGGCCATTGATGAGATTTTTTAAGAGAAGAAGAGGATTTGAGATTGGAAATTGATTTGAGTTTTGAGGAAATGTTTGATTATTTATACACAAGGATGAATTTTTTGGGGAATTAAGAAAGAGGGAAAATGTGGCAAGTGGGGTATACTATTTTTTTTGGATACAAGTGGGGTATATATTGTATAATTAATAATTGATTGGGGAAATGCAAATTGACAAAAAGATGTAACATGTTTGATGATAATACCATGGGGAGAGAAATGGTGGGCTGGTTTTCCAAAAACTAGGATACTTTGAATTATTGATGATAATACCATGGAGATAATTTAGTTCCCGCGTGGTGGGGAATTAAATTATTTTTTTTAATTATTGATCATTCTATCCTTATATTATATACTTGATACGTATGAATAGTATGATCATTGGATTTACAAAATTATTGTTTTGTTTGTTTTTTAAGCTCTTGTTAATCATATAAGTTTAATTGATAAATTTTGTAAATAGTGTATCAATAGAATTTTTGAGGAAAGTGTACATGAAAGTAAATGAAAAATAAAATGAGTAACTCGTGGAGATTATACAAGGTCAAAATCAAACGGGGATGCATGGGGAGTCCCCGCTAGAGATAATAAATAGGGAAATCAAGAGGAGATGGGGAATCCCCAACGGGGATTATAAATGGGAAAATCAAGCGGAGATGGGGAATCCCCGACGGGGATTATAAATGGTTAACTCAAGCGAGGATGGGGAATACCCGACGGGAATGGGGACCCGACGGGGATGGGGACGGGAATAAATTTTATTACCCGATGGATAATGGGACGGGTATGGGGAGCATACATCTAAATGGGTATGGGTACGGGGAGGGTATTACCCGCCACGAACCCGCCCCATTACCATCCCTAGATGACACTATTGGGTTTTGCTTTGTCACAGATAAGTTATCGGGAATCGCACGACCATGAACTCATCTTAAATTCTTGTTAATTTAAAATATTGATGACGAGTGAGAAATATGTTGTTGATGTATAGTTTGCAATTATTTTGTACCAAATTTTCTTTGTTACAAGGTGACAAGTATATTAATAGTCTTAAAAACACATGGGAATAATTTAGGATATTCAAATTACTATTGAATATGTTAGACACTTTCTGATATATTTTGAGAATTGTCGTGTTAATTACTGTTTCAATAAAGTAAGTAAATTAGTAGCATATTATATTGCACCTAGAAATTGCGACATAAATTTCATATGTAACAATTGTTACCAAGACTTATAATTCACCACGAATAATCAATATCCTTGCCAGATAATTTTTAAAAATTATCTGCTTGATAATAAAATGACTTAATTAATTGTGTCATTACAATCAATTTAGTTGACACTTGTTATAAAGAAATAGGCGTGATAGCTTATCAAAAGAATATAGAAGGCCAATTATCGAGAGTGTGATGGTTGATATGAGATCTTGGAAAATCAGTTAAATAATGAACAAAGTTGATTAATATAATCAAACAAAATATATATGATTGAGTCAACTAAAGTTTACACTAATTTCAAATTAACTTGAAGACATTATATATTAAAAAGATCTAGAATGCCTTTAACATAACGGTCTTAATTGGAGTTCTATACTCTTCATCACATAAACAATTAATTAAGCAAGTATACATCGCACGCTAAACAAATGTTTATATTAATTATAGATAATGTAAATTATTATATAGAATTCTCTTGTTTTCCTTTAATTAAGCTAACAAAATCTAACAAATCATACAAAGAAATTGATGTGAATGATAACAAATTAACAACAAATCAAATACTTAATTATTCTAATTATCTACAATACGTATGGGTCGGACGGCCTAGCCTTTAAAATTTATAACTCTTTTATCATTTTTATAATGAAGTTTAGAACTTTTCATAAAAACTCAAATAAATCCGTGCATACCAAGGAACAAGTTTTTCCAAATGTTTTCAATGTATGATTAATAATATTTTACAAGAAATCAATTTGTTGATCTTACACACACACACACACACACACACACATATATATATATTCAAAATTATGATCAATTTTTTTTGGTAGAAGGAGACACAACACTCTCGGTCCCTAAAGATTTTTTTTATTAATAGTAGAAAAAAGGGCTAAAAAGTTATTAAATAAAGCTAAAGTATAATTTAAGCCTCCAAAGTTATCAATAGTTGTATAAGTTAATTTTGTTCTTCTAAAAAAAAAAGAGTTAATTTGAATCTAATTTTGTTCTTCTACCAAGAAAAATAGTTAAATTTGATTTCTTAATACCTAAAGCAACCAATGATTCTCAGAGTATAGTTTGAGCTTCCAAAGCATCAATAATTATAATAAGTTACTTATGATCTCGCATTCTTTGGGTACTATTCTTGGAATCTGCTTACAAATTTTCCATAATAAAAATTGGGCTTGGCTAATGTGCCCATAAACACACATTAACAAAACTAGTTTTGGAAAATATTTCAAAACTATTACCTAAATTAAAATTAATAAACCCTTTTAAAGAAAATCAAAATAACAAACAATATCCAGATTTACAAATATTATAATTCTTATTTTGTGCCCATGGACACACATTAGAAAATCCGTTAAAAATTAGCTGCACCTTTCATTGCAACTAGATTTCAAAGTTGCTTTAGACAATATTGTTAGCAGCAACATAGCATAGGATCTTAGGCCTTCGAGTGAGTAGTCAAGTAGTTGGGATTTTATAGTAGTACCATGAGATTTTCGTTTTGACTCACATTAACAGTGCCCTTGACCAAAAAAAAATAGCATAGGTTTCTTAATTGATGTACGTTCTTTCTAAGTCGATACGAATCCATTTGCATTATGAAGGTGAACAAAAGCCGAACAAGCTATTGGTACGAACCCACTTGCATTACAGAGAGGAATGAGCATCTGGTCGAAAATTTCATACGATATATTCAGAAGTTTGTTTTAGCCTCAATGTATCCGCTACGTGGAATGCTGCTTTCTTTCATGCAAATATATGGTAGATTTTTGTGTGTAGTTATGGGAGATTCCCATGGATTTGGTGTTAATTCGGTTGTCAACAATTTCTTGCAAATGGTAGATGCTTGGGTGTAGTTGTTGGAGACTCCCATGGATTTGGTGTTAATTCGGCCGTAAAACAAGTTAAAACTCAAATGTCCAATTGATGTCATGTTGGCGACATGAGAATGATGTAACTTATTAAAACACCTACTTCGTCTTACACTTAATTATATATTCTTTACAACATATAGAGTTTATTCTTTACAACATATAGAGTTGTTCCTCTTGTGTCAATAAATACTTAACATTTAATTTTTTCTATATGTTTATATTTTTTGGATTTAGTTAAATACAGATTACTTTTTAACCAATTATAGCAATATAAAAGAGAAACATATAATTCTTAGCTTAATATTTTTAACCAATTTTAATAATATTGAAGAGAAACATAAAATACCCCTATGGTTACACTCAACTTATGTATGATTATTTCACCAATTTAGTAATATTTAAGCAATATTTATATAGTCTTTTTTTTTAATAAAAAGTTAATAAGCTATAAATTTTGGATATTAAAGAGATTTCAAACTCCACACAATTAAAATTTTATGTTGTCTTTTCTAGCTTAAATATGCTTACATTTAAGTAATAAAATACAAGAAATTCTGATTTGGAAAATTAATATTATATTGATTAGCGCTATAGTAATAACACAATATTCTCCCTCGAGAAAAAAGATTCGTTTATAAATTGCAATAGGAAATTTCAATCCCAAAATATATGTTTAATTCCAATAAAAGAAGCTACTCCGGGCCAATTAGGAGCATACAAAGCAAATAAAACAACTTAGCAGATATGGCCCCAGATTCAAAACCCTAATCAATCCAATCTTATTCAAAACCCTAATCAATCCAATCTTATTCAAAACCCTAATCAATCCAATCTTATTCAAAACCCTAATTAACTAACTAAGCTAAACCCTAATATAATCCAACGATAAGATCTTAATCTACGTTTCTTGTCGTTGATAGTAATATCGGTCACAGGCTGCGTCAAAGAGCGCAAAGCACGAGCCCAAGACGAGCGACGCGGCCGAGGAGGCAACGGGGCCACGGCGGCGCGCCGCGAGCCCACCAACCACGACGCCGGACACGAAAGAATTGAGAGGGTCGGCTCTGCAGCGGATGGCGGCCGTCGTGTGCTCCACGAAAGCGCGGAGACCGAACCAATAGGCGAACTTGGCGCCGGTCAGCGGCGCCTTGGCCACGCCGTATCTCAGCCGAGGTATTAATCCGGATCCGGATTTGGTATAGTAGAGCGGATGGTAGGCCAGGCCAGTTGCACTTCCGATCAGGAACCCGAACCCGGATTCCTTGAAAAGTACATCTAAAGTGACGGCGTTTGGAGGAATATACGGCGATTTCCTCGTTGCAATGATCTCTTCTTCATCTTCAACTTGGACTTGTTCTTCCTCCATTGTTTCCAAAACTCTATCCATGCGCCCAAATTATTTTGTTATTTATACAACATTTTTCCATATATAATGTGCAGATAATAAATTACATTGTCGAACGATTTGTTTAAAAAAAGATCGTGTTCAACTATATTATAAAAATTCATTTGACCGAAAAAATCTTTAGAATAAATTTATTTATTTAATTAGTTTATTGTTACAAAATTTTGAAATTGAAAGATTCATGATTAAAATCAAGCTTGAAATTAGAAGATATTCTCATCTAAATATCTTAGAACATATATATTTTCTTATCTTTTTTTTGGTGATTAATTTATGTGTGGCATATTTTTTTCCCTATTAGTTTTCTTAACAAATCTATCAACATTTAATAGGATATCAATCTAAATTAAAATTTTATTTTAAAACTCGTTAGATTTACGGATTAACTAGTGTAAGGGCCCGTACCCTGTACGGATTTTATTGAATATAAATAAATAGTTAAATAATAGAAATTTTTGTATTATGGATTTATTTTTTTCTTAGAAAAACATAGAGTCAAAACTAATATTTATTAACGTTTATGGTTTAATTGAAAAAACAGTAATATACGGATACAAAGATAACTATTCAATTAAGATATCTTAGTTAAAAAATGATTCTATCTAAAAATAAAATAAATATTCTAGAATTTGTATGATAGCATAAAAAATATCCTAGTGATCTTTCTATCTATCATATCCAAAAATAAAAGATTGTTTAATAATGAGATTTTTTATCAAAACGATTGTTTAATAATGAGATTTTTTATCAAAATATGGATAAGAATTTATCATATTCAAAAATAAAATATTTTTTTTTTTAAAAAAAAAAAGGTGGTGTGGTCCAATATAAAAGTGACATGTGTCATTTAATAATTTTTTTAACCTCCGCTTTATGATATAGTTATGATGATTTATAAGAAATCCGTATAAATATCGATATATGATATTGTTAAGATTTGCTTACGTGATTCTCATAAAAAGAATCTAAGGGTGTCGGAGCTCAGTTAGTTGCTAGGCTCTCATCCAACTTTGTGTAATTTTAATGAAATAATATACAAAAGAAGGATTTGTAATTTAATTAATTACATTAAAAAAAAACTGATGATTTGGAAATTGAAATCAATGCGTAATTAAAAAAATTATCTTTAAAAATGGGTCTTTAGCCATATATCAGTTTAGATTTTTAGCCTTGTCAAACAAACAAACAAACACGTACCCTAGGCATCACGATCGATCAATCAATCAATCAGGTACGTAACACTAATTATAAAGCAGATTGTTATTTAGTTTTTCCATGTAATTACGATTATGCGTTATACTTGCAATTCCAATACATATTTTTTTTTTTGCATTATGATTGAATAGAGAATTGGAATCATGAAATTTGGGGCTTATCCGAGCTTGGAGGCATGTGATCGGAATCGGAGATGGGAGGTATATATGCATAGTACTACGAGAGACGCGGGCACTGGGACATGCTTTGGAGCCTTGGGGAGCCTCGGTTACCACTTGTCGACCGACCGATCAAGATTAGGGTTGAGAGAGCGGTGGGCCAATGGCGTGGCGCGTGCTCCGCGCGTGGCTGCTGTCGTTGGCACGTGCTTCGTGGTCTCGGAGTCCGTGTGCGGCCCGTTCATAATGAGCTCACTTCCTATCATGCTCACGCCGTTGGGATACTTGGTCTCCAGATCCCTGCTCGGTGGTCTCATCGCCTATGGCCTTGGCCGCTCCCCCGGATCCGCCGCCAAGACCGGCCTTGCATTTGGTACCGCGGTCACTACTTTGAGTTTCGCTAGATTCTTTATGAGTCCCGAGTTTCAGTCATAAATGAAACGTTTTTAAAACTTATGAGGAGTTGGTAAGAGACTTGTTCTTTCTTTTTTTTTGTCATTGTCACCCCAGTTCAGCGGAGAGCTTTGCTCCATCAAACGCCTAGGTATGGAGTTCGAGTCTCGCGAGGGCGTGGGATCTGCTCTCCCAACAAGTTCATTTCTCCTCCAATGAGAATCGAACAATCGATCTCCTACGCTCCATGCTTATTGGTAATTGTGTAATTTTTTTTTCTAGGGTTTAACATGCTCATCGGTGTAGGCTAATGCGAAAAAACTAGGAAGCTCATCGATCTTTAACATTTTAATATGTCAATTTTATTGGACCAAAGCATCAATTTTATTGGACCGATCAAGATTAGGGTTGAGAGAGCGGTGGGCCAATGGTGTGGGGCGTGCTCAAAGATTCTACTTTTTTAACAATAGATCTCTCAAAGATTCTACTTTTTTTCCCATTTTTTTACTTTATTTTTTTCCAGTTTTACCACACTAAAAATTTGTATTTCTATAATTAAACAACTCCAATAAAAAACTGACGTGTGGTTTTTCGAACAAAAAATAATTTGAACAAAAAAAACCCATAAAAAATAAAACTAGGCAGGAGCATCGATGTTTTTTTAATTTTCCACTTTTCTAGCATAGTGCTATCTCTCTCCTCCTCATTCTCAATTAAACAAATATTATTATTGTAGCACCGGTGCTAGAATTTTGGCCGATAAACCTGCTCTAAATGAAATGTTTTTAAAACTTATGAGGGTAAGAGACTTGTTCTTTCTTTAATTGTGTAATTTTTTTTCTAGGTTTAACATACTCATCGGTGTGGGCTAATGCGAAAAAACTAGGGAGGTCAACGATTTTTAACATTTTAATATGTTAATTTTATTGGACCAATTCTCATTAAAAATGATTACATTAAAAATCGAAATTTGGATTGAAATCCCAATAAATTAGTAGAATTTAATGAAAAAATTGAAATACATCAAACCCAACCGTATAGCTAAATAATCTCCTAAATTTTCGATCTTTTATTTTCTTATCTTTTTCTTTCTCGTAATTCACCATTTCCAATTACCAATAGCGTGGTTCAGCTACTTATAAGCCAATAGCGTGGTTCAGCTACTTATAATCAAGTATCAAATAAAATCAAACCTTTCAATCAATATCTATATTTATATAAATCGGAAGCATCAAAAGGTAATAAATAAATCGGAAGCATCAAAAGGTAAAATTGTTAGTATTAATTAAGTTTTACTGCATGCCCTAATCACCATTTTTTAAATACAACTTTTATGAAAAAAATACCAAACCTATCTTATCTACCTCTCTAGTTTCTACACAAATATTTATTTTGTAATTTCTTGATATTTATAAGTTCACAATAATCTAATACCAGATCTTCTTTATTAACCGAAATATATCTCTATGAATAAATATATTAATTTACAATAAATATGTGTTTGCTTTTAATTGATTGTATATATGAACTATTTAGAAGTTATTTTAAATCTACAATTATTGTTATTTTCAATTACTTAAATAAGAAAAAAAGTAATTAAGAAACCAAATGTTAATGATAGTTGTTCTATAATGTTAATCTAGCTTACTCTTTTTTTAGTTGAAGTAGAGGCGACACTCTACGTAGGGAAATTTTATTAATAACAATAAATAAGCTACGTAGTCAACAAGCGGGGTAGTTCGATCCCTTGCATGCATCATCAGACAACAAATACATAGCACCATCAGGTCGGTCACACAATACATGAAAGCCTAGGCTAAAAATGAAAAGGCTAAATTTGCAAGAAAATCTACAACAGGCTCTATAAATATGACGGAACTGGATAGTACAGTCCATACTAAGAAAGCCTTGTCATTGCAAAATTTGCAAGAAAATCTACAACAAGCTCTATAAATATGACGGAACTGGATAGTCCAGTTCATACTAATAAAGCCTTGTCATTAAGAAACCAGGCTAAATAAGGGATGATAACGATCCACAAACTTGTTTAAAAGTAAACACACAAGATGTGAATCTAACTCTACAAACCCTTAGGTATCCCCGATCCCAAGCTAAACGAAGTCCTTGCAATGCTCCCCAAAGTTCAGCTATAAGAACCGTGCATATACCAATACAATGCACAAAACCAACTTGTCACTACCCATTAGAGTCGTGTATAACTCCTCCAGCCGACGTCGTATCATCTTGTTTAACCGAGCCATCAGTATTGATTTTAATCCAATTCTCCAGCGGTAACTCGCTGAATGTAGATATCGGTTTTAGCCGGCCTCTTGTCTTCATTAATTAGCGTTGCTCGGTCATAGTCGGCAACCTGGCCAAGCAAAAAAGCCGCCCGGTTCCTTTAAAAACAGTCATGTTGAAACAAAGCCGCCCGGTTCCAAAGCATACTTAGTTAATTATGATCTCGCATTCTTTAGGTACTATTTTTGGAATCTGCTTACAAATTTTCAATTTTAAAAATTAGCTACAGCTTTCATTACAACTAGATTTCGCAGTTGCTTTAGACAGTACCGTTAGTAGCAACATAGCATAGGATTTTAGGCCTTCGGGTGAGTAGTCAAGCAGTTGGGATTTCATAATAGTACCATGAGATTTTATTTCAACTCACATTAACAGTGCCCTTGATCAAAAAAAATAGCATAGGTTTCTTAATCGATGTACGTTCTTTCTAAGTCGATACAAATCCATTTGCATTATGAAGGTGAACAAAGCCGAACAAGCTATTGGTACAAACCCATGTTCCTTGAAAAACAGTCATGTTGAAACACAAAACTATTACGCCATTTCCAAATTCACCAAACTGAAGTAACAAAAATGTTGGACCACGCCATGCCACTCTCATGAGACATTCCACAAGAAATATTAATACGAATCCACAAAGCGAAATTAAACTCGAAAAATACTTGCATGGCAAGCGAAGAGTGGAGATCTTCCCAAAAACGTGTTGTAATACTACAATCATGGAAAAGATGGATCAACGACTCCTCTCGGTAAAATGTATAGAGCAAAGAGCATCAACAACAAAATGTCGTCGAACCCGCTCTACATAATGTTACTTACTCTTGTGTTTGCTCTCTTAATCTTATCTAGTATTGTGTTTCGTGTTTGAACAATTGAATGTTTTTTTTTTAATATGATCGAATAGATGATAAAATCTTTTCCATGTCATATTTTCTTATAAGAAAAACTATCTACTAGACTAGATTGAGTATGGTACATTGGTACGTATACCTAGCTAATACAGTGCATGCATGGCTTATATATATTATAACATTAATGTGCATTAATTCTTAGTTTATGCATAACTTATGTACGTTTTTGTTATGGTCAGGGATCTGGCGTAGAGATCGGTGATCAAGAATGAAGCATAGTGTAATGCGTAATAAAGCAACAGGATTCATGTAATTGTTTTTTTTTTCATTTGGATTTTTTTCAGTTGACTAGAAGTCAATGACGTGATTTACCCGCGCGGAATATTCCCGTTCTTGGATTTTACTCGTAGTCTAATGAAATTTCTTCTGTTGAATTTCTTGTTCAATTTCTTGATGATCATATTCCAATGCGTGAGAAGAAGGCGAGGCGTGAAATGAAATTCGAAATTGTGTGGTGTGAGTTTATCCTCTGAAAGATCGATCGGTGAAGTTCGCGATTTCTTGGTTTGGCGATTTCAAACGCTAAATCCGCCGTACGTTCATCCACCGCCTCCGCCACCTCCACCGCCTCCGATTACTCATCCTCCTACCGTTCTCAAACCCTAGCCGCGCTCTCCGCTTGCGCTTTCTCTGCTTTTTGCTTTCCCTCACCTTAATCTCACTCGCCTTCCTTGATTTCGCCTCAGGCGCCTCTGATCGATGCTGTGTTTTGGTCGATTGGGGCAAAGGAAATCTGAGAAGAAGTTGTATCAGGTTGCGCTTTCAATTTGTTGCTGTGTTTTGATCCTTTCGTTAGGGTTTGTTTTTGAATTACAATGTTGTTGTGGATCATACAAATTGATGATCTGAGACATTTGGAGATCTGAATTCTATGAATGTGGCAGGTATGGTTTTGAGTACTGATTTGGATTAGGATTAGATATCCTTGTGATCTTTGTGCTCCGATGAGTAAATAAGCATATGCTTGAGAGTCATTCAAACTATATTCATATTAGTAGTTTTATGTTTTCTTACAGTTTGTCTATGATCTGTTTCAAGCTGTGTATTCCAAGTATATACGTACTGCTTCTGTAACTTTACACGACCTTGATTTGTAGGCGGTAACATGTTTTTAACTCCGCTTGTGTAAATTTACACAACCGGTCCCAAGCCCGGAGAGAGGAGGAGGGAAAGCATGTTACCGCTCACAAAACTGGCTCTTCGGTTTTTAGTTGCACTCTTCATGTGTATTGTACCTGTTTAAATTCCTACTTTTTTATTCCATCCTACAAGTTATATCCAGCTCACTAGCTCTGTGATTTGATCCTGAAGTAGCGTGGGAGTTCCCTGCAGATCAGTGTCTGATGCCTCCCAGGTTAATTGTGGGCAATGCTTGAACATTAATATTTTTAGCCAAGGAAGAGAACTGCACATTATCTTCCCTAGGATTACTAGTGTTGGCCTTTGTTTTTGCTGATTGTATTTGGATGAAGTCATACACTCATACATGGTAAGATATGTCAATTTGTGCTCGTCATAGTTGTTGAAACTTGTAAGTCAAGTTTTGAGACAACTTAATTGTTGATGATTTATGCTTAGCTGATTATTCAGTTGGCAAAATGTCCATTTATCTTAGGATATGGAAGTTCTGCTGTGAAACATAATATGATGGTGATTAACAAGGTAGCAATGTCCATTTATTCTTTGTTATGATTGCTTTTGGTGTGCTTGGTTAATCCTCAGATTATAGGTTGCAGAAAATTTGGTTGCTGTTGTTTCTGATGAAGCCAGTAATCCAAATGGCTGTTGTTGAAAGAATTTGTTTTAAGTCCCCCATATTTATAGTACGTCAAAGTAACTGGTTTCTAAACTAAATCTGAAACATCAACTTGTGTTTGCCATATCAAATTCAGAAGTAAGCAGGTGTATGGCATTTGCATATGATTGCATTACAACTAGGTAAACCTATCAAGTGGTTTCTTCTATATGTGTTGGCAGGTCTCAAGGAATTCACTTCTCTGTTTTACAGTCTTCAGAGCTGGAGGCTATACCATTAAACTTATAAATTAATCTAGTACGAGATTCATTCCCTTTTCAACCAACTCTTCCCATTGTATTGAATATCCATTTTTTATTACATGTATTCAGTCTATCTTCGAGAGATTTGATAGGGATAGGAGTGGCAAGATAGACTCATCAGAACTGCAGGAAGCACTTATGAGCCTTGGATATGCAGTCTCGCCTGTAGTTCTCGACTTGCTGGTGCTCAAGTTTGATAAGACTGGGGGAAAGATCAAGGCTGTTCAATATGATAACTTCATTGAGTGAGTTCTTTTTGTTTTTATCAATAAACTTGCTTGAATCTGACTTGTGTTGCCATTAGCACAGGCATATACAATTATCAGTTCTTCTAGCACATCTTATGTTCCAATGCAGGTGTTGTTTGACAGTTAAGGTAGCCATTATTTCTACTCCTTCATCTCTTGCACTCTTTTTTAATTTTACCCAAGTAGACACTATTAGTCATGAACTACAAGTATATAAGAAGTTAATTGCATTGCAATGTGCAGGGTTTGACGGACAATGTCAAGGCGAAAGACATCAGCTACTCTTCCTCAGCGACTTTCTCCTAGGACTTTATGCTGACGGTTCTACCCTTCCTTGCTGCTTGAGGTTCTATGCTATCTTGAACAGTCTTGCTTGTTTTTTTTTTTACTATGTAAGATTCTTGGATTTGCGTGGCCTGTTCTTTGGATTCCCCTAGTCTAATGCGCACATCTAATGATTTCAGTACCCATGGTTGAAATACACTGATGTTGCTTTATACCAAATACCTGCTGCATGCCAAGCTATCTCTATGTTTACAGAAAGAGAGTATAGGTGGAGTTAGGCTTCATGTAAAAGTATGGCCTTGCATAAAACTCGTTGTAGGTAAAAGAAGCTTCTCCGGTTAAGTGATCTTCCTTTGCCTTGAACTTGTCTGATAGTCCCTGCACAAGTAGATAGGCACTCTGGTCTGGTGAGCAATGAATTAAATCATTGTGTTGATTTCAAGCATGTTATGTAGAGAGGGAGTTTTAGACTTGCCTTGATTGTGAGGCAGCACCTGCAGCAAGTACAATTTGTTACTTATTAGATTACAGATGGTTGGAAATAAACTTGAATGAAGTAATGAACTAGGGTAAAGGATTGTGTGGTCTAAAATGATCCATCATCCTGATGATGTGATTTTTTCTGCAAACTTGCATATAATGTTACAATAAGAGAACGCGACTTAAAAGAAGGGATCATAGTAATTCATTTGTATTTTTAGAGGTCACACAGGTGGCCTAGATAAAAGTTAGATTCATTGCTAATTTCTCTTAGAATGAATTACCTACAGGTTGTGAAGCTGATGATTATTCTTGCAGATAATAGCTTATTGCTGTTTAGATCCTAAACCTTCAGCATGTTAATTTTTCATTCCATCAGAAATTGGCACTCTGGTACTACTAATCTTTGTTTGCTATTAGAAGGCATTAGTTCAATATCTAGCACTTCTCCAACTCTAATTTCAATGCTTCTTTATGCAATTTCTTCAATTGTTCATTCTCTTGTCAATTGAGTTTTGAATTGTGAAATGTCAATTGTGGAAATGTTCTATCGGATTCGATTTTTTTGGACTGCATAAGCCCTGAATCCCTAATTTCTTCAATTCATATTTTTTTGGACTAAGGAAGGTGAATTTGGGGGTTATTGATCACGCAAAAACAACACTAAAGATGAGAAGAAAAATTCAAGCTAGAGAGAATACAACAAGACACAATTAGAAACCTAAGTTAGCACGAAAATGAAGCGAGCAGAGCTTTAGAAATGGTGTAAGAAAATTTTGTATGATGCCATATATTGATATATTACTATCAATAACAACATAACAAAATCAATAACAAACTAGCTAAGATTGAAATACATCCATCGATATAGCTTTTGGACAAATTTTACTAGACAAACTTTGACAACAAAATACACACTCGATTAGCTCGAATCAACCATCAATGATGCCATGAATTTAGACAATTAACATGACGAGACCATGCAAAATCCGTTGCAATACCATTCACCAAGTTCGTCGTCTTAAGCATCTTCCAATTATTCAACACGGTCCCGAATCCTTAGCCTTAGCAACAATGTAACGGCAACAGTTAGCGTGAACCGTGACAACCCGCGTTGGTTCGAGATTCTCCTAGCAGAACCTGCTAAAGTAACGAGTCTCAAGAAACGTCGCATTAAGGCCGAGATCTAATAGGATTCCATCGGTATATGATACCATATATAGATATACTACTATCAAATACAACATAAAAACATAAAAAAATCAAAAACAAACTAACGAAAATTGTTATACATCGATCCATCGGTCTAGTCTCTAGGTGACCAATAAAATCTCTTGTTTACACGTTATTTTTTCGAGCAACTTTACTAAACAAATTTTGACACAACAAAATACACCCTCAATTCTCAATGGTGCCATGAATTTAGACAATTAACATGAGGAGACCACGCAAAATCCGTTGCACTACCATTCACCAACTCCGTCGTCTTAAGCCTCTTCCAATCATTCAACACGGACCCCAAATCCTTGGCCTTAGCAGCAATGTAACGGCAACAATTAGCGTGAACCGTGACAACTTGTGTTGGGTTGGGGCTCTCCTGGCAGAACCCGCTAAAGTAACGAGTATCAAGAAACGTCGCATTAAGGTCGAGCTCTCGTAGGATTCCACCACGAATTAGCTTTTGCATCACGTCTTGCTCCTTCATCCCGGGCGACTTGTCATGCATCGAAAACCATCGCTCGAAGAGAGCGATCGTCTTGGTGTTGGATTTGACGTGGTAGAAACCGGTGTTGATCGGGTTAGTGACGGATTTTCGGTTCCCATTGAACTGATCTGAGCTGAATTTTATGTCGTCTGGTTCGTCTATGTTTAGTCTTGTGAAAGGGTTTCTTAGCCACAATATGTCTGTATCCTACAACACTTCAAATTTTATGTAAGCATATATAAATTTAATGGACTTTGTTTCTTAAATTACCACATTTATACCAATTAATGAAAACTACAAAAAAACAGTAAACTTGATTAAACAATCTTAAATCTCAATTCTCAAGTATATACATTTGGTAATTTTGTAGGTAGAATGGAGTTACACATAATACAATTTTGATATACTACACACAAAAAAAATACAATTTTGATATATGATATTTTAGGCCCTGTTTCATTTACCCATCAAAATTAATTTCTCTTCAAAAATTACATTTTAGAGACTCTTGAAATATATACATCTTCTCTACTTTTTACATTTAAAGATAAATAAAATAACATTTTAACCCAAAATACAATTTTAGTTTACAAGTGAATAGACCCTTAATAATTTAATATCTCCCTCATTAATATTTAACTATAAAGTAGTTCAATATGCCACTATTTATATAAATATTCCTATTTTTCAACCCCAGCTATTCAGCTAGCTTGGTAAGAACTCGATAAGTTTTTCAACTTTAACTAATTTATTATGAACTCGACAAACCCATTCAATCTTTTCAGCCTAACTAGTAAGCATGACACATTCACAACTTAACTTCGACCACATTTCACCGATCATAATAGCATAGTGAGTAGTGCCTCCTATGAACCAGAAAAATGCTCGAAAAAACACATCATTAGTTTTATAAATAGAGTTTTCAAAGCCATTAGTTATAAGCATTACAATTATATTATTTAACCATTATCCTATGTGAACATGGATGAAGACTTGTTTAACTAACTACACCCTAATACTAAATGAAATACATTTGGATTAGCCATTAATGATGTGGATTTTGGATATTTTGAAGAAAAAAATGTGCTAAACAAAAACACATTTAATATGCTTTTCTTTTTTTTGTTACTAACAAAAAAAAAATCAAAAATTAGTCACGAAATCTAAGATTGTGTTAAGAAACGTTACCGTGAAAACGAAGTTATAACCCTTCTTCAAAACCGTGACCAAAAAAAACGTCCTCCTCCACATCATATCGATAAACCCCTTCGTCATATAAACCTTCTCCCCCGTACAATCCGCGTCCTCCGTACCCGTATGATTCGGCAACAAGTAGCAGTTCAAAACGCCCTTGAACACGCACCTCTCGTACGCCGTCGGATCCATCGCCACGATCACCACGTGTTTGATCAACGGCCGAGTTTCGTCGCCGAGCCAGAGGCTCTCTAGGAAGAGATCCAGCATGTTCACCGCCGGATGACCGCCGTCGATGCTCTCCACGTAGGCCTTGTTTACCACCGCCACGATCACCGTCTTGTTGTTCCCCATCGACGCCCTCTCCAAAACCGTGGTTAAATCGTCAGATTCCGTTGTCGATTCCGTTGTCATTTGTAAAACCGTCGATTTCGTGGCCATCTGTGAAATGAAATAACGTTATTCAACAATCAACAATAGTAACATCGTCCCAGCATAGTTACACACAGAAAGTGAAGGGTCGCCTAGCACCTAAACGGTTAGAACAATTGTCTAGGTTCTAGACGAATGCCTAGACCTTCCAACGCCTAGCCGAAGCATAGACAGGCCAAAACCATAGAGTTATGAAACTAAAACTATGCACTATGTCAAATGCACAAAACGTATCGAGATGGCGATAGATCGAAGAAAACATACCGACGTTAATCAAACAAGCAAAAAACATAGAGTAACGAAACCAGGATGACACATCATGTTGAGCACAAGAACGAAAAAGAAAATAGTGTAAAGAATATAGAGTTTAGTTAAAAAATACACTTATCCTGAAAAATAAAAAATTATATAAGGATTCCATCCTAATTCTATTTCAAATAATCGAAAAAGTTGTAAGGATGCTCTACTCTAATTCTGTTTTTCTAACACCTAGACGGTCACAACAATTGTCTAGATTCTAGACGAATGCCTAGACATTCCAACGCCTAGCCGAGGCATAGACAGGCCAAAACCATAGAGTTATGAAACTAGAACTATACACCATGTCGAATGCCCAAAACATATCGAGATGGTGATAGATCAAAGAAAACATACCGACGTTAATCAAACAAGCAAAAAAAACATAGAGTAACGAAACCACGATTACACATCATGTTGAGCACAAGAACGAAACAAATAGCAGAAAGAATATAGAGTTTGGTTCAAATAAAAAAAAAACTCTTATCATGAAAAGTTATATAAGGATTCCATCCTAGTTCTATTCCAAATAATCGAGAAGAATGTAAGGATCCTCTACTCTAATTCTGTTTTTCTAGATGCTCGAATTTAATCTAAAGTACTCTAATTCTATTCTTTGGGAAGCTCGAAATTAATATATCCTCTATTTTAATTCTATTCCAAATAATCGAGAAGAATGTATGGATCATCTCTAGACGCTCGAAATTAATCTAAGGTACTCTAACTCTGTTCTTCGAGACGCTCGAAATTAACCTAAAAATCCTTTACTCCAACTCTATTCTTCCAAACACTCAAAGTTGGCTCAACTTGGTGAGATTCTACCTAATCACTTCTTCCAACTCTTAAAATTACTCTAACTAAAGCTCGAAAACATGTGATTTGAAGGGATTAACTTACCGAAGGATTGGAATTAGGGCAAGGGAAAAGGGAATGATCATTGGGAGAGTAGAAAGTGATGAGTAAACCGAGGGTAATGAGGAGGATGAGTATGGTGATATTTCCAAAGGAATAGAAGTGTTTGAATGAGTTCTCCATTGTTGCAAATTTGGAGAAATGTTAATGGAAGTGATTAATTAGGAGTGGGAAGTAATTAGAAGGTTTGTGGAATTTATGGGGGTAATTAACAATCGGAATCGTTTGGTTAGAGGTAACGATCGGGAGTAATGAGACATAAGTTGGCATAATTCCGAACTTAGTAGTAGCAATAAATATAGACTTTGGACCGGATTGGATCAAATTAATACAGTTTGGCTTTGCACGGTAAGGACCGAATTTACATATTTTACAATAAAATTTTAATATTTTATGTTAAAATGGCTAAATTATAATCCTATCTAATTTTTTAGTGTAAATGGACCATATAAATTGAGATTTTATGTCAAATATTTATATTAAATTATTTTTTATATATAATTTTCAAAAATATATACTACAGACCGTAACCCATAATTCTAAAACATATTTGACCATGAACTGAACCGTCTCGGTCTTGGATCGGACCGTTATATTACGACCCAATCCTGTCCGTTTTTACACAACCCTAAAATACATAGTGCTTTATTGAAACTACAATTTTTCATGCATAAATGCATATTTAGGTGATATGATATGATTCTTTTTTAGGTCTTTTGTTCGGTTCGATTAGTCAGGCCAATCTACATCCGGATCAGGTACTGCAGAAGCCCATTGCTGAGAATGACCTCCCAATTCAATTTTCGCTTAGTGCCCTAGATACGAACGATAGAAGGCAAGGGGCTATAGTTAAGCCTGGTGGAATAATAAAGATCATGCTTAGTCAAATGGGAAAAGATATTTATCATGCACATAAATATTTCAAAAAATATACTATAAAAATGAGATTTTGAATTAAGATACGTACTACTAATAAAGGGTGTATAATTGCCGGTATAGTGAGGGAAATAGACCGAATTTGGATATATTTTCAAGATTTTGATAATTTCCATTAGTCAACTTTAGTTTAGGACCACACACATGCATATCACCCTCAAAGAATGAATGCATTTAGAGCTGTTAAAACTTGATCTGAACGATAATTTTACCTGTATTGCTCGAAACTTTTAAAATTGAAATACAACTCAAAATCAATGAGTACGAGAATAGTCCTAATCCGAGTGAAGTTGTTCGAAACTTTTATCGTTATAAAGACATTATTAATGAATAAAGACCATGAAATTGTCACAGAAAAAAAAATCCTATGAGCGCTCGAAACCAATACATATTCACATAAAAAAGCTCCCTTCAAAAAAAAGGTTGTCACGAAACAATAGTGTTCGACCACGACAAATGATGACGGTTTATCCTAATATAGCGGTGATTAGAAATGACTCCGCCTTGTGGCGGGGAACCACGCGCCACCGTCGGAGCCAATGCAGGCTCCAAGCTCACTCTACTCTCCTCTTCATCTTCCCAAGACCTTAGGCACTCAACATGACCCGACCACTTAAACACCGTCGTTTTACCAATAAGCGTCGTCCTAAACCGTTGCCAATCCCTTAAAACATGTGTCAAATCCGTTACCTTGGCTTTAATGTAACGACAACAGTTAGCGTGGAGGGTGATGACTTCACGTGGGTCGTCGCTAACCTGGCAAAACCCACTAAAGTGACGGGTGTCCAAGAAGGCGACGGTTAGATTTAAGTAACGTAAGATTTTGCCACGACGAATTAGGGTTTGGAGAATGTCTTGCTCCTTGAGGTCTACTAAGTTCGGATGGTCTTTCTTGGCGTACCATATTTGGAACAAGGAGATTGTCTTGTTATTTGAGCGAATGAAGTAGAAGCCCGTGTTGATTGGGTTGGATGTGGATTTAGGGTTTCCGTTGTAGTAGTCCACACTGAATTGGATGTCGTCTTGATCAGAACCGATTAACTCGGTTTTTAGTAGTTTGAGAGGATTTCTTAACCACATTACATCTACATCCTGTAAAATAAAAAAGACATATCGAAAACTAAATTTAGACAAATTATCTTCCGACTTAACTTGTAAATCAACATACCTAGGGCATGCCCAAATGCATGCATATCAAGGCCAAAGAATTTCTTATCGCTGTCATCAATTTAATACAACGTAATACAATAAATTTGGTAATCCAAATGCACCCTAAAATGTTATTGATTCGAATCATGTGAATGACTACAAGAGATTTATACAATTGTTAACTTAAGGGTCCACAAGATTAGTTAGTTTGTAGGTTATTTTAGCACATATTAATTCATCAATATAGAAATTTTCACATTTACAATGTATGAATGCTAAATATCACACTTTTTAGGGCACATTTGGTATAATGGCAAAAATTGGGTTGGAATTAGAAATGGGTTTGAGATATGAATGAAATAGGTTTGCCTCGTACCCACCTCCATGATATGATATAAAACGTATGAAAAAACTTAAATGCGGAATGATTGATTATCAAATTCCTCATTCCAAAAGGTATAGTACTAAACGGAACCTTAATATGCTTATGCACATTGTCGACATTGGTATTTTTACGCGAAATGCAATGAAAAAGATTGATTGAGGAGTTAATTAAATTACCGAGAATATGAAGTTGTAACCCTTCTTGAGAACTTGGCCAAGAAAAAAGGTTCTAAGCCACATCATTTTGATGAAGTTTTTGGACATATAAACTCCCTCTTCCCTAAAGTCCATATTGTACGTTTGAAGGTTGTAACAATGGAGTCCACGAAACATACACCGTTGATACGCCACCTCATCCACGGCCACCACCAAGAGATGGTTGATCAGCCACCGCGTCTCCTCCCCGACCCAAAAGCTCTCCAAGAAGAGATCAAACATGTTCATCTCGCCGCCCTCCACGTAGGCTTTGTTCACCATTGCTATAATCACCGTCTTGTTAGCCATCGATGTGTTTTCTAATGCTATGTCTAGTCTGTCCTTCACCACACTCTACAGATGAACATCATAAACTAAAAATTAAACGATTAAAATCAGTTACAAATTTTAGTAAAGATATCAGCTTCAGTTACTAATAAGCTTCGACTTCATATTCAACCCCATATCAGGTTTATTTATCAGAATGGAGCCTTACTCTTGTAAAAATGGACCAAATAGTAATAGAGAATAGTTCTAACCCTAATATGCTCTACAACAATGGCGACGATTATTTAATGTACCTCGCAAATTCAGGATTGGTGGGTCAAGTGAAATGTACTTAATAATGCACCCATATTTCAAATAAGACAAGAGGATATTTCCAACATGGCCAAAAATTCATGAAAAACGAAACATGAAACAAATACAAAACAAAAACAAAAGGAACACGAAAAGGGCAAGACGCAAAACTTGTTCTTGACAACAAATTTCGTCGCTCCCTATAAAAATGGCGGAACTGGACATTTTAATCTCGTTAAAGAAAGCCTTGACATTCAACTATCGCCCACTAACATGATATATCAATAGGAAATGGAAATAATAATTGGTTAATTGGTTGAAATAGTAAGTAGTTAAAAACTAATCATGGCAACTAATTATCAATTAACTAATATGTGGAGATGAGTAAGTAGTGAGATTAAAATTAATTACCGGAGGATTAGCATACCGGAGATAAAATATGTTTTGGAAGGTAAAGATGGAGACATAGGTGTTGAGAGTACAAAAAGAGACAATGAAACCTCCGACGACCGCCATACTGAGTAATTTCGCTAGGGCTGAGTACTTTCTTGGCGATTTCCCCATGATTAGAGAGTGATTAAGGGAGGAAGATTAAGTCTTGATCGATTTTAAACTAATTACAATGGGATTTGAGAGTGGTTGTAGAGCTCATTTAGCTTAATGCTTATTCTACCAAAAAAATAGCTTAATGCTAATTAAGGAAATGGTTAATCCGTGATGTAATACAAGTGCCACCACATTAGTGATGCATTTGACTTTTCAACAAGTTAAGTTTATATTTTCCAAAAAGAAATTTTTAAGAAATGAGTAGGCTAAGCTTGATTGTAAATGAAAATGCTAAGCTTAATCAATCCATGTAAATATATTCAATATAAATATGTTGCTTTCTTGTTACATTATTCTACGCATATTATTTTGTTTTAAAAGTCTCGCCTAGACATTGTTTAAAGGTTTTAATTCGTTTAGGTCCGTCTAAAAGACCGTTTAAACAACCTAGACGATAGGAGAACTCTTCTTCGCTTAAAGTCCGCCTAACATATGTTAAAACATTTTTTTTTGGTCGAAACATATGTTAAAACATTGCACATATATTGTTTTGGTCTTGCATATGGTTTATCTAGTTCGATCAACTAATGTATTTTCACATTCAAATAAAATATTTTGTGCTTTAATTTAAGTCGAGAATCTATCAATATCAGCCTTTTTATACGTGCTATTATATTTCAACTAAATAAAATGGATAACAATTTATTAATTTATCACCATTTTGTTAATTAGATGTGCCCTTTTATCAATTAAACCATAACTTTATACAAATTTGATAGGTTTATGTGTATATAGGATGACAATGGGAAGAATATGTATTCTTGCTTTGCTTTGTAAATATACAAATATAGATAAATCTTAGGTTTTTGTTAAAATAAATGAATATAAATAGTCAAAATTTGGAAATTTGAAAACTAATAAAAGAATAAAAAACAAATAATTAGATCATATAATAATTTTTATTATATTTATAATGATTTCACTTTTTTTTCCTATCGTTAGATATTTTAATTTTATTTCTACCAAAAAGATATTTTTATCTCAAAAAAAACCCGAAAAGATATTTTAATTTAATATTTTCATATTTTAGAGAGTGTGAAATATAAAAGTTATGTAAATATCTCCGTTCTTAACAAGCTTCTTTTACTAGTCAAAAATACGAATTGAATGCGCGAGAGCTCGAGAAGTTCAGCCATGGCGTCGTCCTCTCCTTCACCACCGCCTTACCCAAGTGCAGCCAGGATCTCCGATTCTCCTTGCTACTCGCAATACTCCGCTTCTCTCAAATGTAATTGTTTCTCTTCTGAACTCTTCCTATCTCTTATGGTTTTCTCTTCTCCTTTCAAAATCTTAGGTTTTATCTCGAACAAGTAAATTCCGCAAAAAATACTGTAGAAGATTAGGGGTTTCCTTGTACTTGCAAAATTTAGCGCCTTTAGAATCTATTCTCAGCTATTTTTGTGTGAATTGATTCAATTGTTGTGTGATCATTGTTGAAACTTCGGGTTCGATGCTGAATTAGAATTTTGTTATTCATATACTTAGAAGGGTTAATTTGGGTTGAATTTAAGTGTATTACTACTGTACTACAATCTTCGTTTATAAAGTATGATAATTGCATAAGATTTTATTGGCCTGATGGATTAATCTCAGTTTTTTCCCATGAACAATTCAACTGTCTGACGATTATTGAAGGTTAGTTTAGTGAGAATTAGGATTGCAAGCTACAGATTATCCTCAGTTTTATAGAATAATGGATATGTCAAGATGTAAAAAAATTAGTATAGGAGGTATTCTTATGATGTAAGCTTGGATATGGATGGAATATACAGGCTTTCATTCATCTATGTCAGTTGAGGATAGTGTTTATTAGATTGGTCAATGCTTGAGTTTGTGCTTCAGCTTGTAAAAATCCTTTTTTGTTATTTTATTGGTTGGGTTCAAAAAGTTTTGCTGGATAATGATTGGTCTTTTAAGTGATTGTATTGAATGTAGAACTGATGTGTACCTTGTGGAATATTTAGGATCTGAAATACTTGAAGATGTACTGTTGAAAGTCAAGACGGGTTTGGAGTTTTATTTTCTTGATCTTTTTGGATTAATCTTGCATATAATGTCAATATAAGTGGATTTTGATCTTTTGATTTCTGAACTCAAAGAGTTTGTAACTGGTGAAGTTCTACTTAAAAGACTCTATTTCTAGCAAGAACTTGTAAGGGAGAAACTCTTCTTCTGTTAATCTGCTTAATAGGTGTTCTTCCATGTTGCTGGCTGATTTTTCCCTACTCAAACTAGACAACTTACCTTATTTGAGTGTTCCATTGTATCTTACATGTGGCATTTATTCAAGCTCTTTAAGTTGAGGAATATGACTCTGCAGCATGGTTTTACTGAATTGACCTTATTTTAATATGACCATGCATAGAGTGGAATAATGCATTGTTTTTTTTTTCTTAAAAGAGGACAAGAACATTCATATCTCAATTTAAGCCGTTATAGAATTACTGTTCAATTATTCTTGTCACTTTCATTCTACCCTTCTGCTGTTGCCATTTGTTTATGTAATTTGTAGTTAAATTTTGATCATTTTTTTGTTGTTGTCCTTCTTTGCAGGCCTAGAGCAACATACCGCAGATAGAAGCAAGTGCCAGGAACACTTTGATGTTTATAAGGAATGCAAGAAGAAAGAGGTAATAAAACCTCCCCTCGAATTTTTGTTCCACATTCTCTCTTGTAAATTATCTTCTTGAGTTCAGGCTTCGGTTTCACAATAACACATGCCTTTGCTGTGATTCTAGCAATAGGTTGTTCATGATAGATCTTAGTTTCAAATTGGATCAGTTCCTTTTTCCATGTCAGAGTTCTTTCGAAAACTTTCAATAATCAAAACATAGATTTTAAATCCGAACATTGTTGTTATAATATTTTGTTAGTTAGCTGGTTGCTAGGTACTACTTACTAATGTTGTCAGTATAGTAGTATGAATGGGATTTTGTAAGTGTAATTAGTAATTTAGCATAATTTGTGAGGTGAGATTAGCCGTTCTTTACTGTTTCATGGGTAAAACAGCTTGATTTGATCTTCTTGCAAATCATACCTTAACCACAAGTCTGATAAAGAAAGTACTAAACAATTTTGCTAACTTATTCATTTGTTGTTCCCTTTTTCCCTTGATGTTCAGAGAGAAGCTCGGCTGGAGCGCAACAGAAGCCGGTCTCTATTTTCATGAGCTAAGTCAATTAGCTCTTAGACTCATTTACGTCTTTCTTCATGCAAAACTGAAGAGATAGGTTTACAATTTGTAGGGGCAGGAGCTTGAGGTTCCTTGGATTAAATTACAGTACATGTACTGAAAGTTCACCATGAAACAAAAAAATAACATCCGAATTCGTATCGTTTATGATACTTTTGTTTGAGTTCCTTGGAATAATTTGATTGTCCTGGAGGAAGTGTTTTGGCAAGTGGTATAGTTTGCAACTTACTTTCATGTCTCTACAGGCGCATCATCATGCTCATTGACTTTTATACATTGCCTTTGAGATGAATTTAGTCCCTATATCAATTTTGGTGCATTCTAACTAAATTCAGTTTTTCTTCCCTTTTTGCCGACCTTTTTCTTTTGACTTGGGCCCTCTTTAGATACCCTCCCGACTACCGAGTCGGGGTAAGGGTGCGTACATCTCGACCCCCCAGATCCCGTCCATACCGGGTTCCACCTGGGTTGATGTTGTTGTTGTTATTGTTGTCTAACTAAATTCAGTTATTATTGTCACATAGTTCAATTTCAGTTTTTCTTGGGTCTATCCGGCGTACCCCCTTTCCCTTGGGAAGGGGTACCCCCATCTTGACCCCATAGATTCCGTTGTAGCGGAGCCTCACTGGGTAAATGATGATGATGATGATGATGATGACTTTCAGGTCTCTATAACAATAATTTAAACAAACTGCTTAAGTTTTGTGATTTGTTCACACAGTACAAAAGAGATTATTACATTAGATTTTGATCATGATCAAACACAACTGACCCTACAACAAACACAATTCATGTCTAGCCACATATTTTCTTCTTGAGGCAATATCCCACTTGAAGGCAAACCTGAAAAACTTAAGGGAACACAAACATAACCAAGATGAGTCGGTACTTTCGCAAGTCATCGGGAGTAATCTCGTAGATGGCTGACCAGTATGTGCCCAGCATACCTGTGGTTGCAACAAAGATCTCAAGAAAGAAAGGATTGTCCACCATCAAGTGGAGGATGAGATGGATTGAAATCGAGAATGCAAGCGTGTTGCAGATCAAAAACGCTGTGAATGACCGTCTGTGTTGCGCAAAGACTGAACGCCCCGCCTCATGGAAGTCATGGGAGTCCGGGGCGAACAAAAATTCTGTGAATGATGGTATGTCTTGTGCGAAGACTGAGCGCCCCGCCTCATGGGAGTCCGGGGCGAACGATTGGTGTTGTGAGTCAGGGGATTGAGCGGCAACGGCATTTATGACCGTTGTTTCCTGCCAAACGCCGCCTGGAGGGTTGACCCCGGTCTGAAAAGTGGTGGCTGCAATTAGGGTTGCCGCCACCAAGAGAAAGTTCTTGGTTTTGGGTGTTAGGCCCCTTTCTCCGCCATAGAAGAAGTTGAGGATCCATTTCCTTGAGCTCTTAGGACTAGGAATGTCCATTTTTGTGTGTGTGTTTTGATGGAGGTTTAAAGTTGGATGGTGCTGATTTATAGTGATGAGAGTTTGATTTGTCCATTGACTCTTTGATGGCTAATACTTAAGTCAAGCTATGGAAACTTCCCTGCTGCATGAGTACAGTTATGTCCCTTGTCTTAATCCTCTGCAAATTGTAGGCTGTCCCAAGAATCGACCCGCTGACCAGTAAAAAATAAAGTCGACCAGTGACTCTACCAGCAATCCGTAAAACGGGTTATGGGTTTACGAGCCGGTTTACGAGTAACTCGTTTGACCCGTTTGACTGGATCAAATGTGTCGAAAAGGATCAAACGGGTCAAATTTGATCCATTTGACCCTTTTTACCCGTAAACTTTTATTTTACCCTTTTACTATCTACAATACATTTTAATTTTAATTTTTTTAATATTACGAGTCAATCTGTAATCCGACGGGTCGACCCATAACCCGTAAACTAAAAAATTCCGACCCGTAAACTAAAAAAAAAATCTAACTTGTAACTCGTAATATTGCGGGCGGGTTGGGTCGGGTTACGGGTCAACCTACCCGTTGGACACCCCTAGCTAGATGTGTAGATTAGAGCACCCCCAATGGGGGTCTCAGGAAGGGTCCCTAGCCCAAAAAAAAAAAGAATAAAAAAATTGCACAAAAAATTTGGGTTGATGGGTCTCTAAAAGTCCCTCAAATGAGGGGGAGTACAATAAAATTATATTTATTTATTAGGGTCTTGGGTCTCTCACCAATGGAGATGCTCTTAGACTTCATAATCCATCGATATAAAAAAAGAACGATGAAACACAATGTGGGCTTCTGATGTTATCTAGAGTCCTGTTTGAGAAGCTCATTCTAAGTTTAGTTTCAATACTCTCTTTGCTTTTTAGCCTTGGATTTGCTTTGTGTTTTTGGGTTTTCCTGAAAACACCTTCTTAACATGTTCGGGTTAAGGAAGTACACATTTTTACTCCGAGATCCTACAACATCGGGACTATACTTGGACGATGTTGTTGTTATAGGCTCACAAAAGCAATTGGCTACTTTGTACTTACTATGTGGATCGCAACGGTCAATTGCATATGGAGATAACTCCTCATTTTGAGTGGAAATGAGTTTGGTTAGATAGGGCAAAAACCAACCTAATCCGCCTGAGATCAAACCCGAGCTAACCGGAAATCTTATCAAATGGATGGTTCGATAATTGAATGGAACCAACCCACCATGAATAGAATCTGAACTTGGTCTGATCCGAAGTAAATCGAACCCAAAACAATCCGAACTTGAGGTGAATCGATCCCAAAATATATAGAATGCAAAATGATCTAACCTGAAAAAAAGAGTCTAGAGAAAATAATAGTATATTATAGATACCCATACGAGTGTTTTATATGGATCATCATTATTATTGTGCATGTATTCTTCGACATGCACAACGCCTAGTATATCATCCCACCAGACTTAAACAATCTTACAATTTTATAATAAAGATGCTTTTTTGTGTATAACAAAGATATTTCTATTTCTTCGCAAAGAGTCTTCGCTTGAGGATACAACCCAACTGAACCAAAACCTGAAACACATAAGGCAACACAGCGGAAACCAAGATTAGGCGATACTTCTTCAAAACCCCGGGAGTGATTTCATAGATCGACGACCAATACGTGGCGATCATAGCCGTTGTCGCAGCAAATATCTCAAGAAAAAATGGATACTCCACCATCAACTTAAGAAGTAAATGAATAGAAGTAGAGAACGCGAATGTGTTACACATTAGAAACACAGCGAATGAACGATGGTGTAGCGCGTAGATTGCACGCCCTGCATCATGGTCGTTGACCGAGTCTTGCCAAACTCCGCCGGGAGGATTGATCCCGGCTTGAAAAGTAGCGGCGGCTATTAAGGTTGCCGCCACTAGGAGAACGTTATTGGTTTCGGGTGTTGTCTCTCTGGATTCGCCATAGAAGAAGGTGAGGATTCGCTTCCTTAGGCACTTGAAAGAGGACATTTTTGGGTTGTTTTGATAAAGGATTAAACTTAGGTGGTCGTTATTTAATAGATGGGAGTTTTATTCTTTGATAGTGACTTGGCTAGCTTTTTAATATTGGATGCTTAACCAATAGTTTTCATGTGAAGTTGTAAAAAATATTCACAATGCATATGTGGACGATGGATATCATGACGGAATAAAATGACGGCGACATCAAATGAAGCTATTGATCATTTAAAAAAGAGTGACTATGGTTATCAAATGTTTAAACAAGCGGGAGCAATTTACTTACGATACGTAGTTGACATTCATCAAAAGGTTCTAATGAATTATGAGTTTAATACATCCTGTTTAGCAGAAAGACGGATATTCCTTGCTCATTATCAGACAATCACTTATTCACAAATTTCGTGTAGGGCTAATAGTTTTCATTTCCCATCTCATGGAAAATATGATATCATCAATTTCATCTTTGTTTTATAAGGTGAGATAAATTAGGTTTTGTCGAAGGCCAAGTTAGTTTTTTCATGGCCTTTTTTGTGAGACTAAGTGGGACATGAAAGTAATTCAATACGTGAGATTGATGTTTATAGAGTTGATAAAAAGGCCAAATTTTGGACATTTGAACATTCAAATTTCATCAAGCACCCTATCAAATTCTAGCTTAACATTCACGGTGTACAAACAAGGCTCTATCAAACTCGATCTTGTTTTTTTGTGTGATGTGGGAATTCGGACCTTTGAACCTTCAAAGGTTCTCTATCAAATTCGGACTTTGGAGAAGGAAGAATGGCCAAGAAATCTGAGATCTTCTAGGTTATTTCTAATCTCTCATATTTTTGATTAAATTGCCTTTTAGTTATCCTTATGTGTGGGTATGTTTTGTATATCTTGAACTGTTGGAATGCCTTCCTGTTAGGCATCTTAATTTTAGTACTCTTTTTGTGAAATTGGAGCTGAGTTTGGCATTGAACCGAGTTGTATTGGGCAAAGTCGCTTGATGCTCTGGGCCTTCTGAAGATCCTTCATTTCGGTGGAGGGAACATCAGATGTCCATTTCGCACGCCCAAGAGGGGTCGACATGTTGCCTGCGGCGCTATTTTATAGTCTTTTACTCACCCCGATTCCAAACTCTTCCTAGTTCTTATTTTACGAAATCTTGTACTTTTTATTGCTTTTCCTGCATGCTTTGACTTTCTCAGCCGTTCACGGCTGCCGTTTTCTAACGGCCTCTCGGATTACCAAGTCTGTTTGGTATCCGAATTCTTACCTTATCAAAAAAAAAAAAAAGTAATTCAATACGTTGTTGAGAATAAAACATATCACACATCTAAAATATAAAGAAACCAACCTAGTATTATATATTTTTGGATTACTCTTCTTATTGTAAATTGGTTTTGGGACGAAATCTCATAAGCCGATGTGCTAGGCCTAACGCGCATGTGTACTCGTACGGACATGTCCTCAATCTACATGCCTAACGACTTACAAACTCTCTTCTTGCTATCAGAGCAGGTTTAGTCCCGTACTTCTCATTTACCTTGGGTTAGGCTTATGTGATGGACGTAACGCGCATGTATGCTCTATGGACACATCTCCAATCTACCCACCTAAGTCCTAACCACTTACATAGGCTTATGTGATGGACGTAACCTGCTTTGATGCTCTATGACATCAAAGCAGGTTTAGTTCCAAACCTTATTTAGATTAAGTTAGTTAGCTTTAGCCTCTCTGTTCTCCTTTTTCTTTACAGAACTGGATTGCTTATGTGTTGGGCCTAATGCGCATATGTGCTCGTACAGACATGTTCCTAGTCTACCTACCTACCGGCCTACCGACTTTCTTTTTAGGTTGACAAAAAAGGGATGGATGAATTTCAGATGCCATCAAGCTTTTATACTAATTTAGTCCTATTTTTTCATGTGAGAAGTTGATCATATTCTACAAGGAGCCAACACATTTATAGTTGCAAGAAAATGAAAAAAAAGGACACATGATATATGAATCATATGATAGAATTCTAGCCCACTTTCCAAACAATTACAAAGTTGAACTACCCCTACAAGAAATCAATCTTTTTGCATCAGAAATAATTCCACAAACATCAGCTGATGGTGTCAAACCCAACCTCTTCATCTCATCAACCAAACCTTCAGCTTCTTCCACCTTCCCATCTTTGCAAAGCACTCCTACTGTACGACAATAGCTTGCAACATTCGGAACCATCCCAAGCTCTCTCATTTCCCTCATCATTCTCAAAGCCCGAAACGCGCTCTCCTCTCGACAATAGCCTCTTACCATAATGTTATAAATCACATCATTTGGCTTCAAATTCATCTTCTCCATAGACTTGAACAACCTCAATGCATCCTTCATATTGCCCTTACTACAAAACCCATTCACCAAAACACCAACCGTGTACACATCCGCTACCAAACCGGATCCCTCCATTGATTTAAGCACCCGAAGCGCCTTTTCCATGTTGTTTGATCTTACAAACCCGTCTATCAGAATCGTGTATGTTACCTTTGAAGGAACGAGTCCTCTTTCCTCCATCTCCTTCACTAAACTAGCAGTAATCTCTAACTTCCCCGCTCTAGAAAACCCTAAGATTAGAGTATTATACGTCACCAAGGACGGAACATGACCCGCCATTTTCATTTGCCCTAACAAGCTCAAAGCCTTGTCAAACTTCCCGGCATTGCACAACCCGTTAATAAGAACATTATAAGTGACCAAATTCGGAGCCATTCCATCCATTTTCATCCTCTCCACAAGCTTCTCCACATCCTTAACCCTCTTCTCTCTAAACAACCCGCCAATCAACGTGTTATAACTAACAACATTACACGACACGCCTCTCTCAAGCATTTCATCAAACACCTTAAATGCACACTCCAATTTCCCCTCTTTGCAATACTCACTCATCACAGAGTTGTAAGTATAGATATTAGGCAAGATCCCTTGCAATTTCATCTTCTCAAACAGCGCAAAAGCTTCGATCTTTATCCCTTTCCTGAACAACCCATTGATTAAAACTGTATAAGTATGCTGATTAGCAGCCATACCCAACTCCTCCATCTTACCAAACAGAGCCTTAGCTCGATCAATCTCGCCATTCTTCCAACACCCATCGATCAATGTGGTGTAAATCACAACATTCGGAGACAACCCCAATTCTCCCAATCGATCCAATACCTTGAAAGCCCTGCTCAAATCATTCGCCTCACAACAACCTTTTACCATTATCCCGAAACTGTAGGCATCCAATTCAATCTTGCCCTCAGTGAACACCCACCACGCCTTCTCAAAATCATGTTTCTTTATCAGAAGATTCAACAGGCCATTGAGCGTGTTTGGTGTTGGAACACAGTTCAAATCCATCATGCGCTTGAAACAAGCTAGTGCCTCTTCGGGACATTCGGATCGAACACAGGCATTGATTGTGCAGGTAAGCGTGTTCTTACAGGCCTCATTTTCGGTGTTAGTTGTGATCTTGGCCAGCTGAAGTAGACCCTGGAGAGTGTTGGTTGCAGGCATACGAACCCTAATCGCCATGGCAGGCATCTGGAGACTTCGAGCAAGCAATTCAATTTGATGCTTGAGCTTCTTATTCGGCTGAATTGAAAAGGTGAGGGCAATTGAGTGACTAATAATCTACAAATTGAGATAAATTTCGAGCTAATTGAGCCGCGAAATTGGATATACAGGCATGTCGATAGGATTAGAAAAGCCCTAAAACCTAACAATCAACCGCCACAAGATTTGGAACCACACGATGCAAAAATGTTCCATTCGAAGGACAAATCAAAAGTGAATTGAAGCAAGGAAAAGGGGCAGGAGAGACGACGAACCAGTGAGATCTTGACACTTTTGGGCCGGCCCATTTAGATTACAAGCATTTGTTTGAACTCTTGCTATGCATTTTGATGCATGGAACTTGTTTGACATTCCATTGTTATACAATTTACCTTATCTCAAGTTACCAAATCTTAGGGCTTGTTTGGATCACACGTTATAATGCATTATCTTGCATTATAATGTATAATTTAATGTAAAATAATAATGTATTATCACGTGTAATCCAAACAGACCCTTAATTTGTACAATGGTGGATCAAACTCTTCCATGATGTATTGACAAATCACATGGAATCCTCTTATGGAGTATCATCGTCATCATCGCCCAATATAGTCCCTCTCAAATGGGGTCTGGGGAGGATGCGCTCGATAGACCTAAGGAAAACTACAATTCAACTATGTGATAATAATAATTGAATTTAGTTGAAATGCACCAAAATTGATATAAAAGTTAAATTCATCTCAAGGACAATGTATAAAAACTAGTGAGCATGAGGATGCTCACACCATTGAATAGTAGAAGAGCAATATCAGGGAGATGAAGATTTATGTGCTTGTTTTTCGAGAAAAGTGGTGCAATGGCACCTTCCAACAAACTCCCACACCTCCTCAAGAAGTCGCTCCCCTTTGGGGGGCGAATGAACACGACAAAGCCCTTGGGTAGTATAAATACGATGTTTTTTTTTCTCTTTGTCAACAATAGCCACCACACACATAGAACAATGGTCTTTGATTATATCTTTTAGCGAAGATTTGTGTTCGATTTTCACTATATACAAAATTTCATTGGGTCAGCGATAGCCACACATAGACATGTACAAAGTCGGGTTCGGGCCGGATCCGGGCCGGGCTTTGAACAAAAATTATGCCCATTTGTCCGAGCAGATTCGGGTCAAGCGGGTGATTCGGGTCGACAAGGATGTCCAAGTCCGCCCGGACATCCGGACTCGGGTAGCCCGTCGGGACCCGTATATAAATTCATAAATAATTATTTTTTCATGTCCATTAAAAAACTAGAAAATCCTGATATTATAATTACACTATCTAACATTACTTAAAATTAAGATCGTATTTATGCTAGCTTTTTAGGTGACAAGGTGAAGGAACTATAATAATTAACACTCTTTTGTACTAATTCTACAATCAATGGCCCAAGATATTTTTTGCAAACATATCTTTATTTATAAATATAAATATTAATTTTAAATATTTAATATATTCGGGTATTCGGGCGGGTTGTCCGGGATATTCGGTCAAAAATATTGTTTGTGTCCCGCCCATGAATTCGGACGGGCCGGACTTATTTACCCTTTCGGATTAGAATACTTGTCCAAGTCCGCCCATTTTTCCAGGCGGGCGGTACGGGTTGGGCGGGTTAGTCCGACTTTGTTCAGGTCTAGCCACACACCACACGGGGAGCAAAAGTTAGTCCTCCATACATAGAGGTTAGGGGACATGATGTATTTTCATGAAATATTGATGAATGTTAAACTTGTATGTGGAGATAACTACTCGTTCACCTTTTTTCCAACCTATTCACCTCCCGAATCCAGCTCCATTTGTAAAAGAACTATGAAATGCAAAGTGGGCCTCTAATGGTATCTCAAGCCCATTTAGAGAAGCCCATAATTATTTTCTCCTCAGAGGCCCACTTACTATGCATAGTCAATGGTCATTGACTTGGTCGGTCAGTCACTCGAATACAAATGGTTGAACTTCGAACCGGTGTACAACTATATACATGTCAATAATTGAATGCCTCCCTACTCAATTTTCTATCAAGATCCTTAGTTCTTTCCTATTGTATTGATTTTATCGATCGTTTTATTTGGGAAACTCACCCATTAAAATTAAGTGTGTGATTCGAATCAATTTAGACGTGGATAAAACGAAACTCTGATAATTATTACTTTATTAGATAACTTAAAGAAAATAACGCGCTTGATATAAAAGCATTAAAACATTATCATTAAAAAGGATGAAAAAAGACCAACAAATTATGGTAAGGTTTAGACTGTTTAGTACAAAAAATACATATTGTATGATTGAGTCATCGGAAAAAAATGATTACAAATACAATGCTATGTTTGACTTCTTATACCATTATCATAAAAAGAAATCTTTCTAATAATTGGCAACTATGACAATGATATAAACTAATAATTTATTTTTATTTTTTTGATGATTGAGGGCACCTCATGATGAGAGTCAAAATAGAGAAGTCGAAATAGAGAGTTCGTGATATTTCATAAAGTCCTAATCTTTTGACTAGATATCCGAAAAATTAGTATACTTTCTGTTCAAAAATACTCATCGTTTTAACCTAATTTTTTCACCTAATTATAATACTTATAATTTAACATATTTTACCACAATTTTACAAATATTATCCTTATTAATATTACAAATTACGTAATTATATAACCTCTTAATTTTTATCACAAATCATATAACCTCTTAATTTTTAAACAGGAAATCTATATACACACATAATTTTTTATCGGCGCACAAGATTTGGCACGTTTCATGAAGCGAGTCGTTTCATAATGCGAGCCATATACGGATACCCGAGCAGATTTTTTACAGAATCGGCAAAATGACACGCTTCACGAAGCGTGAGGCAATATTGTGCGATTTCCTTACTTAATCCAATATTTTTTTACATATATAGGTTCCTCTCGTCAATAGCTTCGATTTGATAGGTAATAAGCTCAAATCCGACACCCGAGCAAAAAGTTATGAGCGTTTTAAGATTGGACATACGCAAACTACTTTAACATGATGTTTTATATAAGATATGATTTAAGATAAGACTTAGTATATAATATTTTGGGACGATTTATGTTTATCGTAAGTATTAGAGTTTATGATTAGGGCAAGACTTTCTCGTTAACCAATAATTATTTATTTTATGATTTCAGTTAATTAAAATCATTAACCAAAATCGACCATTTAATCTCAGTTGATGAGAGATTTGTTAACCAAATTTTTTGGTTTGGTTTTCTCGTTAACCAATAACTGTTTATTTAATTTTATATTATAAGAATACACTTGAACACAATAAAGTTATCAGCTTTATATTAAAAATATTATCACTCGGTTAAAATTTCAAAATAAATATTATTTTACATGGTGGTTATGTTTTAAATTGTCTTTACAATATGTATTTTATATATATAACATTTTAGGAGTTAAATATTTTAAAAAAAGCATATTTAACTAATCAATGATGAAAATATAAAGTAATATTTTCAAAATCAAATATAATTTGAAATTCTGAAAATAAGCATGTAATTCCATTAAGACGAAATATATTTAATATTTTTTTTACAAATTAAAAACTATATTTTGGTTTTTCGGTTAACTAAAAATATGAATATGTCGATCCGTAACCAACCTGTAAAACCGTGAAAAATATCAGTTTGGTTAATCAAACTAAAATTTTAACATATATAAGTTAGGTTACCCTAAAGTCTTACTTTAAACATAAACCACAACCCTACCATAAACATTAAACCTTACCCTAAATCCGACCTTAAGCCTTATCTTAAACCCTTTATTCAAAATCTACTATAAACTCTAGACCTTAATTAAAATCCTATACTTAAGCCTTGTCGTAGAACCCTTATCCAAACCCTAAGCCCTAAAAATATATACTCTATCCTAAATCATATACCTAAATCCTAAACTTCACTAAAATCTACAATAAACCCTAAACCTTACTCAATATCATACCTTAAGACTTGTCTTAAACGCTACACTCACATTAGACCTTTTCTAAAACCCTACACTTAAGCCTTGATTTAAACCATACATCCAAACCCTATGCTATATCACATACCCAAACTTTAAACCTCATTCAAATCGTACCCTAAACCATAATATTTACCATAAACCTTAAAACTTACCCCAAACCATACCATAAAGCCTTATCCTAACCATAAACTCTAACACTTACCAAAAAATCTTATTCTAAGCTTTATCTTAAATCTTATCCTAGATAAACGACGTTTGAAAGTAGTATGCGTATGTCCAATCTTAAAACGTTCATAACTTTTTGCTCGGGTGTCGGATTTGAGCTTATTACCTATCAAATCGAAGCTATCGACAAGAGGAACCTATATATGTAAAAAAATATTGAATTAGGTAAGAAAATCTCACAATATTGCCTCACGCTTCGTGAAGCGTGTCATTTTGCCGATTCTGTAAAAAAATCCGCTCGGGTATCCGTATAAGGCTCGCATTATGAAGCGACTCGCTTCATGAAACGTGCCAAATCTTGTGCACGGAGAAAAAAATACGTGTGTATATATCCTCAGCCTTTTTAAAACAAAGGAAAAATTACTCAAAATAATCTAAACTTTTAGCTATTAGTCCATAATAATACGAACTTTTAATTTAACTAGTTTTTATACCAACTTTTATCATATTTACCAGAAATAATACGGGAGTGTTTCCGGTGAGAAATCCGATGAAATTGATCACGTGGCAATCGGAAAGTGCTGACTAGGATTTTTTATGTTAAAAAAACATTAAAAACCTTTGCAACTTAAAAAAAAAATACAAACTCTTTGAAACTAAAAAAAAAATCGTCGAGTACAGAACATCGAACTAGCGGCAACATGGTTGAAGAACCCTAGATGCAGTGAAGCTTCAATCCCGGCCAACAAATTCAGTAGTGAAGCTGCGATTTCGGCCAGCAAAGTCGACAGTGAAGCTGCGAGGAACTCTAGATGCAGTGAAAAAGAAGGCAAGAACTTTATCCAACACAAAAACGACAGATGAAGGAAAACGACTCAATTGAAAAGGGGTTTTGATTCTTCTAATTAATTCATGGAGAAGATGGGTTGATGAATTATCTATGGAAAATTGCTACTACACCATTATGTATACAATTTTAGGGTTTTGATTGTTGCATTTGGATTTCAATTTAGCATTTCGATAATGTAAATTTGATTCCAATTTCCAATTTAAGGGTTTGGATTATAATAGAATAAAACCAGATTGAAAATTGGCTTATTTTTTGACCGAACTAGTATGACTATTATAGATGAAGGGTAGTTTGCTGTTGGTGAAACCATCTTGAAAAGTGACATCTTGCTGTTGGTTTCTGCTGGGTCTTTGGCAAGTCTCCAGCCAAGAAGAAGCTAACAAGTCATAAAGGTACATTATCTCCATGAATGAGATCTTGATCAGTGTAAAATTAAGAAAAAACAATGTTGGATTTGAACTCAAAAAATTTTTGCCAGGTTGTTAATTTTTGCTTGATGACACTGCTATATGGGGCCTTGCTACTAGCTTGTATGATTTCTTCTTGGCCAGCCTTTCTTCTTTCATACCTAGTATTTATGTGTTGTGTGTATAGAAACAAGCTTTGAGACTTGAGTGTCTCAAAGTCCCAACAGTTAAGGGGAAGGAGTTGTACTGGTTTGAATCCCAAATGTGTTTAACTCGTTAGCCCATTTTAAGGCACTGGGTTATATCAAAATTCATTGCACCATTTGCAAATGTATGGGTTTGTTGAGATCATCCACTAACATAAAACAATATATTATGACAACAACAAAATTTGCTTAAAACAAAACAGTAGGTTATGACTAGAAAAGGCCAAGCTGATTTTAGCCTCTTTTTATTCCCATGCAGCTTATGGAGTTATGGAAGCACATATTACATCAAGTCTTAGCCCCATTTTGCACCAGCAAGTTGAAGACCAACATCAAGCTGCTTTAACCGCTTATGACAGTACGCAATCATTCAAAACAGTAAGCATATAAGTTGCATTTCAACAGCTAATTTTAAGTTCTAGAAGTATTCAATCATTCAAAACGGTAAGGATATATAAGTTGCATTTCAACACCTAATTTTAAGTATCTAGAAGGAATATAGTAAGCATATAAAAATTCTAAGCTTTAGAGTATTAGGTTTCAACTTTGGATTTCCAAAAAAAAAATACTTAGGATATGAGTTTGCATCCTAGCTATGTCTGAAAAAATTTATAAAAACCAAATGTTTCTTCACATTGGCTCTAGCTTGAAGATCAATTTGGCGGCTGGCTACCAAGGGATAGAGCTTGTCCATGTACCTAAAAATATAAAAAATATTAATTTATTATATATCTTAACACTCAATAAAAGCATAGCTTTTTATTTAAAATTATATAATACCTGTGAAGGCTCCATATAACCTTCTCTACAAATTATTACTTCTCCAGACATAGACTTGTAAGAGACAGCTCCTCCTTCTCCATATATGACTCCTACACCTTCAATGTTTGATTCTCTCCCTCTTCCCCTTCCCCTTCCCCTCCCTCTCCCTCTCCCTCGGCCTCCTTCATTTGTATGAGCAACTTCACCTACAACAAGAGTTTGTAAGAAATATTAGTACACTAATATTTTATAAAATATTAGTTAGTTAATCTTTTTCAAGATTTAAAAGATGTATATTACCAGAAAACCCAGCACAGTGTGTATTTGGTACTGGATTTTTCTTAGGTCTGCCTCGAGGTCTCTTCTCAACTGAAGGTGGTAAGTTATTGTTTTCTGGACACCTCTTCTTGTTATGCCCTGTCAAACTGCACCTACTACATCTCATCTGTATCCCATGCTTGGTAAGTTTTCCTGGCCTCTTTGGATCTTCATGTGGGTCTTTCCTCCTATTCTTTTTAGGCCGTCCTGGTTGGACTCTCACATGTGGAGGATCTATAAGGAATTCCTTCTTTGGCCAAAACTTTTGACTTACACATGGACTAATCTCTCCTTCATAAGCCCTCAAATAACTCTCTCTCTTATAGTAGTCATGAACATACATCTCTACTCCCACTTTCATAAATCCACAACAAGCCGCAACATGACAACATGGTATGCCTGTGATATCCCATTTCTTGCAAGTGCAACTTTGATTAGCCATGTCCACCTTGAAAACATCCACATAGTCTCTCACTTGAAAAACTGTAATTGATGATGGTGTAACAGATAACTCCCATGCTTTGACCTTTTCTTCTTCTAGTTTTAATTTGATTCTAGGGCAAATAGCAGCCTCATGCTCTCCTTTCATCAACAATTGTTTGACAACCAGCCTTTTCATGAGAAGAGACCAAATGTTCTCAAGCATATCAATGATTTGTTGGCCCCTGGCTTTAAGAATGTATCCATTAAACGTCTCTGCCATGTTGTTCACAACCACATCGCACTTGCTTACATTAGAGAAGAAAGCCCTACAGAACACCCTTGGATTTTGGCGTAAAAAGTCTTCAGCGGCTCGAGGAGATAATTTCCTAAGATCATCCAAGATCAGAACGAGCTTGCCGGCGGACCACTGTCGCGAAAAGAGAAAGAAGGGATTGAGTAAGGACAGGGTGATCGTCAGAAGGCAGTGCTCCCAACCGAAAGGCAGAGCACCTACTCTACTGGTCGTCTGCTCTCTCGAGGTCGTCCTTCTCTAGGTACAAAAAGGACATGATAGCCTCTTCAAATTCAGTTTCTGTATAAGCTCGAACTGCCCTCCAAAAACAAATTTTCAACTCATCTCCTTTATGTACCTTTTTCCAATTAGCATAAATGTGCCTTGCACAGTTTCTGTGGTCAGCCTTGGGGAAAATAGAAGCCGATGCTGCAAGGAGACCCTGCACAAAAGCATATATCAATTTTAACAAAATTATCAAATATACAGAAATATATAAGACAAATTATACCTTTTGTTGGTCAGACATGAAAGTCCAGCCTTCTCCATATGTCCCATTCAACTCCAACTGTAAATGGTTTAAAAACCATTCCCAACTATTTTTATTCTCCCCCTCAACAACAGCCCAACAAATAGGAAACATTTGATTATTTCCATCTCTCCCTATCGCAGCAAGTAAGATTCCACCAAGGAATGTTTTAAGAAAACATCCATCCAAGCATATAAATCGTCTACAGCCAGAAATCAGTCCATTTCTCAACCCAGGAAAGCTTACAAAGAATCTTTGAAATATTGGAGGATTTGATGGGATGGTGAGCAGCTCAAATGTACCTCCACTATTTGACATTTTTAACTCTTCAATATACCTCCCAATCTTGTTATAATGATCCTTTACAGAACCGTGTAACATTTTATAAGCAGCATACTTTGCCTTGTATGCTACCCATGGGTTGATGATAACACCATACCTCCTCCTCACACTATCAATAATATCTCTAGCTGGCCATTGAGGTTTGTCCTTGAAGCGAGCAAGATATTGCCTAGCAAGCCATTTTGATGTAAGTAGACGATTTCTTTGCATATCCCTCACACAACTATGAACGTTATCAAGACTTTTCACAAGCAAACAACCTTCATTTTCATGCCAAGATGCATAAACTTTGAATGCACAACCTTTCTTACAAACGACCCCGATTTTCCTCTTGATTTTGTCACACACCCCAAATTTCAAGCTGAACCCATTCAAAATGCCATACATTGTTGCAGCTTCCTTGAACATATTAATATTTGGAAATCTCATTCCAACTTTCCAATCCAATTTCTTGTAATCCGTTTTTCCACAAATAACCATTTTGCTCCTCCTCTTTCTCATATGTACAATATCATCATCTTCGTTTTCAGAAATAATTTGCATATCACCATCAGAATCTTCATATTCACTTACTTGTTCTTGTATCTGTTTCTCAATTTCAGCTCTGAATTGTCTGACTCTTTCTCTTGCTAGTTCAAACTCCTCATCCGACGTGTCCATCTCAGGTGCATTATTCTCCTCCATCTCTTCCTCCGAAGACGTTTCTTCAAGTTCATATTGCACACGTTTACCTTTTACATTTGACAAAATTTCTCTCTCGTCTACAAGTGCACTTGATAAATCATCATCGTCACTTATAAGATTTTCATCGGGGGCATAATCAGACTCATCAGACTCTTCAAATAATTCATCCCAATTCATATCAATCCCTTTGTTTTCGTTCATTGGCTCCAATGAATGAATAATGTTCTAAAATAATAAGAATCAATGAAACAAAATCAGCCCTAACATGAAATTTAACAAAGTTAAAAAAACTAATATAATAAAAAATATCTAAACCCTTTTGGATCATAAAGAAGCTTTGAAAACGAAAACTGACCAATAGACAATAGCAAAATACTTTTGGATCATAAAGAAGCATTGAAAATAATTAAATAAAGAAGCATTGAAAACTAGTTGGCGTAATTTTTTTCATGTATAACTGCACACTAGATATTAGAAGAGTTTGTTGCTGCCGAACTAATTAATTAAACAAAAATACGAGCATTCATACCTCAAATTTGACTCAAACTCGTGAGATTTAAACCAGTGTAACAACTAGGGTTCGTCAATCGTAGAAGTTCAACTCTTACGTCTAAATTCTTTTGATGAATTATGAGCCCGTCAATTAGGTATGTAATTACTAACTTTTTTTTTCGTTTAATTATAAGAAATTCGATATATTTTTATTATAAAAAATCCTAGTCATTAATCCCAATCAGCACTTTCCGATTGCCACGTGATCAATTTCATCAGATTTCTCACCGGAAACACTCCCGTATTATTTCTGGTAAATATGATAAAAGTTGGTATAAAAACTAGTTAAATTAAAAGTTCGTATTATTATGGACTAATAGCTAAAAGTTTAGATTATTTTGAATAATTTTTCCTAAAACAAATCCTAATCTTAATTATTATTACTTGCTAATTGATACGTAGTAATTTTCTTTTAATATGTTTAAAATTACCACGTGTGTTATTGGCTGTCATGCAATATTGATTTCACGGTCTTTAATTAACATTTTTTTAATTTCCTTTTGTCTTCACTCTTCTCTTTCTTTGGTCAAATGTCTTCACTCTTACGAACCTCGCAAGCTCCTTCTTCTCGTTCTTCCTCTCATCAGTCAACCCTCATCAATGTCTTCTTCCCCTATAAAATCCGCCATTATTCCCCCAAATTGAGCTCACCCAATCCCCAAACACCCTCAATAAACCCCCAATTTCTCCTCTCTCACCATCAATCGAGCTCCTCCAATGGCGGATTCCAGCAACCAAACCAAAATAAACGCTCAATAAACCCCCAATTTCTCCTCCCTCACCATCAATTTCGCTCCTCCAATGGCGGATTCCGGCAACCAAATCAAAATAAACGCTCAATAAACCCCCAATTTCTCTTCCCTCACCATCAACTTCGCTCCAATGGCGGATTCCGGCAACCAAACCAAACTCAACGGCGACAACCTCCAAATCGAAGTCGAACTAACCGATCAACGACCACAACCAAAACCACTTCCTCTCTCGACGATCAATTGGCTAAACAAATTCAAGTACCAGAAAACCAAAGACCCGCACAACGAGATGCGAAACGTGCTCCTCATCGTCTCCGCCCTAATCGCCGCCGTCACCTTCCAGGCCGGCGTCAATCCGCCAGGGGGCATCTGGCAGGACTCCGACGACGGCCACGTCCCGGGAAGCGCGATCTACGCCACGCACAAGGAGGCGTTCTACACGTTCCTGATCTTCAACACGCTCGCGCTCTCCTCCTCGGTAATGGTGATTATAAGCTTGACTTTCAGGTTTCCGTTCTCCGTCGAGATCTGGATTGCCACGGTTTCGATGATAGTTACTTATGGCTCTTCGATTTTTGCGATTACGCCCCGTGGCCACGGGAATTATAAGTTTCGTTACATTTTGATAACCGCGGCTTGTCCGATCGTGGTTAGAATCATTGTTGAGGTTTGCAGGTATGTGAAGCGCACGAGGTTTCCGGATTTCAGCTTATGGGAATGGTTGCAACAGAAATTTGTTCAGGGTGGCGAATCGAAAGCCCCTGCTTCTTGACGATTCCATTATACAGAATTAATTGGGAAATTCGGCTGGTTTTTTATGATTAAAGTTGCATAGGATTTTTTTTATACCAAAAGTTGTAATAGTTTCCTCCATTGTTTAGTGAGAATTAAGAACTTTTTTATGTATAAAATAAATTTATCTTAATTTTTGCTACAATTTATAGTGTTTTAATATTAATTCTTTGCTGAGATTTAAAATGACAATATTTATGAACAGAGTAGAAAATACTCACTTTGTTTATTTTATAACGGTTTTTCTATCCTATGTCCTAAGGGCATAGGTTAAGAGTACTAAATGTGGAAACTAAAACCCTAATAGGAAACTAATAAACCCTATTGAAAAAATAATTAAATCTAAATAAATACAAATTCCAAATATATTACCATCTTTAGTCCCTTAAACTATGCCTTTGGGGCATAGGTTAGAAAATACTTACTTCGCTCACTCTCTCCTCCTCTATAATGGTGATTATAAGCTTGACTTTCAGGTTTCCGTTCTCCGTCGATATCTGGATTGCCACGGTTTCGATGATCGTTACTTATGGCTCTTCGATTTTCGTGATTACTTGAATCTGAACTACGATTTAGATCCAGTCCTCGTGGTCACGAGAATTATAAGTTTCGTTATATTTTGATAACGGTGGCTTGTCCGATCGTGGTTAGAATCGTTGTTGAAATAGGAGGTATGTGAAGCGCACCAGGTTTGCGGATTTCAGTTTCTGGAAACGGTTGCAACGGAAATTTGTTCCGCGTCAAGAATCGTCCCTTGGTTCTTGACGATGGAATCATACACGATTAGTTGCATAGGGGTTTTTACTACCAAAAGTTGTAATTGTAATAACTGCAGTTTTTGAGGATATTTTTGAATTTTTCTCGGATATCTTTTTAACCCCTTTGACCGTTTTAACGCTTAATCCAATATTTTTATTGGAGATTAAATCCTAGAAAATTCTTGGTAATATCCTAAAATCATAAAGAAATGATTTTATGGATCGGTGTGAATTCTAGGATTTTTCGGTGGAAAAAAAATATTTATTGGATAAGTCGTCTTTTTAATTATGTACTATAAAGGTTTTAAAATACGAAACGGAAGCCTTAAAAATTGAGGATAGCGTGATAAAATCATGGAAAATTGATTTTATTGGTCTACATAATTTACGGGACATTTTGTATTTAGTAAGTTTTTCCACCCGAGGTACATAATTTTACCGCTTTAACGCGAGTCCCGTTCCGGGACGGAAAATTCCGGTTAAACCGCCTTTCTTTAGCTTACTTAGAAAGGAATTGGAGATAAGTGTCCACGGCATATTTTGTTTGCCTCGTAAAAGCCTTCAAAGTTATCACTTTGTTTCAAAACAAAGGGGAAGGAACGAGGACGACGACGGACTCGGGGAAACCGAAACCTTCACCGTCGGCCATCTCTTTCACCTCCCTGTCATCTTCTTCCTCACTTCTACCTTCTTTTTCTGAGTTTGTTAGCTGGTACAAACCAGAACCAGCAAGAGAATCAGACGGAACGACGGAAACTCGGGAGGAAGAAGTGAAGTCCATCACCGTCGGTCACTTTCTCGCCTCGTCAAACGTTGTCGCCGGCGATCGCTAGCTCCTCCGACCACCACTCACCGCAAGGGACGTCGTCGGGCAATACTCGACCACCCTCGAGCTCGGAGATCGAGCCACTATCGAGCCAAACGAGTCATGGGCTCGAGTGGAGGTATATACGATCGAAATTAATTAGCGGGTTGATTGCGGAGCCACCGTAAGAGCCTTTCGGTTCCGCTTTGCTAATTAAATTTATGGCTTTTATAATCTTGACGTTGATACGGTCTGACAGGTTCAAACCACTCGAGAAACGGACGTCAGGATCTTCAGTTATAGCGAATACAAGTTTTGAATACCGATTGGCAGGTAAAGAACTTCGGATAATTACTCGGAATTCGTTGTTAATCCGTTTGATCCGAGATTTGGTCACCTTTAAGAACTGTTTCTAATGAACAATTTTTATTTAGAAAATTGTTTCAAAAGTGAAGCGGATAATTAGTTATAATTCCGCCAAGATGGCTCCTTGAAGCATGATAACTAAGGATTTGTTATATATCGATATTCGGAAATTAAATCGTTTATCGATTAGGAAGTTGTAGGAGTTGAGAATACAACTAAGAAGTGTTTCTCTGAGCTCGTTGCTGAGAAATCCTTTTGTTATATTTGTCAGAAGGATGATAAAGATTACTATTGAATTGCTAAGGACGTTGAGCACGCCTTTTAAGGCAAGTGGACGGTTCTCTCTTGCATTATGGTTATTAAATGAGGAATTGAACCCATTTAATATTTGTGTTGGGAACAACTTGTGTGCTTATTAAAATATGATAGGTTGTTATATTTGTTAGAAATAATGACCAGGTTGTTTATTCAGTTTCGCGATAGAACTAGATTTAGGTCCGTTATGTGTGACCTTGCATGTTGTCTCATGCTGAGACATTATTATGAAGTAAGTTAGTTTCCAAGGGTAGGAGCCAAGTCTCCGATGACCTCTTTATAACACAGTCTATGTTGGGAGGTTTAGTTCGCTATCATATCCCAACATTCGGGCCTTGACTCATACCTCACTCAGCGCTGGAGGAGGTGTTATGCACTCTAGCTAAATGCAATTGGTACTAGTTGTTCGTCAATGATCATGGATGAAATAATCCCTCTCATCTTGACGTCACATGTACATGTGGATTCTCGTCGGTTTCCGTCGATTAAAAGTTACCAATATGTTTATAAAAGTTTTGAAAGTGATATAAGACAAGTGCGTTAGGCACATTAATGTACCCGGATGGTTAGTCTATTCGATAACCATTCTTGCTCCCGGTTATGAATGATTCTTAATCAAATTTTGATTAAGTCAATCTGATTAGTCGATGGAGACTTTTCAAGATGTTATGTGATTAATATGAGTTCCCAACAATTGGTTATGCTTTTTAAAGAAACCACAAGCGGTGGTGTTCTCTCTCTTGATTATGCGAGTCTCATTCTTTTTTTCTCTATACGACTGCTAACTGTTGAAACATAATCCGAGTCTAATCGAATTTGGATGCCAATATGTTTAGTTACAACCATAAGAACCAAGTTAGATTCTCCGCTTGCTTAGTCTTTCATTAGACTAACCCGTCCATCTTCTTTTCTTTTATATGGTCGGCTGGTGTCCACCGTTGGTTTACGATACATCAGGTTCTTCTTGGAAGTTGATTCAAGAGGCGGATTCAGAAGTTTGAAGCTCCAAAAGTTGAAGAAAGGTTTCCAATGGCTGTATTTGAGTGAAGATCATGGTTGAACTACTTCAAAGCGAAGCTGAGTTTCAAAAATAAGAACGTAAGGAAGACTTGATTAAGACTTTGTTTAAATAGAAGGTTGTTCTATTTATTTACTAATTCTTTTTAAGTTAATGCTTGTATAAGACCTTTTATTCTCTTTTCCGCTGTAAAATTTTATTTAATTTTGTTAGGTTTTAAATGGTTTCATTTACCTTGTTTTAGTTTGTTCAGTCAGTTTAAAGCCTTAGGTAGTTCTAATTTGGTCTTAATCAGGGTTACTGGCGATAATACCTCCAGGGTAGGAAGGGGGTGTTAAAGTAATAATTTCCTCTATTGTTTAGTGAGATTTTTTACATGTATAAATTTATCTGAATTGTTTGCAAATTTTAACTACCATGGTTAAAAAAAAGAGGTGATTTTAACAAATATTTATGACGTTAAAAAATTTAGGTAATGATGTATTGTTAATTATGAGAATTGCAATTAGAAAATGCATATATTGACTCCTTTGATGGAAAATTTTATTTATTGGTTAGAAATAATTAAGGTGGATAATGAATATGCAGTAAAATTTTAATTTTTACTACAATTTATAGTATTTTAGTATCAATCCTTAATTGGTATGCTAAGATCTAGAATGATAGTACAATAGTAATATTTGTGAACTGGCTTGCACGGACTAACTTGACCTTAATCTAGTGTTTGGGAGAATGATGAGCCTTGGTTTTTCGCCCAAAGAAATAAACAGAAGCGAGGATTAAACCTGATACCCTCTCAACATCCCCACGTAATTTTTGCCACTAGATCATCCCATTGGGGCTAGAAAATACTTCATTTGTTCACTTCATAAAAAAAATGAGCACAAAGACAACAACAAAAAAAAAAAATAAGCTTCAAACAACCAAGAGAGATATTAGACGATTAAAAGTCAACAAAAGCATTATTTTTAACTCTAAGCAGTTTGTATTTTTTGTGTATTTGCATTTGTAATTGGTCAAACTTTGACTAGTAGTGACTAGTTGTGTACTTAGTGTGTGGATAGGCACCCTACATTAGATGCAATTGGAAAATACTTCAGAAAAGTAATGCATGAGAGCCTTCAAATATAATATTTCCGATTCGACTTCCATAAGCAATGTCCTTGACAAAAAAAAGTAATGCATGAGATTAGAAAATAAATAAATTTGTGTCTTTGAATATCTAGTCAAGCGACTAAGACTTCATGATTCCGTTTCGACACTTATGGATAGTGCCCTCGACAAAAAAAATTGTGGCATATCACACTTTAGATTCCCTGTTTTGTGTTTTGCATTGATTAAATAGTGGAACACTTTGTCTTTTGCAAAATAATGAGAACTTTAAGGTTTCACATCAAAATATTGAGACCATAAAGTTTAAATTACCAAAAAGTAAGTAACAAATATAGCATCTATCTTGACAATAAAAAAAAATACAAATAATTTCTAACCCCATCATATGAATAGAAAAATATAATTTTAATTGTCGTTTTCTATGCAATATCTGAATTTGGCGGTACTTTACAACTCTAAAGGATATCTAGTTTACAAATGCCAAAAAAAATTATTCAAAAATACACACATTTCCTTGCAATTTTTTTAGTCTGAATTTTTTTTAAGGAAATTTGCAGGCCCATAACAATTCAAAGTGGGCCTTTGCTTTTGGGTTTAATTTTTATTGGGCTTTTTCTTGTGCAAGTCTTGGCTCTTTTGGAGGTTTTGGTGCAAGTTCTTCGATTTGACGCTTCGTATTCGAGTGTATAATATATCTTTGAGAGTTCGTATTTCAACCCGTTTTCGAGCTGGTTCGTGGTGGTGTACAGTCTTCTTTCGATGTCTCTAGCCCTTTTGCAATTTCATCTTATATCGGATTGTCCGATCACCTGGTTTTGGGCGGCACCCACACTATTTTAAATCGAGAGGCCTTTTTTTTGTTTCCCTTCTGGCCCATCCAAAAAAGCCATGATATTAATCAATATAATGTAAATTATAAATACTTAATTAATATTTTTTGGATTTTTTAAGGACAATATCCATGAGAATCAAAACGAAAACCTCATAAATACTTATTTAAATTATATTATAAGCTTAAATAAGTAATATTTAGGATGTGAATGTGAAATTTTAACTACTTTTGTTAGCAAAGGAATATTTCTATTAATAGGTGATACCTTCAAATTTTCATTATTCCTATTATTCATGAATAAGAAGAAAAAGATATGAAAAGAAACAAAGAAAAAGATGGATGGTGTCATTTTCATATTTTGAGTACGTCTCATGCATTAGCTCATGGATTGATGATGGTGTGCACATGGCCTATGTATATGTAAGAACAAATGCTATACTATTGTTCCACTAAGGTCCACATCAAATAACTCAAGTTTTGAATCATTTATTCACATATCAAGAAAGTTAGGTTAAGAATTTATAACGTGATGTGTAACATAGGTTACTCTCACTTTCATGTACTGGATGCATAATGTTATTTGAGTTCTTGCAAAGTTTATACTCCAGAGAATAATTTGGTATTTATCAGTGCTAAAATTTATGGTGTTTACGGTGTTGAAGTTCGATATAGGTTACATGTCCATTCGATAATTTGGTGTTTATCAGTGCTGAAACTTATGGTGTTTACGGTGCTGAAGTTTTTCGAGTTTTCGGTGTTGATGTTGAAATCAATCTGGTGCTGAAAGTAGATGTTGGAATTGGGTGTGTGTTTTCTTCAGATAAGATAGGGGATGTTCGCTTGGAACTTGTTTATATGTGTTTATTTTTTTGGGTAAATTAACCAGAAAAAAGGCATGTAATATTAACAAAATGATAATAATACATAAAAGTAAAAATAAAACACCCCAAACCCCTAAAAAATAAAAATAAATAAACGAAAGCTAGTTCGATAAACTCGATAAGTTAGGGGGTGCTAATTATTTTTTAAGCTTGATAAACTTTCATAAGCTAGGTACTATCGAGCACATACAACAAAGTTTATTATTCTCGATATGCATGATAAGCTTCATAAGCTCCCAAATAAGGAGTTACCAAACGGATTTATCGAAGCTTATCGAGATTATAGATGCTTCAATTTTAATCAAAAAATTAATCAACGCCTCAAACCTTATCGAGTTTATGATAGCTTATATTTTGCTTTTATCACGCATAAAATAAACTTATCGAGACTATAGATGCTTAAAATTTCCCTCATTTGATTAATTTCTAATTTTTATAAGGAAAAGATTAGGGTCGCATTAGACAAACTCGACCTAAAATATCCATCGGTTGAGATTCGAACACGAGACCTCAATGATTTCTTCAATTAAGTTCCATTTTTTCCGTAGAAATTGTCTTTAGTATTAAATCATAAAATTCTTAAAAAAATATACTAATTAGATCAACAATAATTAACGATAATATGTTCACAAGCCATGCTAAAAGAACTCCATTATATGCATGAGACATCCATCAACATCAAAAAGCGAGATAGGATCATGGAATGCAAATTAAATAGCCATTAATTTACATATGTATACATAACATTAATCTCCACAAACCCAAGAGTGAAAAAAAACCCACACACACACAAAAAAAACTTTACATTGTTTGAAGACATAACTAAACCAAACAACTTTAAAATCAAACAGCTAACTGTTGATGTTGACGTTGATGCTGATGCGAAGACGAATTAGAGGTGTCGTCTTGAAGATCAACACCACTATTAGACGTTGTAAAACACGACTGTTGTAGCCTCACTAAAGAAGCACTTGCATTAGGAGAAGAGCTAATTATCAAAGTGGGTTGAATCGGAAGCATTTGGTTATGGAGGTAGCGACTATATCCATGAAACGTTGTTGGAGTTATGTTCAATCGGAACCCTAATCCGAATAGAAATTCGACTTCCAAAAAGTTCATCTCTCTTGTGCTTATTCCTCCTATCTTCGCATAATAAGCATTGTTGTAGTACCTGTGACATCGGTTAAGAATTCCGTTATAAGAAACTAAAATATCAAAAAAGATAAAATTAGTTTTAAATATACGAACCATTGTTTAATAGGTTAGGAATCTTGAATTGAAAAGATTCTATTACAATTTATTATCTTAGGATTTTCATAACATTTTTGTTATAGGATTTAGATTTTCCAATTAGAGTAACAAAATCTAGTATAATCTTTCTACATAGAATTTCTTAACCTATATTACAAGAACCTAAGTTATAAAAATAGTAATCAAATTAATGTGCACGCGTATATGCTTGTCTACTTTTATTTTTTTGTGGATCCAAATATGAATTTCCTTATTTATGTATCGTGATTATTTTCATTTATTTTTGCATGGTTATTTTTACCTAACATATCACCTACCGTTTGCTAGCTATTTTTTACTAATTTATTGCATGTTGGGGAGATAAATTAGCTATTTTTTACTAATTTATTGCATGTTGGGGAGATAAAATTTATTGTGAGTTGGTTGACTACTTGACTCACAAATAATTTTTAGTTGTAAGAAATTTGGCGTATTTTTTAAAAAATCAAAAGAGTTAAATTATAATATTTCTAATATCTGTTTTTTTTTAAAACTTGTTATTCTAGTCTGATTTATTTATTTCATAATATTTTTCATTTAATATATTTTAACACATTTTATCCCTATTATCTTCATTAATTCAAAATAATTGCATAAATATATAATACAATGGAAGATCTTAACAAGATTAGGGGTATTTTAAGTTAAATTATATAATATTTTAATATTTAAGATAAATTATAAAAAGATATTTATTTCTGAACTTAGGGAGTACAATTATTGTTCATTTAATTAAAGTACGATTTTTTTAATTTATGTTCCAAGGGCATAGGTTAAGATCCTTAAAATAGAAATAATTTGTTAAATTATATTTATTTAAGATTAATCACTTTTTTATAAAGGGTTTATTTATTTCCATATAGGGTTTTAATTACTTAAAATAGAAAATTTAACATATGTTCTTAGGTCATAAGATAGAAAAACCGATTAAAGCATGTTAGTTTAAGAAACACAACGTGAAAATTCGCAAATCCTTCATTTTCACTTTTCAGTTTTCACCGTTACGTTTTTGGAAAGTGAAAGAAATGGAGATGTGTGTAGGAGACAGCTGGAGCTTATCTGGCAGATCATGGGGCCCAAAGGCAAAACCATTGTTTTAAAAAGACCCAAGCTTTTATTGTTTTTTACTAAACTCTAATTACTGTTTTGGAAGTAAAGATATACATTTTCCTCCCAAATAAACATCGAGTTAAGAAATATAATTGTACTAAATCTAAATTTACTAGGTAAAAGCTAAGATAAATCTATCTATTTGGCAGTATAAAGTTAAGTTTCTTAGGCCAAAAATTGAGATACCTTCACCTTGTTTATCATGTGATCGATTTGTTTTGCATTCATTTCTTTTTTTTAAAATATTTTTTTTTGGTTTTTGAATTTTTCAATTAAATCTTGGGTTTATTAAAATTCAAATCCAATATATTTAATATATTAAATTCGCAATTTTCAATTTTTTATTTTTTAAATTTTTAGCAAGGTGAATTTTTAGGAGGTGTAAAAGTTTTATTCAAGTATGGATACAAAAAAACATGTTAATTTAGATTGAAAATTTTCATAATTAGCTAAGTGAGTAAGAACACACATTACTCCACTCCACTCAACTCAACTACCATGCAAATTGCTTGATTAATTTTCCCATCCACCAATCACCTCATGATTTGCCTGATTATTATCAACTCAAAATCCCCAATTAAACCCCCAAATCCACAATTAAGATAATTTTTCTATGTCAAAGTCTCACTGGTCTAGAGGATGTGTCCGTGACCATTAGCAATTTTTCGTAATTTTTCTACAATGTGTCCTAAGATCAAAGGCTACTAGATTTAGAAATTAAACCTAAAAACTAAATAATAAATTCCATAAAAAATCATAAAAAATTTTAAAATTGTTTTATCTACTAAAGATACATTATAAGGATTTTTAAATGAAAATATTTGATTAAATTTATATTTTCGTAATTTTTAATAATTTTTTTAAAGATTTTATTATTTATTTTTAAGGGTTTAATTTTTAAATTAAGTATGTTTATCATATCATGTGTCCTTAAGGCACATTATTAGAAAATTATTTCAAAATATTTAAAATTAAAACAAATTTTTTTCTATAGTATATATGTCCTATACAGCTATACTCCTATGAGCACATTATAAAAAAAACATTTAAAAAAAAACAATTATAAAAACAAGAGATCAAAACGGCACCGTTTTAGTCACTCACATGTCATCCATGAACTTAGCGGCGACCAAGACGCTAGTAATAAGCAGGCGGTGGACATTAAACGAATCAACGGCGCCGATCGCCGGCCGAGCCCGATTGAGCCGATCGAGGTACACGTAAGCCACCAGAAAGCAACTCTCGCTACAATTCGCGTACCTGAAGATCCTCTCCAGGTAGCTCCGGATCGAGATCGCCGGCGACGAGACGCCGTGGAACGCCGTCGTGTTCGGCGGCGGAGATTCCAGTTTCCGGCGCCGGTCGTTGGATTCCGCTAGCGTCTCGAGTAGCGCCGACAGGGAGCCGATTAGCCTCGGGATCATCTGATTCTCCGCCATGGATGAGAATTTGAGATCGAATTGGGGGTTTGTTGAATTGATTGATGGATGATTTGAGTGTTTGAAGAGGAATTGGAGAGTGTGGGCGGTTTTATTTTTTGATGTTGTTCATCGAATGAGAAATGTGATGGGCCCTTCTATATATATCCAACCTTGTGTAAGCATAAAAGAATTTGATTTAATTGAAATAGAGAATATACCAAATTATAAAATTACTCGTAATAGAAAGAAAATTAACAAAATTAACACATAAAATTATTTTTTTATCTGGGTGAAAAATCAAATTTCGTTATATTTTTTTTTTTTAATTGAGCGAGTTAGCATCCGTTTGGCACTGATACTTCGGGGTGTCTTGAAGCGGGAGCTGAAGTGATCACACTCGGTTTTTTTTTTGTTAAGAGTTAAGACATTGGAGCTTGCCGACTAGCTAGTAGGATTTCGGGGTGTCTTGGAGCGGGAGCTAAAGTGATCCCACTCGGTTTTTCTGTAAGACACCGGAGCTTGTCGACTAGCTAGCAGGATTTCACTGTGTCTTGGAGCAGGAGCGGAACTGATCTCGCTCGGTTTTTCTGTTAGACACCGGAGCTTGTCGACTAGCAAGATTGCGGGAGCGGTTAGTTCTAGCGTGATTCCACTAAAATTTGCTTCTCCCAACTTCTCTAGCTAGCTTGTCCTAGCTAACGAGATTCCTCTCGATTTTCCCTCATTCTCGATGAATGAAGCCTTAGTGAATTAAAAGGGCAAGCCAGTTTATTATAGTTTATGGATCGTGTCTCTTGTCAGTTGGGTCATGAACTCGGGTTTTGTCACTAGTAAAATTCTCATTATTATACAATATACATATGTTGTGTGTTTCTTGTCTTTTTTAAGGTAATTCATCACACTTCCTCAAGTTGGTTTTTATGTTGCCTTGCTCTACGACGACACTATATGCTTGTATTAGGTCTATTCTAACCCGCGAAATTATCTTTCTCCTATCCAGTTCAGGCTTTGTGCGCCTCGAGATCGTGGTTCGACGATGATGGTTTGTTTAAACCGTGGATGTGTGATCGACGCCTGAAGGCTCCTAGATCGAGTCCAAATATGAGGTGTCCACAGTTGTTCCCCAAGACCTCGTCGGCTTGTGCATTTTCCCAATTGGCGTTTTCTTTGTTCTTCTTGTGGTGTTCCGCATAACTTGCTCTCCAAGTCCATCAATTCTAGTTCTAGCTTCGTTCAACGATCTTTTGATGTTGTTTTTGATGCTTGTTAGGTAGCATGGTTGCTCTCTTTTGCCAGTTTTTCCAGTTGTCGATCTTTCGGTCTCTCGATCTAATCGACACCTAAAGGCTCCTAGAGTGAATCCAAATATGAGGTGTCCACAGTTATTCCTCAGGACCTCGTCTTGTGTATTTTTCCCACTTGGCGTTTTCTCTGCTCTTCTCGTGGTGTTCCGCACAACTTGCTCTCCAAGTCCTTCATCAATTCTAGTTCTAGCTTCGTTCAACGATCTTTTGATGTTGTTTTTGATGCTTGTTAGGTAGCATGGCTGCTCTCTTTTGCCAGTTTTTCCAACTGTCGATCTTTCGGTCTCTCGATCTAATCGACACCTAAAGGCTCCTAGAGTGAGTCCAAATATGAGGTGTCCACAGTTATTCCTCAGGACCTCGTCTTGTGTATTTTTCCCACTTGGCGTTTTCTCTGCTCTTCTCGTGGTGTTCCGCACAACTTGCTCTCCAAGTCCTTCATCAATTCTAGTTCTAGCTTCGTTCAACGATCTTTTGATGTTGTTTTTGATGCTTGTTAGGTAGCATGGTTGCTCTCTTTTGCCAGTTTTTCCAGTTGTCGATCTTTCGGTCTCTCGATCTAATCGACACCTAAAGGCTCCTAGAGTGAGTCCAAATATGAGGTGTCCACAGTTATTCCTCAGGACCTCGTCTTGTGTATTTTTCCCACTTGGCGTTTTCTCTGCTCTTCTCGTGGTGTTCCGCACAACTTGCTCTCCAAGTCCTTCATCAATTCTAGTTCTAGCTTCGTTCAACGATCTTTTGATGTTGTTTTTTATGCTTGTTAGGTAGCATGGTTGCTCTCTTTTGCCAGTTTTTCCAGTTGTCGATCTTTCGGTCTCTCGATCTAATCGACACCTAAAGGCTCCTAGAGTGAGTCCAAATATGAGGTGTCCACAGTTATTCCTCAGGACCTCGTCTTGTGTATTTTTCCCACTTGGCGTTTTCTCTGCTCTTCTCGTGGTGTTCCGCACACCCTGCTCCTCAAGTCCTTCCCCAGTTCCAGTTCTAACTTCATTCAGTGATCTTTTGATGTTGTTTTTGTTACTTTCTAGTTTATTTTTTTGGTAGCTTGTCTGCTCTCTTTTGTCGGTTTTTCCATCTGCCATTCTTTCGTCCTCTCGATCTAATCGATACCTGAATGCTCCTAGAGTGAGTCCAAAAATGAGGTACGTGTTCGCAGTTAATTCCTAGGACCTTGTGTTGTGCAAATTTTCCCAATTGGCGTCTTCTTGGTAGCTTGTCTGCTCTTTCTTACCGGTTTTTTCGGCCTCTCGATCTAAATTTGTTCGTTAGAGGAGGGGTAAAGGACGAAGGTGGGCCCGGGGTAGCCTCACATATCATGAAGTGCGTGTCGGCTGCATAGGCTTTTTGTTTATTTACAGCCTGTGGACACAAAAACAAATGCTAAGGAAATTTACACATTTTGATTTATGCAGTCTTTTGGATTTATTCTCACTGTTTATCCTGTACTCTGCATGTACTCCAAAGGGAGACCAACAATCTATAAACTAGGGTTACTCTCTCTACCTTGGATTAGTTTTACAATGGCTTGTAAATTGTAATTAGTAGTTAATCACATAATTGAAGTAGTTTAAATAACTAGACTTTGTGATTTTTTTGTAATTTACACAAAATAATCGATTCAGACTAAACTAGACCGACCTGAACTAAAGGAATATTGAGCTTCGTTCGGCAACTTGGTACTTATCGGTGCTGATGCTAATACTGATACCGATATTTATGGTTGTTGATGCTGATCTTGGATTCATATCGATATGAGATGCTGATATCAGTTGCTTATTTTTTCAAATAATTCGGGATGTGTTCGGTAAACTAAATTGCTGATATTATAAGTAAGGGGTGTAAAAAGGGTGAAAGATAATTTTATGTGGACCCCACTTACTTAATATTTGGTAGATATGTTAGCTTATTTGAAATAAGGTGGAGGATGCTGATTATTTTTTCACTAGATAAGTATCGGAAATAAGTATCTTATTTCAAATAAGCAAGTGTTGCCGAACATGTACAACGATGCTTATTTTTTTTCAAATAAGTAACTGGTACTTATAAGCAACCAAATAAATGTTAAGTTGCCGAACAGAGTCTTGATCTGATCTTCATGCCAAGAAATTTTAGAAACTGATTTCAAGACCAGTCTTGGTCTGAATCAATTTTTTTAAATGTATTAATTTTTGTATTAGATAAATTTTATTTTATGATATATAAAGTGAATGGGTATGTTATTTAAATTCAAATATTAGTTCACATTGTAATAAAATTCAAAATTTATGTTATTTGATATTTTTTGAAAATAAATAAAACATTTTAAAAATCTAATTCTTGATTTAAATAAAGTTACTAGTCAAAAGCTTTAGTTATTTATATGATAACCTCACACCCTCAAAAAAGTGAGGTTATTTTAATTATTTATATGATTTTCACTAATATATTTACATAGTTAATTAGTATTTCATTTATAAGGTCTAGAATTAACCAACAAAAAAACATGTAAATAATCAAGCAAATTAAAAGGTAGATTTTTTTTTCTCTATAAATGGGTGATCTTTGTGAGCTGTGTCGTGTAAGTAAATACCAAATTGAGCAAAAGCATCTCTTTCCAGCAATCTTCATACCCAAATTTAATTACATTTTAAAATAAATGTGGAGTTTAGTTATAATCACTATTCACCACCACATGAACTCACATGCCAAATATATATTTGATCGATCTACTTTACATAGAGACACATTTACATTATCAAAATCGACCTAGTTTTAGTTCCGCGGACTTTATTTTAACCTTATACAGCTTTATTCAAGCTTATGGTTAAAAAATAAAGTCGTTATCATTTGTTCGGTAGTAGGAGTTGACGATAATTATTGTAACTTATGGGAGTTGATGGTAGTTTATATTTCACGCAAAATTTAATCTACCCCTCCCAGCCTTATCCAACCTTATGGAATTATTTCCTTTGATTGCCTTTCACTAATTTAATTTTGAAAAAAATTTAAAAATTAATCTTCTCTTTATCCATTTATAAAAATATCCTTTTTGGTAATTTTACATCCATCTTTTATAAAATCAGTCTCGATCAATTTAGTCTACCGAACACCTACATAATTTTTCACAAAAATAAGTTAATAATTTCAACTCCTAAAATTAACTTGTAAAATCAACATCAACTATTAAATTAGTATCAACATCAACATCAACTCGTATCAGATTTGAAGCACCGAATATGTGCCATATTTTAAACTACACTCTCTCTCTATAGTTTACTCTATAAGATAAAAAAAAATTGGCTCAACTGGTAAACGACTTGCTCCACATCCACGAGGTATGGGTTCAACTTCAACGGATGTAAAAATTTTCCTTTGGAAAACTGATCCGTCAAAGCTAGGTGGGCATTCTAGGTCGAGCTGGACGTAGCCAAGATGAAATTCTGGCGAACTAGTGAGCGACAAAAATATAAGAAGACATTATAAGCAATTTAGTTTAAAAACTAAAACTCTAAAGTAGAATTATAAAAGTGCATGGAAAAAAATTAAACTTATCCTAAACAAAATCGATTTATGGCATAAGTAAGTCTTCCATTTTGGGGAATTAAAATCTCATAAGAAAATTAATAAATTATTTTAAAAAAAGTAATTAATCTTAAATAAATATTGAATATAACTTAACAATTTATTTTTATTTTAAAAATCTTAATATATATCCTTAAAACATAGGTTAAAATAATCTGTAAATAAATTATATAATCTTTTTAATTTTTTTTATAATATACCTTTAAACATACTATAGAAAAATCCTTTAAAACTATTTTAAAAAAAACACCACGTGACTTAGATCCAATATTAATCAGCTGATCAATTTAAGTATTTAATTAAATGGTAGATACCAATATTGAGTTGATCTAGTTGTAAAGTGGTGCTAGACTCCTTAAGTCTTGTCCAAGAGATTCGAAGTTCGAATTCCAATAACGACATGTATGAAGAAACTGATATTGGGAGAGTCTCTCCCAAAATGGGACCACGAAGTACCCGGTCCGGATACAAAACGGTATCCGACCGATCGAACCGAGCGAGCCAACGGCAAGACAAAAAAAAATAAATTAAATGGTAGATAGATCATGGCAGATATATGAATCAATTCAAGAAGCAAAGAGCGATATTCGTGGAAACTAAGGCTTACAAATTTGTACTGAGCTCAGTACTATGGAGTGACAGCTCACATGTCCCAGTATTGTCGTTAAATATTTAAAGAACATGTCCCATACACCAACCTATATCAAAACACACTCATAAAACAACCGTACCAAAGTTTTTATTATTTTTTTAAAACATATATATGTAAGTCACATTATTATGAATTTATGAGTGCATTTTTAATTTTGAGCCGTGGGTGCATTTAAAGGTCTTAAATTTTTATCCACTGCAAAAATCCAGCCTGTTGAACTTTTCGTACCAAGGTACTATAACACTTAAAGAGGACTAAAAAGTTGTCATCAACAGGCACAAGAGGTGTACCAAAGGAGTCCTATCCTAAGCCCTAAGTTCATTAGTGTTGTGTGGTGGCCGATTACGAGGGTTCGGGTGCGAAAGATGATGATAGCGGAAATGAAGATGCTTTGTTGGACGTGTGGTCACATAAGGCTGGAGGTATATCACCATCAATATCGTTTATCCAGTGAGGCTCCGCTATATCCAGGGTCGGCTATTAAGGGTGGCGAGGAGGGGCGGTCGTCGTGGGCCCTCAAGATATAGAAGCCCCCCGATAGAAAATTACTATCAGTAAAAATAGGTCGTTAATACTATAAAAGACCATTAAGGCTAAAAAAGGCTGATTCATTATTTGATATAAAAATAAATAAAAGTTGTATGAAATGACACATTTATTTTTATGTTAAAAAAGTTTCATTTATTTATTAAGTTTAGGGGGGCCCAAAATTTTATTTCGCCCTAGGGCCCCTGAAATGATTGAGATGGGCCTGGCTACAACGGAATCTGGGGGTCAAGATGGGGGTACCCCTGCCCAAGGGAAAAGAAGTACGCCTGATAGACCCAAGAAAAACTGAAATTCAACTATGTGACAATAATAACTAAATTTAATTAAAATGCACCAAAATTGATATAGGCGGACTAAATCCATCTCAAATGCAGTGTATAAAAGCCAATGAGCATGAGGATGCGCTCGAAGTGAGGCTAGAGGTATAAGATAAAGAATAAAGTCATTAGAGACAAGGTTGACATGATTGGTATAAGGGATAAGTGACGTGAATTGATGTTGCGTTGGTTTGGGCATGCGCAAAGGAGGTGGCCCGATGCCCTAATGAGAAGATATAAAGGGTTAGTTTTTGGAGAAACAATCGGGGCAGAGGTAGATTCGAAAAGAGTTGAAAGGAGAAATTGGTATAGAAGATCGTAGGTCTGTTTCGAGTGGTGGGTGCGGTCTTTGTGGTGTCTGTGTGTGTCTTATCGTCGGTTTATTTCTTTTTTTGCGGGTTTGTGTGTAGTGTTTTTTGGCTCTAGGATACCCTTAGAGTTCTTTTGCTATTGGCTTGGGCGATTGCATAGAAATCCTACCGTTTTGTGCAATTGTTGTTTTGTCTTTTCTAGATTTTTTGGAAATTTTCTCTCAACTTTTTCGGGGTGAGGGTGCATACAAAACCTCTATAGGAAAGATGACACTCCAATCTCTCTCCTATAAATATGTGATATATATGAATAAGTAGTGACTTGTACGTGGTGCGTTTGGATCGCACCATTTAATTCATTATTTTGCATACGATTTTTTTTGGTCAAACTTCCAAACATACGAATTGATTTATTTATTTTAACGAGTTTTGAATTGTTTTATAATAATATTTCGAGTTCACATGTATTATTATGGCAATATTGATTTTAATAGTGGGGACATTATATGTATAATATTTCATTTAAGTATATAGAAATAGGTTTAAGATTTTTCAAACAAACACGTACATATATAGTCCATAGATTTGTCCTTGGATTTCTACCATACATTTTCCATTGTTTAGTCATATGCTCAATAAATGTGGGTAATTCTAGATCAGAAGGTAAACTCATGAATCATGATGTTCTTCTATAAAGCACGTCAATTCTAATATCATATCACGAGACATGTTCATGTAATCGAAATGATAGATCGATGCACAAAGATATATACACAAATTTAATACACCTAACAAAATCCAATAATTGTTATACATCGAAAACTAACCGAGCAACAAATTCTTTATAACAATTATATAAGCTAGGTACTTTTAAACATACGAAATAAACAATATGATCGTTAGGGATGAAAATAGGTCGAATGATCGATGAGTGAAGCTTGGAGACATTTCATCACCCGACCCACTTTTCACCATTTGACTTTTCACGCTCCATGTCACCAACAGATGCGTTAGGTAACTTTACTCATATGTAACATTTTTATTAAAAGTAAGAATAAAATATTAACTATCGATAAACAGATTTCTATTTCGCAATATTAGTTTAGATAATTGATTCACCAAATGTCTCGATAAAATAAAATATTAACTATAAAATAAATTCACCAAATGTCTCGATAAATTGAGGATAAAATAATAATATAAAAATATTTATATCAATGTTTCATATGAATGAAACGGGTATATAGGTCTGGTGTCGGGTGATGGATTAGTTATACCATCACTCGTACCTGATCTACTCCCGATTTATCTAATACATGGTTTCTCTCGAGTTTTCACCTATTTTTTTCTCTTATTTGTTAGTTGTGTCTTGTGTGTAATTTTGTTTTAACTATTTTTTTTTCTCATTGATAGGAATTGATTATCAATAACTTTAACTTTTTTTCTTTTTCTTTAGGAAATAACAAAAAGAAAGCATATATATAAATATATTGAGTATTGTTTTAGGTTGTATGGGACATGTGAATGGCCCATGTGAGCTCACACATGACTCACCCTTTTGCCATTGAATCCATTGATTTCCATACCCCTCTTTTGCTTTGCAACAAAAACAACTCTCTTTCCTTTTTTCTTCTTCATGCTTTTCATTCAATACCCATAAACAAAGATGAAATGATCTCAAAAGTTGTACTTTTTAGTTTAGAATAAATCACTATATTTGACATATTTTTGAAACATGTTTTGCGTAAGGTAAGAGAATTTTTTGCAGCCTTCAGATATCTAGTCAAAGCGATTAAGACTTTTTTTTGAATAGGTAAAGATTCGGTTTATCGGACAGGCCCAGTAAAACTGAGAGGCCGTGAAAACGGCAACCGAAAAACTTGTTAGAACAGACTGAAACAAATAGATAACAAGTAAAGAAGTACAACTAGCGAAAAGCTAGAACTAGAACGAAAAAAGTAGTGGGGAGAGTGAGGGGCTAAAGCGATTAAAATTTTATGATAGCACTATAAAGTATTCGTTTTCATTTCCATTTCATGGGCCATGTTCTTGGAAAAAAAAAAAAAAAGAGCTTTTTGCAAAATAATAAAATAAAGTTTTCAAGTGTGAAGTACCATGATGTGGATTAGTAGTAGGCCCAGTGTGGGATCCTAACACGTAATAGCATGAGGTTGGGACTTGATGGAGCAACTAAAATCGGCCCACAAATCTTACACAATATCTACAGAAATCTAATACAAAATGTTTTTATTTTATGTAAATCTAATGAATGTTTATTTTAATTAGATTTCTTCAAACAAAGTATCTTGACAAGAAGATATGATCTCTAATTATACTACCCATTAAGATTTAGATAACGGGAGGGAGAAGATTCGAGTGGTGGACAGCTAGTCGTCTGAATAGACCGTCTCACAGAGGGCTCAAGGTTGCTTTTTTGTTGTGCTCTGTTTGTTTGTGTATACTCATACTATGCAATAGGAAAACGTTATCTCTCAATCTCAAATATGGTTTGTTCCATTTCGTCCCGTCGAATTTGTGTCACCAGTGGCGGATTTAGGGGGCATGGGTGGGCGGTCGCCCCCCGTTCACTGGAAAATTCTATAGAGTAATGGGATCCCTGAAAATTTGAGGGGCAGGCCGGGGCAGAATTGGAGGAAGAGCGAAGGAGGTCGGAAGAGGCGCGGAGGGGCGGGAATCGGGAGGACTCTAAGCCGGAGAGGCTGACCCGCCTGAGCGACTGGTGGAGATTTGCAGAGGTCGGAACTCGGGGTCGTCGACGGCTGCACGACTTGACTTCTGAGAGTTGTTGGGCATGTTTGGATTACACTGAATAATGCATTATCTTGTATTATAATGCAAGATTTAATATAATTTTGCATTATAATACAATATAATATATTATCTTGTGCGATCCAAACAGGCCTGTTGAGAGGTAGGTTTTGAGAAAATTAAAAGCTGAGCAAATTTATTTTTAAAAATTAAATAAATAAATCAAGGCAAAACGTGGGCTGGGCCGCTGGGCTGGCAATTTGATTTGTTGGTCATTTTGGAGTTTGGACTTCTTTCTAATTTCTTTAATTTGAGGCTCAACCGCAATTTGTCTTGGCTACATATTGATAGAATGATAGTTGTTAAAATTTTGAAATTGATAAGTTAATTCACTCAATTGTTGATTAGTTGTTGTTTGATGTGGATTAAATTCTTGCTAAAATATTTTTTATTGTTTGATTTGCTCTTGTTAAAAAACAAAATTGATAGGTTAATTAGCATAATTGTTGATTTGTTCTTGTTTGATGTGGAGTATTTAGATTTTAGAATAAGTTTAGTTATGATTGAGAATTTTGAAAATTATATGAGTTATTATTATTTATTGAAATTGATAGGTTGTTGTGTTGATTTAAATGGAGAGGTAAACTATTTTTTAGTATTATTATTGTATTTTTTGGTTGAAAGTATTATTATCGTATGCTACAATGATATTTAAATTAATTTGGTTTATCCGGATTTTTTAAAATATTATACATGTTTAAAGTTTACCCCATCCAAACGATCCTAGATCCGCCACTGTGTGTCACATAACCAAATTCCCAAAGTTGAAAAAGGAAAACGAAGTGTCTGGATTGAATGATCTAAAACCAATGACAATTGTTGAAGTTTCGAACAAAAGGAGTTTAATGGTTTTGGAAAACATTTGTTGGTCATAAGGCAGACCTTGTAACTGGAACTCCTAAACACTTTTAGGTTCAGATCTTGTACGTCTCGAGATTGGTGGTTCGACGGTAATGGTTTGGTTAAAATCGTGGGTGTGTGATCGACATTTGAAGGCTTCCAGAGTGAGTTCAAAACTGAGGTGTCCACAGCTGTTTCCCAAGACCTCGTCTTGTGCATTTTTTCCCAGTTGGCGTCTTCCCTGCGTTTCTCTTGGTACTCCGCACAACTTGCTGCTCCTCGTGTTTTACTTCAGTTCCAGTTCCTACTTCGACCAACGATCTTTTGATGGTATTTTTGTAGAAGTAAAGAGCTTCCCACATCTGAAATTTGAAAGATAAAATGCCTACATATATACCATTGGGTTACTCCTCCTAAAAGCCAATTGGTTTTAAGATGGAACCCCATGGGCTTATGTGTTGGGCCGAACGCGCTTGTGCGCATGAACCGACGTGTGTACCCCCACGTCATATTGGCCCGCCGGAATTTAACATGGTATCAGAGCCTGTTCGGTCTGGGTCCGGATCCCTGGTCTATTAATGGGCTGGCCGGCCTGAAGGCATGACGTCAAGTTGCAACCCGCATATTGTGGGGTCAGGCAGTTGCACTTGAGGGGGCGTGTGGAAGTAAAGAGCTTCCCACATCTGAAATTTGAAAGATAAAATGCCTACATATATACTCTTGGGTTACTCCTCCTATTGCCAATTGGTTTTAAGATGGAACCCCACGGGCTTATGTATTGGGCCGAACGCGCTTGTGCGCATGAACCGACGTGTGTACCCCCACTTCATTTTGGCCCGCCGGAATTTAACAGTTTGGTTGCTAGCATGTGTCTACTTTCTTTTGTCGGTTTATCCGGCTGCCGTTTTTTCGGCCTCTCGATCTACCAGACATATCTGATACATTGAATTGGTTTATTATATTAAAAGAAAATGACAATGAATCAAAAGGTACCACCACTTGCTTCATTCTATTTTTCTCAAGACTCTCATTTCCTATTCAGATTGCACTTTCATTTCAATGCAGTCCATCAAGTATACATCCCAGGAGATATAGTGACAGTGAGAAATCATTCACGGGCACTAATTCTTTCTTTCCATTGAAACAAAAAAAAGTTTTTTATTTATTTTTTCTTTCTAATATTGAAAGGGGATAAAAACAGAAATCAATCTTTGACAGGGTGAAAGTGCAAGGGCGTGCGTGAGTTGTGTGGGGCCGTCTGTGTGGCCGGTGGGTCCTACACAGTTCACTTGTGAACTCTTTCGTCTTTTTTTTTATAGGTAAGAATTTGGTGTACCAGACAAGCCCGGTACAGCCGAGAGAACGAGTAAAACGGTAGTCGAAGAACGACTAGAACAAACAGAAACAAAGACACATAAAAAAAGTACAACTGGCGAAAATAAGGAACCGGAACAAAAGGGTAGCGGGGAAGTGAGGGGCTAAAGAGCAATCTTTAGCATTCGGGTCAAAACGAACAAATCAGGTACGAAAAAGTGGACTAATGATGTTGCCTCCACCGAGATGAAGGATCTTCACCAGCTACGAAAGCGTCCTAGCGACCTCGCCAATCACAAACGAACCACACCTAGTCCAAAACCAAATATCGAAACTCCTTCGTCTCTTTGTTTTAGGTTTAGGTGAACTCTAGAATTAAGTAATACGGAGTAATAATTCATGGACAACATTCCAATTAGGATTATTAGTAAGGCTGTCTCTTAGACCGTTGAACCCTTAAGATACAAATTTACTTGGTGAGGAAATCATTCTCTTAATTTTTAAAAATTTTATAATATGATTTTTAAGATATAAATTTACACACATATGTATATAGTTGTTTACAATATAAATATACAACAACAATAATATTTACCCAGTGTAACTTCACTTACGAGAAATCTGGAGGGTCAAGATGAGGACACCCTTGACTTAACGCGAAGGGGGAGCGACCAAAAGACCCAACAGGACCACAGAAGCACAGGCAAGCAGAAGGCAAAGACTAGAGTACTAGACAAAAAAACAAAACCGAACCGCAACAAACGAAACAAAATCATAAAACCAAAACAAAAGCGTCGAAGCTTCAAGGCCCCCAGAACAGAGGTTTAAGATGACCCATTGTGGAACATAGAAATGAAACACCGAAAGTGAAACGGAGGTTCGAGATGACCCATTGTTGAACAAGTTAAAGTGAAGCATCACAAGAAAATTCATAATTGAATGGGTTTGTAATGTATGTGAAGTGCACTCACTAGCTATTCCACATACCCATGCATTTGTGAATGGTGGTTTTGATGCCCGTGACTAGTCAGTACACTCCATTACCAATAGAGTCCAAAAAAGTAGAATCATTTCCCACCAAACACAACCCAACTCACATATAAATGTATATGTGTTTCACAAGTGATCCAATTGCCAACACTAGACAACAATGCCTAGGCTAAGTGTTGTTGTTTCCCTTCTCCTCGTCCTTCTCCTCCTCCTCCTCCTCTCAGGCTCGACGCAGAGCGTTCACCACACCAAGCAACGGACGGTGAACACGACGACACGAACCCCCCGGAATTCAGAAGAGCAATTCATGGAGTGGGTCAGGCTTGTCGGCGGCCTTAAACACTCGATTTTCAAAGCGGCCAAGTACAAGGTGTTTTCTTCGTCCTACACTCTTACTGTGAGCAAGAAGAAGAAGAAGAAGAAGTCGAAGAATGGATGGTTCACCACGGTCCAAGCTGCCATTGATTCTTTACCTCCTCTAAACCTTGTGAGAGTTGTCATCAAAGTCGAGGCCGGGACTTACACGTAGGTTTCTATCTCATCTCGATCATTATGATTTGCCATTTCTGATCAGTCTGATTTCTCTATTGCCTAATCATACTCTATATTATACTCTTTTGTTTTAATTGGCTATAAGGTATTTTTTAATATTTTATTAATGTTTAAGTTTTTTTAATTTAATTTGAAAATTGATCGGCCAATCGCATCGTAGGAGAGTATAAAAGAGAGTATATTTAGGGAGTAGAAATTTTGATTTGATTTCTGATTGTGATTAAGGTCCGTCTCAATCATTTCATGGACCTAGGGTGAAATAAAATTTAGAGACCCTTAAACATAAAAAGTAGATAGGCTTTTTTAATTAGTATAATAAATAAGTAGCCGTTTTTATATAATTTTTATTTACTTTTTAATTAGAAAATCAACAAGCCTTTTTTAACATTACTTTTTTTTCCTAAATTAATGAACCTATTTTTATTAACATTACTTTCCAATATGGGGAGGCCATTATATATCGGGGCGCATGACAATCGCCCCTCCGACCCATCCAATTAGCCGGCCCTGATTTGTGATTTGTATATATTAATTTCAGTGAAAAAGTTGAGATACCACCATTCAAATCCTTCATAACAATACAAGGAGAAGGAGCAGACAACACCATTGTAGAATGGGGAGACACAGCTCAAACCCTAGGCCCAGACGGGCGTCCCCTTGGGACCTTCAATTCTGCTACTTTTGCAATCAACTCAGCTTTCTTTATAGCAAGGAACATAACCTTCAAGGTGCTCAAATGATTTTTCATTTTTATATAGATGTATATATGTATAGGCTCGTAGACCTGTCAATCGGGTCAGACTGGACGGGTTCGAGTTCGGTCATTTCGAATTCGATTTAAATCGGGTTCAGTTTTACTTCGGGTCGGGTTTTTGCGGATTTTCGGTCGCGTCGGACTGAACAACGAGTCTAAAATATCATTCTTTTTATGATTATTAAAATTAATTTTAATTAAATAATTATATTTAATTATAATATATTATTTTTATGTATTTTGCTAATGAAATATATTACAAGTTTCAACATAAATTTTATGAATTCTATAAATATAATAAATCGATCAACCCAACGGGTTTCAGATTTTAACCCAGCGGCTTTCAGGTTCTAGCGGGTTCGGTTTATTTCGTGTTTCGAGTTCAAATTTTCAAAGTCTTGACTAGAGCTGTCAAAAGCTGACCCGACCCGAACCGCCCGAAAAATTTAGGGTCAAGACCTGAAAATTTGAACCCGAAACCCGTTGGGTTGACCCGATTTGTTATATATTTTTGTTATATATATAATATATTCTGAAAATTATAATATATTTTTATTATTAAAATATATAAAAATAATAGATTATTATTAAATATCGAATTTTAAATAAAATAATATTTTAATAATTGTAAAAAAATCGACTTTCTTGACCTGTTGGGTAGACCTGACCCGCCTGAAAACCCGCAATGATCCGACCCGATTTGACCGGTGACCCGTTACGACCCGAACCCAACTCAATCTGAACCCAAACCCGACCTGACCGACCCGTTTGACACCTCTTGTCTTGATTCTAAAATTACCGGCCAGTTCGGATCGGATTTGCGGGTTAGATAGCTTTTGAAAGTTCTAATAGAAAAAAGAGGCTAAATTAATGCTTATTATTAGAGAAACAATGATAATAATCCTATGTATGTGCAGAACACAACACCAATTCCAGCAACAGGGGCAATTGGGAAGCAGGCAGTGGCAATGAGGATTTCAGGAGACACAGCTTCGTTTTTTGGGTGTAAATTCTTGGGAGCACAGGACACACTTTATGATCATATGGGCAGGCATTATTACAAGGATTGTTACATTCAAGGCTCTGTCGATTTCATCTTTGGCAATGGCCTCTCCTTCTTTGAGGTTTGATTCTTTTGGCCTCGATCTCACTCTTTCTTTATTGGGGGAGTTTATAAAATAGCCTTAAAAAGGGGGTTAATTACCTATAAGTTGAGTGATATATTTTAATTGCATGGGTAACCCACACTTCCCCACATTCTACCTGTTGGTGAGTTGACTCGGTCAACCGAGTTGACTCGGTCGTTGATCGGTGTTGACCATCAACAAAAATATATTAGAGAGTTAGGATAAGGAAATTAACAACTTTATAGAGAACCTAACAACTTTCTTTATTCACTGGCTTTGACTTGGTCGTTGACCGGCGTTGACCTCGATCTTACTCTTTCTTTATTCAATGGCTTTATAGAGAATCTAACAACTTTGAGCTATTTCTGTTGGGATGAATTAGAGAGTTAGGATAAGGAAATAATATGTAAATTTAAAGGCAATTTGATGATTATTTTTTCTCGTCTCATGTTTTCCCAGCTTCTTTGTTTGGTTGGTTTGTGGTGCTTTTCGTTGGTTTGTCTTCTTGTGTCGGTTTGTCCAGCTACCGAGTTGTGTCTCAGTCTCTCGAATAATCAGGCATGTCTAGTTTTCCGAATTTCTTTCCTGATAAAAAAAGAAAGATGGAGAACGACATTAATTTGATGGTACATGTGTCTCTCATTTAAGTAGCATATATATGTATCCTATGCACTACAACTATGACCATTGTCTTTGTATACATGTATTCTGTAGTAAAGTTGCAAAGTGTTGGTTCTTTCCATGGACAGAGTTGTCACGTGCACGCAGTGGCTCAGCACATGGGAGCCCTAACGGCGCAAGGGCGGAATAGCATGCTGCAAGACACAGGCTTCTCCTTCTTCAACTGTAAGGTGACGGGTTCAGGGGCCCTGTACCTTGGGCGGGCGTGGGGCCCCTTCTCTCGGGTCGTGTTTGGATACACCTACATGGACAACATTATCGTCCCCAAGGGCTGGTACAATTGGGGCGACCCTCTACGCGAAATGTACGTTCTTCTACCAACCTACATATATGTGTATATGAGTTTGGTTCAAATGAAACAAACTCTTATCCTGAAACGTGAATCGAATGCACTTTTTCTAGTTCGTAGTGCATTTTTCATACAAAAATACATTGCAAGATACAAAAAGTGCACTGCAAAGTATTAAAAGTGCAAATCCGAAATATATATAATATTACAGAGTATATGTTATGTTAAGAGGAAAAGGCACTTTCTAATTGGCCGATTCTAATTCTTTTTTAATATTAAGATACAAAAAATGCAATCCGAAAAAGTGCACTCCCATAATAACGTAGTTTCTAATTGATTCAAGCAACATTTAACTGACTCAAGGGAATCAAACATGAACAAATTAATTAAAGGAGCACTCAAGGGAAACAAAAATTAATGCATGTATTTAACAAGATGTACCTATGAACTCCTATATGATTGGTCTACAAAAAGTGCAAAGATTTTTTCTAATTGTGTGTCCATAGGCATACAATAAAAATTCTAATATTGGTAAATCTGAATATTATTTGTTAATTTTGATTTTTTTAAAAGAGTTCATTAATTTCAATTTAGGAAATAGTTTTGAAATAATTTTTCAAATTAACACTTTTATTGTGTGTCCATGGGGCACACATTAGCCGAACCGAAAGTGCAAAACGCTATCCAATTTGAAGTATATATTAAGGGAATGGATACAAAATCCAGGATGATGTTTTATGTTTTTATTTATTTTCATAACTGAATTCAAGTTTACATTCTGGCTTGAATATTATGTTGTGTTTTGGTTTAAAAAAAATAATTAAAAACAGGACTGTATTTTATGGGCAATACAAGTGCACAGGACCAGGGGCTAGCTATGCAGGGAGGGTGGCATGGTCAAGGGAACTAACTGATGAAGAAGCCAAGCCCTTTCTCTCACTTAACTTCATTGATGGATCTGAGTGGATCAGAATGTAATATAAATTACTGTTGATAATTGGCCATGCTAAACTAACTGAGAACAGTTTCACTTCATCAAAATATCAAATTCCTCTCGAAGTTTCAATCAATGGTGTATAAATATAGGGACGGACGCATGATTTGAATTTCGGGTGGGCTAATTTTTGCCAAAATATTTTGGATCACTTAAGATAATGCGTTTTTTTTTTGCATTATAATGTAGGATTTGATGCCTGCATTATAATGCAATAAAATGCATTATCTTTGGTAATCCTAACACCTAATAGCATGGGGTTGGGACTTGATGGAGCAACTAAAATCGGCCAACAAATCATGCACAATATCTACATGAATCTAATACAAAATGTTTTTATTTTATGTAAAATCTAATGAATGAATGTTTTAATTAGATTTCTTCAAACAAAGTATCTTGACAAGAATATATGATCTCTAATTGTACACACATTAAGATTTAGATAGCGGAAGGGAGAAGATTCGAGTGGTGAACAACTAGTCATCTGAACAGATCGTCTCACGGGGCCTCAAGGTTCCGAGACTACAAATAAATGTTTTTATTTTGGTTCTTGTTTTGTTGCGTTGTTTTCTTCTACTTTTTGGTTGTACTCTGTTTGTTATTTGTTGTCCCGTCGAGTCTTTTGGGCGCTCCCCTCTGCGTTAAGCCAGGGGTGCCATCTTGATCCCTCAAATTTCCCGAAAGAGGAATTGCACTGGGTCAATGTTTTATTGTTGTTGGACCAATAGAAGATAAAGAAAAGAACAAAAAGAGCATTTTGCCATTTTCAAAGGTATAATAATCCTAGAAATTAAGAAATATGTTGTTGTTTGATTAAAAAAATGGCATATTCCAAGACTACAAATAACAGAAAACAGTATTTGTCGGTTACAAAACATAGGTGAAGTTCCTTTGTGGCTTTGTTCTTCAAATTTCATTATTTTCCCGTATTATTTTATTAATAGAAGATCAAATCCATATTTCATCAGCTCTAACTTTGCTAGCATAAAATTCCATAGTTCAATGAAAAAATATAAAAATAAACAGAAGTGAGATTGAAGCTTAACTTGTACAGTCCACCTACAATGTAATACAGCAGAATTCCTATGCTTTCACTTTACACTAAAAATTCCAATTTGGCCAAATTGCAAATCTGCATATTGCATACAAGACCAAAAGCAATTCACAGAAAGAGAATGCACAAGACATCATCATGCTATAGAACACAGAATAAATGAAGCAAAATCTGGACTTACAAAATAGTGCAGAAGATACAGCCATTCATTCAGCCACCACCCCAAAACATGTGTCCTCCTCAAGCTGTATCAATGGCTGCTCAGTATCCTGTTTACTTGGAACTATAGTTCAAGTAGAATCACAAACTATCCCAAACCTAAATAACTGAAACAAGCAATTCAGAATCTTGGTTTCCACTCCAACCGATTTCCTCATCCGGGTCAGACGTGTAGTTCTCGTGTAAGCTATAGCTATCAAGATTCCCCCTTACAAGATTCCTGAAGTTTTCATCTTCAGACAAACCCATTTCCCTTAACAACTTCACCATCTTCTCCTTGCAAATTTCCTCGCCCTCCTCCTCACAGAGCTCCAAAAAGGCCGAAACTTTAACAGGTCTCGGCTTCCAATATCCCGTGCTCTTAGCCTTTACAAAGGAATCCAATGCATCAGAAATTCTCCTTTGTTTAATATAAAATTCAGCAAGAATCTCCCAAGTACTAGCAATCAGCTTTCCTCCAGCTTCCTCCATGTGTGCAAAGAAACTCTCAACCTTCTCAAAATCACCCTCTTTAACATACCAATGCAACAAAATATTGCTAACTCTTGCATCATACGCCAACTTCACAGAAAGCCACTCGTTATAAAAACTCTCAGCTCCTTCAATATCATCAACTTGAACAAGAGAATGGATTACCGAATGGTAACCCCAGTTTGTCATTTTCTCAAACCGAGATTTATACATCTCCCATACACGGTAAATCTCCTCCTTCTCTCCCACACGCCCGTACAAGTTTAAGAGATACTGATACGGCGAACGCTCTTTTCCATCAAGATTCTTCTCAAGGCTTTTCATGCAGTCTTTGGCCTTTTCCACCTCTCCCAAATTAAGGTACAGTGTAGCCATAGAGCTAAACGTGCTCCAATGGGGCGAAACATTTTGGTCCTTTCCCATCTCTTCAAAAACCTCTTCAAGACCAGTAACAGATCCCTGGGAGCCTCGAGCGTATATCCAGATATTATACGAATACAAGTCCAGTCTTATCTTACACCTCTTCATCTCTGAAATTAGCATCTCGATTTTGTAGTATTCCTTGAGTTTCATATACATGGTCATCATTCGGTTGAACGAAAGAGGAAATGAAGCGAACCCTTCTTTCCTCATCTTCTCCATTAACATTTCCGCTCGGTCTCTCTCGTTTGTCTCCACATACGCGTTCAGAAGAGCTCCGTAGAGCCGTCTGTCTTTCTGATAATCAGGAATTCTTGTGAAGAAATCTTCAGCAAATGGAATGCCATGTACTTTTGCAATCAAGTCCAGCTTAATTGCCATATCACTACTATTGAACAAATTGAACCGTTCAGGCCTATTACTCATCCACTCAAATACCTGCATCAAATCATCACAACTAAACATTCATATACAGAAAAGGCAAACTCATCAACAATTCGAATCATTTCTGCACTAATCTTAGCAAGTGTAAAGACTTGGTCTAAAACCTAATCTCAGTTCAAATACGCAGCTCTCAAAAATTAATAAATTGCACAAAACTAGAGCTCTGCTAGCAAGTCTGAACTTCAATTTGCACATTCATCACAAGCAGACTCAACCATGGAAACCTAAACACCTTAAAACAAAAAAAACGTCAAAATTCGAGCTCGCAGATGTCTAATTTCTCGAAATGCTTACCTCAAGAGCAAGCTTATACCTCCGAAACTTCCTGAGATTCTTGACGAACATGAAAAGCTCGGATTTCTCAAAGGTCTTGCCATCAATTTCGCACTGATTCAGCACACTTGAAACTCTCGTGTCCGGATTCTCCAGTAACCAAATCTTATCGTATATATCCTTCCACCTGATCAACGGCCTCAATTGGTAATCGCCGGCATTTCCGAACTTTCGGAACGATGTGCATGATACTAGAAATGGAGTGGAAGCAGCTCTGATTGTGCGTAGAGGGAGAAGGACAGTGGGAAAATTGGAACTACAACCGAATCCATATGAAGATGAGATTAAATGAGGAAGGGAAGAGGAAGAGGATTGGAGAGGAAATTGGGGATTAGGGTTTTGGGGGAAAGAGAAACAAATTTGATGCATTTCTGTGTTTGTTTGTCTCTCTGCTCAGTGTTCTTTCTCTCTCGGTTTATCATCAACTTTCTGAACTTGGGGAAATGATTTTATTTTCCTTTATTGTTTGAATAGCAAATAACATGAAATGGGCCTGTTTTAGGGCAAAAAAAAAAATGTTTGTTCATCATGTCTACTTTCTTCACATTGTCATGAGCTAACATTCTTGTACATTTGTACAAAGCAATGAGCTAATCGATAGTCATACAACATAATTTAACAAAGTAAGTTTTTTTTCCAATGACGACTGACAGGAATCCAACTTTGGTGATAGTCATCCAACATAATTTAACAAAGTAAGCTTTTTTTAGAGACGACTGACGAAGAACCCACCTTTGGTGGTAAACCCCGAGTCAATAAACTAGACTTGGTTTTTCATCCAAGTAAGAGGCGGAGGCAAGGATCAAACCTAGCACTTTTAACAATTTACGATGTCTCGTAATAGTATCAATTAGATATGCATTTTCGAGCCTTTACAATACACTATTGATGATTACGATGTAATTTTGTTTGTGCATATTCACATAAAACATTCATAGATTTACGATGTAATTTTGTTTGTGCATATTCACATAAAACATTCATTCCGCACAAGATTCAAACTCTCAACTTTATACTATACATTTCGACTTTTGCACTAATGCTACGCGACATTTTGTAGTGTGAAATCGCAAATAATATTATAATTATTATGGACCTGTCGTTTTGACCATCTTATAGGATTTTTAACTTCACACCGGAGTTCAAACCATAACACAACTCAAGATTTGGACTCTCATTTTTGGGTAGAATCAGAATCTTAGCAGATCAGAGTTTTTCCGACCAATCAAAATAATACATCGCACATTCTTTGGATCTATCGGACGCATCCTCCTGATCATGGTATGGGTGGCCATCTTGACCTCCCAGATCCTGTCTCGGCGATGATGAGGACGACATTCTGAAAAGGGGGGATTATTTTTAATTGAACATAAAACTTCCGAGCCATTCGGCAGCTAGAATTAGGCATTAAATCCTTAAGCTTGATTAAGCTGTTAAGTCAAATGTAGTGGGAAACGAACTCTCTCTCTCTCACCCAAGAGATGATTAACAATCATAATAGTGGAAATCTACAAGCCAATCCACAATTAACAATAAAAAAAACTTGGGGGTTGTGACCTTAAAAGAACACTAACAAGAAATCCAACTCGCTCTAACAAATCAGACGTGCCAAGACTCAAGAAGAAGAAAACCCAAACTGACCAGACTTATAAAACACACTACTATGCTCAAACTCTTTTAAGGGCCAAACACTGCCTAAAAAACTAGATGCAAGAAAGAGAGGCCTGCCTCTTATGGCAAATTGGCAACTAAACTTGCATATTTGCAAGTCATATCATACCACACTATCGAGTAAGAAGGCTGTAAGATGGCAAGTCCTCGACTCGCGTTATGTCTTCGAGCAGAAGCTCTCTTTCAAGCTGTCGACGTGTTGATTTCATCACCGCCTATAATTTACAGAACAACACGATTACTATTAGGAAATACAAAGAAGTGATCCTTTAAATTTAGTAGCATAATGATTATAGGAGCTTAGTGTCGATTTGCACAAAGTCAAGATCAAAAAACATGCCGAGAGAGTGCACTTGGACTGCCAACATAATGCATTATCTTGCAATAAATCTCAAATATTTAAAGATTTAATGAAATAGTGTATCATTGTGCAAAATAATGCATTATCTTGGGTAATCCAAACACGTCTCAAGTAAATAACTTAGCATTTTGAGGAACAAATCAAATATTGCTAAAATCAGGTTTACAATTCAAGTTTCAGCATACCTTGTTTATATAGAAAATCCTAAAACTAAATTTCTTAGGGTTGGTTTTACAATGTGTGAAAATGAAATTGTTTCACACATTTCAAGGACTTTATAATGTATAATGCATACTTTATTAAACTAAAGAAGCTACAGATTTCAGACTAGAGAAGTTTGGCAATGAAAACTCACATTGAAGTCCATATATGAAGCATGCATCTCAAGCCATTGACGGTCTAGAAGCTTGAAAGCAATGCAATAAAGAAGATCAAATGCCGATTCATTTTCTGCAAAGTGAAGGAAAATGTCTTTGTTAACAATATTTGTGGATACAGGAACTGTCAACTCCAAGCATCATAAAAAAACAAAGTGGAACTGTAGAGAATGGTGCAAGGTTACCTGAAAGAAATTTCAGGAAAGTGGCTCCAACTAATGTACGTGGCTTCACTGAAATATTCAATTTAGGAAGGAGGCACACCATTAGATTATTGAAAATGCATTCAGTTCTTAAATAAAGTGATGAAAAGAAAATGAAACCTATAAGACTAAACAAATGAAGCTTGAACAAACTAATTTAGTAAAACTACGTCCTACAAGCAAGCTAGAAATTAGTATATTATCCCGTGCCAGTATAGTGCTATAGAACAGGAATGAAAAATCTGCTAGGTTAAATCCAAAAAGGACAAGTGTAATTAAAATAGTATTAATCAAGTAGAAAATTGTGCAAATAAATCCACAGATGGCATAGGATGAACACAATAATGAAGTAGTTATCTCACCTACTTCAAGGTCAAGCATTTGGATCAGCATAAATGTGATGTTCACACCTGCTACTGCAAATGGGTATTCCCACACTGATCTGTCACCTTCCTGTTTACGCAAAAGATCTTGAAATGTTTTCTGCACGAGAAGGCCAGTATGAGAAATTTGGGCTAAGAGCTGAGCGAAAATGAACTCGGACTACTAGACTAGTTATATAATTCCTAATCAAAAGCTTAAAGATGGAGATTCAGATGAAAAAACATGCACATACATATCCACAGTCATATATCTACGTTTATAGACTACTAATATACAAATTCTTCCATTAAGATGTCCATGTATCCACAGGCTACTAATATACAAATTCTTCCATTAAGATGTCCCTGTATCCACAGGCTACTAACATACAAATTCTTTAATAGAAGCTCTTTAGACCGTGAAGACATGTAATTTTAGACATTACTTAACTGAATGCTTTGTTTTGTTACCCTACTATCCTTTCATGTTCACCTTGCAAATTCAATTTGCTTTATTATCATCTCATTTTATATCCTGCATCCATACTGATATGTTATTTTTCCAAGCAGCCAACCATGTGTTTTTCCTACTTGTAGCAATAAATCACATTATCATTTATCAATGACCTTATTCAGATATACATGAAGCAAAAGAGTAATCATCAGCAACAGAATAAGTTAACAGGTAATATATATCATAGAAAACTATAGCAATTCATAAGCATCTAATGCGGAAAAGCTTTATCTTCTCACGAAGAGGAAAAGAATTATGATGAGAGTGTGGTACAGACCGGAAAATTCCTGGCAAGGAACAACAAATTCTCCAGCGATATAAAGCCACCACCCCTATTAAACAATGTAAAACAGACATGATCAGCATAGATAAATATGAAGAAATACAAAAAGATGAGACATATAATGATCTCTCACTATACCTGAAGTCAGTGGAAGGATCCTTCCCTTGCCACCCCATTGCCTTCCACTGTTCAGATATCAAATCAACAAGTTCTTCCTCTGGAAAAGCAGCATTCCACAAAGCCCTTAAAGCTTCCTACAGAAGAGGGATAAGAGTCAGAAGAAGATACTGTTGAAATGTTGTCTGCACAACTAAGCTGTATATGTTGTGAAGACATCATTAATTTCCAACTCCTGAATTCCCCTTAACCTCTCAGCAAAAGATCTTTATCAAAATACCTGATGTTCAGGGTTTGTACTATCATAGGAAACATCTATACGGTTCTGAAGCTTCTGCAGGCATTCCTCCTGATGAAATAACGCCAAAGACAAACAGATGAATCCATAATTCCAGAATTGTTTTTGAATGGATTGAATATAGAGCTTCTCAACATACAACACACCAACACTATGATTTGGCATTAGAAAGAATGTAGAGCTAAATTTCCACTGGCACCATAATAATGATTAGATCGAATTTAGACAAGGTATAGAAGACATAGCATGAAATTGAATTACCAATACTATATTTGTGAAAGCATCTTATTTCTACACAAAATAGCACGACTTAAACGCGTTGTTTCAACTAGGCTCCTCAGAAAACAAGAGAATGGAATAGACAGACAACATATGCATGGATGACACCCAAAACACTAACTTAAGAAAATTGACCTGAATAATTTTACCTGTTCTGTTGTCAGATCAAAAGATGGACGAGCGTCACTCTCTCTTCCCTGAACACAGACACATGAAAGGCCTTTGCCAAGCCATGCAGCTGATCCTGCAACAACCTCAGCTACATAAAATGTGACATCAGTTGGAATTTTTCATGGTAAAAGTAACCCAAGTACACAAGCAATTTACACAAAAAGCAAACAAGGTTCAACTTCTATAAAGGATCATTATGATCAAATTCAGAGAATCAAAAGTATATGTATACATATAATTCCTACAACACAAACTATCAGGTTTGGGATAACACAAATAATAATAAGGACCAAGAAAGAGTTTTATCATCCCTTTATGCCTCATCAGCACAAAATGAATGTCACGAACACATCACTCGGCAATATTAGATCATGAGGAGCACCAGATAAAGAGATATCAGGCAACGGGAATTTAACTTACATAAACAAACAAACTGAGCTTCCAAGCGAAATAGGCAATCATTCATGAAACACATCACTGGCAAACAAAACAATATACAATCAAATTACTACAAATATATAAAACCATAATCACCATTTCTGTAAATCAACAATGGCTGATTGGTGTGCATCAGTATCTTCCTAGAATTTCCCAACTGGACACTAGAAACACTACAGGCATCCATTCTCTCAAATGAAGGAAAATCAGAGACTTCTGGCAACCGAATAAACCACACAACTGCTAACCAGACAACCAATAACTCACAGAATGGGAATCCAATATAATAATTTTTAAATCATAACGTGACAGCCAAACACTATCCACAGTCGCTGAACTTTCAAACATGTTTCCAGCTACAGTACAGCTATATCTTAAGCAGAATCACGAAATTATCAACACGAAAGCGATAGAACAGGAAAGTTCACCAATCACAGGTCACAGCCCTAAGCCAACTATTACACTCAATTCAGGACTTCCAGTAAAACAATTAACACCTATACAGTTCAAAACGAGATAAGAGGAGGTAAACCTGAGGTTGAATGACAAGTGTTGCCTCGCTCCAAACCTTGAGAAATCCTTCGCACGGCGACAAACGATCCACCACGTTCATCCATTTCCCGAGCCAGAAAGTTCAATCTCAACAACTCAAAAACGCTAATCTCTCACCTCATCCCCTAGCAAAATCAATATCCGAAGAAATCTAGAGACGTCTTCAAGAACTAAGCACCAAAAGCTCGCATTAATCCAACACACTTTCCACCTCCTCCTCGTCCACAAAACTCAAAACCGCGGAATATCTTCCAAATCCGACGCAACTGAGAAATGAATCCGATCGCGGAATACAAGTATCAAGAAAATTTCAATATCCGGCAGTTCGACCGGTGGAGAAGCGAGAATCAAAAAAAAAAATGAAAGTCGAAGCTCGCTCGGGAGTCGCGTCGATCTCGAATGCTCTCTCTCTCGCTCTCCAACAACAAGAAAGATTCTATAACGAAATCAGCTAGAGAAAAGAAGAGAGAGGGAGACAAGAGGACAGGAAGAGCGAATCTAGGGTTTCGAGATCTGAAAGATCGCCATTGCTAGACCTCTCGCACCGAAATCTCTCTCTCTTCCCACCTCCAATGTTGTGTGTGTTCTGCGTATCTTTATTCTGCTCTAATGGCTAAGCGTTTTGTTTATGAGAGCGAAATCGTTTTCGCGATGAACGACGAAATACATTGAATTATTTTGTTTTTCCTTCTTTAAAAGCTTGTAATTAAATATAAGTTTCTTAAATTATAATGTGGCCGATATTTTTACTTCTTACAAACGCTAACGGAATTCCGAAAATAAAAAAATATATATTGCACTATGGGAAGAGAGAATAAATGTCCCCACTATTGGAGTGTTTTATAAGGATAAAAAATCTTTTAAATTATGGTGATTTCTTTTTTTTAAATAGGAAATAATTCAAAAGAAGAAGGTAGGCTAAAATTTTAAAAAATTACCTCTAATAATGCCATTTATATAGTGTCACTTGGGTGAGAAAAATAAATAAAGAAAAAAAAGAAAAAGATGACGTGTATATCAAGAAAATATGTCACTACTCACTGCCTTCAAATTTTGAAATATGATCATTTCAGATATTTTAGCCATTCTATTAAAATTTTAGACAATACAAATCAAACACGGTTTTTGAAAACTGAATTAAATGGTCGATAAAAGTGTGACCCCAGCCTATACACTCTTGTTGGATTCACTCAACACTTTTTGGTCATTGCCACCCCAGTTCAGTGGAGAATCAAACGCCTACGTCTGGAGTTTGAGTCTCGCGAGGGCCCTTTTATTTTTTGGGTGGGATTTGCTCTCCTAACAAGTTCATTTCTCCTCCACTGAGAGTCGAACACTCGACCTCAGCGAAAGGAAGCGTAACCCCTCCCACAACGCTCCCTGCTTATTGGTAATTCACTCAACACTTTAAATTCTCATCCGTAAGAATTTTATAGACTGGGACAATAACTAAACCGCAATACTTACCTTAAAATAAAGAAGAAAGTTTAATTTTTAGTTAGGTGATTAGGTGGGCTCAAAGAAAGAAAATAAAAAAATAAAAAATTTGAAAAAGGACCACTCATGAAATGAAGGACCATGAGGTGAGTACTCACTAGGTCACAAACTCACATGGTTGACCATGTCTTAGTTTCAAAGGCATTGGCTATCAATTTCAACAACAAAAAGATGCTAATAAAATGTGTAGTAGTTGTGTTAGAAGATTTAATGAACATATATTATTTAAAGTTTATATAAATGCACTTGGGTATTGTCAATTCTTCAACTTAGCTAGTAAAATGATATTCGGTGATAACGACATTACAACTTCGATATCTCATTTCTTGTTATATGGTTTTATGTTTTATATGATATAAAGGATATTGGTTATAGACTTAGAGTTATACCCTTTATAAATTTAATTATGACCTTGTCAAGTCTTTAATTTAAGCTATGTTTGTTAAGTTATAAAAAAAAAGATTATAAAACTAATGTAGTTCAAATTATAAAACTAACTATATTTTATAATTGAAGTTTCCAAAAAATACATAAACATTGTTTATGTATTTTTTGGAAAATAATTATTATAAAATAAATTTAAATTTTATTTTATAACAGGGTTAGAAAATAATTATTTTGTTAAAGAGAAAAGATTCTGGTTTCATGACTCTCGTCTCTCCAAGACATACAAAAATAAAAAATTTGTTATATTATTTTGTGTTTCATGATCCGCAATCCGTTTGACTCTTTGACTCTGTTAAACGAGTCGACCCGCAATCCACGAGTCAGGTCGCAGGTCGATATTTTTTGCGGGTCAATGGGTCAAGTCGCGACCTGGCTTGCGGTCATAGGTCGAGTCAGGTCAAGTCGATCTGTTAAAAAAAAACCTACTTATAATACAAATTCTTCTAGGGTTTCCAACTTTTTCACATAATTTCAAGCAATTATATGATTTGGTGCCAACCTTTCCGTCAAATCTACGATTAAATGTCGAAGAAAAATCCACTTAACATCTATGTGGCTTATTTGTCTACGTCTAACGTCCACCCTAGTTCACTCACAATTAGCTTGACGAGATTTTGACGGGAAACTTTGATTAATAAAAATAACATAAAGTACGTTATAACTTTTTATAAAGTTTATGAATGAATTATTATTGCCCTAAAATAAATGTACTTGGAAGTTAAAATACTAGGAAAGCAAAAAGTGACATGAAGATAGAAAGTAGAGGCTATAGAGAAAAGGACCACTCGTGTAAAAAGGTCGATCACTAAATCATAATCCCTACATTTAGAGGACACGTAATTCGTTAACCAACATTAGAAAGGGATTAATGACAATCATGCACGCAATATATTGCATGAGTTTTCAATAATTTCATGTGAAAAGACGTGGATTAGCCCTTTGACAGATGTGAATTTAAGCTTTATTTTTGAAAGAATTAGAAAAATATATAATCATTGATTAATTAAGTTGCCTTAAAGTATGTAATAGATGAGTGTAGAGAAGGCTCGATCATCTGGACGGTCCAACCAACAAGCATCGAGTTAGGCTCAAAAAAAAACAAGCATCGAGTTGACATTGTACTAATTGTCAAAGTCACATGAATAAGAAAGAGGTTGCGTTATTGAGTCATTGATGAAAAGCGCAGTCACTGATTGTAAGACGATTCAGATGATCTGAAAGATGAAGGAAGTAGAAAAAGAGACGATATCAGGAGTGGTGGGTTCGGTGACATGATAAGGAGATTGGGTAACTATGGAAGAACAGAGCTTCTCACATTGAAAAATATGAATCATAATTTTCCTAATATATATACATGTCCTTGAGTTACTTATCTTAGTTTTCGCTTGGCGCGAAAAGAGTTGCACATCGCAGTCGCCCATGTCTCATAATAATTTTGACCCTTGAAGACCACCGGATAGATTGTAAGAATTGAAGGCAGTAGGGGGGACAACGTCGGGAGTGGCGCGGCAGGTTTCGATGGCATGATAGGCGGCGGGCAACGTAGACGACGACACATTGATCAAACATTATCAAATTGACTACTAATCATGGACATGTTTGTCGAGTTTCTACTAGCATCTCCAAGAGATTCCCTATATACATTGATATTTGTATTTTTTAGAGATTTTATGGTACAACAGATTCTATATCTCATTATCCAAATAGAGAATTTTTCAAAAGATGAAGTCTTTTCCTTAGATTTAGAGAATTCTCTAAATTTATTTGGAGAATGATTAATTAAAAGTGTATATATGGAAACTTGTGATTGAACATATTAAATTTTATAAAAAAATTATATATAAATAAAACTAATAAATGTAATATTTTCTAAAACGAAGAAACTGGTAGAATTAAAGTAAATTTTATTTGAAAAATATAACTTTTGGCTCTTCATTTTGGAGAAAATTATGGAGAAATTGTTGGAGCATGCCCAGACAAGACAGATTCTCCATTTTATTGAGAATTAAACTTTTAGAGAGTTTTATGTTTTCCCTAAATTTGGGTAATTCCCTAAATGTATTTGAGGAATACATTAATTATATATGATACATTGGCTCCTTGCAATTGGTCAAAAAAATCTAATAAAATTTATATCTCAAAAAAAATAATAGTAAATATATATTCTTCAAAATAGGGAACTTGTTAGAGTTAGAGTAAAATAAAATTAGGGAATATGATTTTTTGTTCTCGATTTTGAAAAAAATTATAAGGAATTTGTTGGAGACGTTCTAATAGTTGGAGTTTGAAAACTAATTTCAGTTTGAAAATGTAGTTAAAGTTGAAATAAAAAATATAAATATTGTTTAGTTGATTAAACTAGTTTGAATTGGATACATTCAATAAAAAGGATTAAATTATGAAGGTATTTGATATTCTAAAATATGATATTTATAAACAAAAATATTTTCATGCTTAAAATTATCTAAAATTACTTGAAAAGTTTAAAAAGTAGTGTTCTTAAAAAAATAGTTTTTAAAGTAGTTTTTAGTTATTTGGGATCTAACCAACAATGTTTTTGCAAGTTCAATTTTAAAAAAAAATCCATCTACAAATAACCTTTTGGTCCATTGAGGTGTTATGTTCAAGTGTTTGTTCAAAAGGTTCGAAGTTCGAATTTTCCCGGTGACGTGTATGGGAAAAACCGATTTGGAAGGGCCGCCCCAAGCAATGGACCTCTGCATTACCCTATCCGAACATAGATTAGCTTTGACTAATCAAAACGGTCACATATTCATATTGAGAACACTAGTAAAAAATCAATTATTTTAACTTGTGCCCTTAAACATTCTACATATAGAAATTATTTTCTAAAAAATAAATATACATTTTATGAAATAAGTTAAATAATTTAAATAATTAAACTTGATTAAATATTTTAATTAATTTTTTTTTCAATAACACTACTCATAAAAATCAAACCAAAATTTTTATATTACTATTATGACTAGATACTCGAAAGCTACCAACAAGCATGTAGCGTAGTGGGAGGGGCTACGCTTCCCTTCGTTGAGGTCGAGTGTTCGATTCTCAGTGGAGGAGAAATGAACTTGTTGGGAAAGCAGATCCCACCCAAAATAAAAAGGGTCCTCACGAGACTCGAACTTTAGACGTAGGCGTTTGATGGAGCAAAGCTCTTCCCTGAACTAGGGTGGCAATGACCAAAAAAAAAAATACTCGAAAGCTTCAATTAAATTAAGAGCATATGTTAGAGAAAAAATATAAAACAAAAAAAAAAGGATGGTGTTGCATATATCATATGATAAAATCGATAGAGCTTGAAGAACCATGACCTACCTAAAAAATTATCTAAGATTTAATAAAGTTGAGGGAAAGGTCGAGAAGAAAAGCAATTGCATTGTTATCTTTCTTTCTTTTTTTTCTTGGAAAGTTGTTTTGTTTTTTTAACGATACATATTTTTCAGTCACATGGGATGTTTGCCTATAATTGGATTATAGAGCTTTTTTTTTGTTTAAATTTTATTTTTCCCTTTGCAATGCACTTTAGCTCTCATTGTGACCATATTAATTGATAAATATTGTATATGTAATGCTATTCTTCCCTAATATTTACCTATGCTTGTTTTTATATTGATTCTAGTGGTACTCAGTTGGTCTAGTGATAAAGTGGTGTTAGATTCCGTAAGTGTTGTTCATGAGATTTAGAGTTCGAATCCCTCTCTAGTCATATGTATGGAAAAACTAATATTTGGGAGGGTCTCCCCCAAAATGGGTCAACGAAATACCCGGTCTGAATGTAGAGTGATGTCTGACTGATCGAACCGAACGAGCCAAAAACAAGACCTAAACAAAAAATATTTATTCTATTGGTCTCTCAAACTACCAATTATATTTTCTACCTCCAGTTATTATCTTATTCAGGGATGTAAATCGAACCAATTCGAGCTTTAAATTGTTCATGCTCGGCTCATTTAAATATAGGTTATATAGGCAAGTTCGAGCTCATAATTTTGTCCGAGCTCGGTACGTTTAAGTGCTCATCGAGCTCGATATGAGTTTGCGAGCCACTCATTTAGTTTGTTTTGCGACTTTGCGTTTATAGTTCTCAGATACAAGTAGGCCGCTCATTTAGGGTTTTTGGTTTTAAAGACTAAAAATAAATGAATGTGTGTGCATAATATTATATATATATATATATATATATATATATATATATATATATATGGGATTGTTTATGAGTATATAATCGAGTTTGTTCACGAGTATATAATCGAGCTTGCTCATGAACAAACGAGCCGATTTTTTGTGTGTTCATGTTCAACTCGTTTATCTTTCGAACTATTCAGGCTCGCTAATTTACAAATCGAGTCGAACACGAACGAATTTTAACTGAACCGAATATTGATTTTTTCATGAATGGTTTGGTTCATTTACAACCCTAATCTTATTAGAAAATAAAAATAAAAATAAAGTATATTACATAAAGTATTTTTTTAAAATTGTGTTTACTTAAATTCATAAATTGGGCTTCGAGTTTGGGCTAAACCAGCTGAAAATGGGCCTTCAGCGCGACGGGACTCCACGCGCCAAATGTCTCGTAAACCGCCTCTTCTTCTTCGTAAAAACTACTACAAGAGCTCAGACTCATCAGAGAAGTTCATCTGCAAACTCAGGTACTTGATTATGTTTCTCCTTCTCGTGTTCATGTTGCTCCTTTTTGGAATTTGTAATTGCCTGATTCGGAATCGTTATTTCCTTGTTTGATTCTCGAAAGATGGTAGCACATTGTTAGATTACTTAAGATATTTTCCGCACAAACCATGGATTCGCACTTCAAAACCTAGGTGTATTTACACAATTGACTCCGAAATGGAGCCAATCGAAATTGGAAGCACAAATTAAACTGCTGCGTTTCGTGCTACTATAGAGTTCGGTAATGAAGCGAATTGAAATTACTGCGAATTGTGCGTACTACACAGAGCTCAGTAATGGAGGATGCAGATATTTAAATGCTTAGGGTTTCTGTATTGCTGTCGTCTGTAATACGTGCTTATGACTTTATAAGTAATGATCAATGTATGTTTATGTGAAATAGTACAGATATGGTGAAATGAAATCTAGTTTGTTGCTGATAAATGATGCTTGTTTCGTTACTGCGTGTTTTGGTTGCTAAATTCTTTTGCTCAATCAGAACAGATATACGTATATTTGTTTCTATTGAATAAGATCAATTACTTTGCATCTTATACTGGATACATCCTTTGTGTTGTAACAGTGAGATTGAACTTGAAGAGATGCCGTTTTGTTAACAGAGAAGAACTCATCCTCTCGAGCTAGCTTATAGTGGCTTGTTATTCAGATGGCCATTAACCAGATCTATTTGCGGTAAACTATTTTTCTTTTATAGGGTGATCTCCAATCTAGTAGCATGTGCTTTTTGAATTACTGTAAAATCTATAGCGGTTAGTCGACTATGTGAAAATACACCTAGGTTTAGAGCTGAGAAGAACTCCATAGAAAATCCAGCTATGAGCTGGTACTCCATTCTTACCGGATGTTGTTGTTGTTGTAGTTGAAGGTGTAGAGCCAATCGGAGTTAATAAACTGGTGGAGGGAGTTGTTGTGCTGGTGCTAGGAGTGGTGGGCAGTGACTAGCCGTGCTACAGATGTAGTGCACTGCACCCTCGTTTGTGAGCTTGTATGTAGTCTTCCCAGTGTTATCTATGTAATTGGCACTGCTCGCATCACATCTGGTGTACGCGTCCTTGCGCATCACATCCACAGTGTGGGTTCTATCATAGGTGAATAGTGGTTTACCAAGGCTTTTGGTTGGTTATATTGTTATATATTCTGATTTGATAGAAGAGTTTTTTACTTTTTTTTTTGTATTTACTGAGTAGTTGATTTACAGTCTTATGTACTGATTTTAGTTGTTAGATCACCTAACTTTAGATAGAGGGCATTTGTCATGATTTGTTACATATGTAGAATAAGTGGGATTCCAGATACTAAAAACAGATCCTTCTATCCAGAGAAAGGGGCAAGATTATTTGCTAAGTAATTTAGAGTCCCACCCATAAATAATGAATTAAATAATTATTTTATATGTAATACCTGAAACATTTACAAAATGATAAGCATTGCTGAAACTAGTTTATTTATTGGACCTTGGTTAGAAGTTTGGAATTTAGGTGGGTGTGAACAACAAAGTTGTATATTTGTAACTTATAACCTGTACTTCTATTAGTGGCCTGTTTGTTAGTCTATCATTGATCCATACATATAAGAATAATTACTCATGTTTGACCCAAAAAAAAGACAATTAATGCATTTACACAATGATAAGCATTGCTGAAACTACTTTAATATTGGATTATGGTGGGAAGAAGAATTATTTTTTAATAGCATCTGGTGGATCAACTTTGGGTCTGTATCTGTTCACTGCAGATATTCTGAAAACAACTTCAAAACTTTGAATATGCTACTGTAATTGAGCAACTTTCTGTAGTGAACAAATTGCAGTTTAATGTCGGGTTTTGTCATGGACTAGGAAGCTAACATAGTCAAGTTTATTTTCTTGTCTTATGTATAAAGTTAAATGTTGGATCCCAAATGCATCATTTAGCCAAGATAGCAAGTATTACTTCATATATATAACTGAATATTGTTGTTCAACTTACCAATTGAATTGCCTACTTTGACTGATTTGGTAACCCAGGAAGAGTAATCGTTACCAAGACTCTAGTCGACATTGTAGGTTGCTCCATAGACGGTGAGTGGAGCAACAAGGAGGACGAAGATGAGACTGGCTGAGAAATTGCCTGCCATTGCTGAAAACTAGGTACCTCTATTTTTGTTTTTTACTTTTTTGTGTTTTGAGAATCAGAATGGTGGTGGAGTGTAGACTGTAGAGAGGCTGAACAATTGCATTTCTATATGTAATGGAGGGAAATGATGACTCTCATATGAATTGATAGCCAGGACAAAGATGAGATTGTATTGCTTTTGTTTGTACTCTGTACTTATGAGTAATGAATGATCAATGTATGCTTATGTGAAATCTATATCTATCCTATATCCTATACTACCTACCCCAAATGGATGAGAGGCTTAAATGAACCGGAATTGAATTTATCTCGGCCGTTGAAACTTTTTCCATCATTTTTAATTTCAGCAGTGATTCAAATTTGTCTTGTGCAATTGCTCAGAGGCAGATGATTGGCAATGTCTTTATGGGGCCTGCAGGACACAACAGAAGCTCTCTCCTTGACCTCATCTCCAGATCATCATCTCTCTCTCGCGTTCGTCAAGGCTTTGCCCAGCTCATCGTCAGCGGTCTACTCTCCGACCTCATAACCGTCACCAAGCTCGCTCAGAAGCTCTGTGACTTCGGAGCAGTTCAGCAAGCCGCCCTTCTCGTCTCCTCCTACGCCGCAAGACCCGATCTTTTCCTCCACAATGTTCTTATCAAAGGTTATTCTCGCAGCAAGCAGCCTTCCTCTGCTGTCTCTGTCTTTGCCCGGTTGCGCAGAAGTGCCCATCTCAGGCCTGATAAATTCACTTACGCTTTGGCGATCTCGGCTTCTGGGTCGGCTGAATGCGAGAGAATCGGGATGATGCTTCCTTCACAGGCGATTGTTGAGGGGTTCGAAGCCGATTTGTTTGTCGGCTCTGTGGCTATTGATATGTATTTGAATTTCTCGAGAGTTTCGTTGGCCCACAAGGTGTTCGACTATATGTCTCAAAGGGACACTGTTTTGTGGAACACAATGATTTCGGGGCTGGTGAAGAACTGCTATTACGTTGACTCACTCCGGCTGTTTGGGGATATGTTTGCGGGTGGTTGCCCGTTTGATTCCACCACATTGGCTGTGGTACTTCCTTCAGCTGCAGAATTGCAGGAGTTGCATCTTGGAATGGGAATACAGTGCTTGGGTTTGAAATTGGGGTTTCACTCTCATGTTCATGTTCTTACTGGATTGGTCTCTTTATATTCTAAATGCGGGGATGTAGCAGCTGCAAGAATGTTGTTTGATCAGATAAGAAATCCAGATTTGATATGTTATAATGCAATGGTATCTGGGTATACCTGCAACAATGAAACTGAGTCTTCACTGATGCTCTTTAATAAATTGCTTTATGCTGGAGTGAAGGTCAACTCAAGCACAATTATAGGATTGATTCCAGTTGGATTTCCCTTTGGACATCTGAATTTCATTCTCTCCATCCACGGCTTTGTTGCTAAAACTGGAATGTTGGAACATGCTTCAGTTTCAACTGCCTTGACTACTGCTTATTCTAGACTCAATGAGATTGAGTTGGCAAGAAAACTCTTTGATGCATCACCTCAGAAAAGCTTAGCCTCTTGGAACGCCATGATATCAGGATACACCCAAAACGGGTTAACTGAAAACGCTATCTCCCTTTTTCAGGAAATGCAGGCGTGCAATGTGTATCCTAATCCTGTAACAGTCACCAGTATCCTATCAGCGTGCGCCCAACTTGGAGCTCTAAGTTTAGGGAAATGGGTCCATGAATTGATCACCAAGGAGAAATTTGATTCGAATATTCATGTCTTGACCGCTCTAGTTGACATGTATGCCAAGTGTGGGAGCATATCCATTGCGCGCCGACTGTTTGACAAAATGCCTGAAAGAAATGTGGTTTCTTGGAATGCAGTAATCTCTGGCTATGGTCTTCATGGACAAGGACATGAGTCCTTGAGACTTTTTCATGAGATGTTAAATGTGGGTATTCCTCCAAACAGGGTGACTTTTCTTTGCATTTTGTACGCTTGTAGCCACTCCGGTTTGGTTTCTGAAGGAAATGAGTTATTTCATTCCATGGTTCATGAGCACGGCTTGGAGCCATTACCTGAACACTACGCCTGCATGGTTGATCTATTTGGTAGAGCAGGTCAATTAGAAAAAGCTCTAAACTTTATTGAGAATATGACCGTTGAACCTGGTCCTACTGTGTGGGGTGCTTTGCTCGGTTCATGCATGATTCATAAGGACACAAAAATTGCAACTGTTGCTTCAGCTCGGTTGCGTGAGCTGGACCCTGAAAATATCGGGTACTATGTTTTACTCTCGAACATATACTCGTCTGATCGTAATTACAGACAAGCTGCATTAGTAAGGCAAGTGGCTAAGGAGAAAAGATTGGTGAAATCCCCAGGATGCACTTTGATAGAGATTGGTGAAAGACCTTATATTTTTAAATCAGGTGACCAGTCACACCCAGAGACAGTTGCTATATACTCAATGTTGGAGAAACTGATGGGGAAGATGAAGGAAGCTGGATATCAGACAGAGACAATGCCAGCTCTGCATGATGTTGAGGAGGAAGAGAAGGAGTTAATGGTAAATGTTCATAGCGAGAAGTTGGCTATTGCTTTTGGTCTGATTTCTACTGAACCTGGAACTGAAATCAGGATCATAAAGAACCTTAGGGTTTGTGCAGACTGTCATAACGCGACTAAATTCATCTCAAAGATTACGCAGAGAGTTATTGTTGTAAGAGATGCTAACAGATTCCATCATTTTGAGGATGGGTTGTGCTCCTGTGGAGACTATTGGTGATTCTTTTTGTTGCAATAGAAATTCAGTTTTGTTGAAAATTAATCATGTTTCCAAATAGTTGACAAAGGTGGGTTTAATACATTGACCATTTCAGATTTCAAATATCCACTTTAACTTTCAATCAAAGCTGAAATGGAGCCAATTGAAATTTGGAAGCAAAATTTAAATTGCTGTGTTTCATGCTAATATAGAGTTCGGTAATGGAGCTAATTGAAATTACTTCGCATTGTGCTTACTATGGAGCTCAGTAATGGAGGATGCAGATTTTCAGACATTCAAATGCTTGGTTTCTGTATTGCTGCCGTATGTACTCTGAACTTATGAGTAATGGTCAATTTATGTTTATGTGAAATAGTAAAGATATGGTGAATTGAAATCTAGTTTGTTGCTGATAAATGGTTGTTGTTTGATTACTGCGTCTAAATTCTTCTGCTTAATTACTACTGGCCACATTCTGTGTTGTAACAGTGAGATTGAGCTTGAAGCGACGCCATTTTCTTATCAGAGAAGAACTCATTCTTCTGTGCTAGCTTAAGTTGATTGTTGTTGACATTTATAAGGGAGAGATTGGTATTCAGATGAAGCCATCAACCAGGTCCATTTCTGGTAAACTTTCATTCTTTCTCTTATATGTTGTCATGTTGATTAGTTAATCAAGTAGCTTGTGCTTTTTGCATTACTGTAAAATCTTTAGTTGTTATTCAACTTGCCTGTTGATCATAGAGCACACCTAGGAAAATGGAATGTTGGAAAGCATAGATATTTCACATTCGTAGTGAACTAATTAAATGATCTTTGTCAGTTAATGTAATCAATCTAAGTTTAGGTTTGAATGCAGTAGAGAAGGAAAATTTAGGGGCTTCTGCAAATTCTGCTAGGATAAATAGTTTGAAATTAAACATCCATGAAAACTAGAAAAAAATATGCACATCTCAGTGACTCACAAACTGAAGCAATACAAAGCAACATAACCAAATCTTATTGACACTGCAAAAACAAACTAAATCCCGCATCAAGCAATTCAACAATCAATAGATAATTAATAACCGATTAGGGATTATTTAATAGCACTGCCTCTTGCCTAGCCCATGAACACAAACCCTAGAACAGCGGAGACTCCAAAGACGATCCAGCTCAAACCATGAGCTGGTGCTCCACCCTTAGTTGACGTGGTTGTTGTTGTTGTTGAAGGTGTAGAGCTGCTTGGAGTCGATGAACTGGTGGAGGGAGTTGTGCTGGTGTTGGGGCTGGTGCTAGGAGTGGTGGTGCCGGAAGCCGCCTTGACATTAAGCTGAAGCTTCATTGGTGGGCAGTGACTAGCTGTTCCACAGATGAAGTACACTGCACCCTCTTTTGTGAGCTTGTATGTGGTCTTCCCAGTGCTGTCCGAGTAACTGGCACCGCTCGCATCACAGCTGGCGTACGCGTCCTTGCTCACCACGTCCACGCTGTGGGTCCCATCATAGGTAAACACTGGTTCACCAAGGCTTTTGGTTAGTTATAGTGTACTTGTTACATATTCTGATTTGCAGTCTAAGGTACAGATTTTTAGTTGTTAGATCACCTAACGTTAGGTAGAGGGACTTTGTCATTGATTTGTTACATCTGTAGAATCAGTGGGCTGGACATACTAAAAACAGATACTTCTATCCAAAGAAAGAGGCAAAGATTATTTGCAAAGTAATTTAGAGGCCCACCCACAAACAAAATGACTATTAAATAATTATTTTACATGTAGGACCAGAAGCATTAACACAGTGATAAGCATTGCTGAAACTAGTTTATTATTGGAAATTGGTTGGAGTTTAGTTGGGTATGGAGAAGTACTTGTATATTTGACTATTTGTTATTCTATTGCATGTCTAGTTGTTAAATCTATCATTGATCCATACATAAAAAATAAAAAACATGTTTGACCCAAAAAAATGAAAATTAAATAATTTTTCTATATGTAAGATCAGAAACATTTACACAAGTATAATCATTGCTGAAACTAGTTTAATATTGGATCTTGGTTGTATTTAGGTGAGTTTAAAGGATTTTTTTTTTATATATCATCTGGTGGATCAACTTTGTATGTATCTGTTCACTACGGATGTTCTGAAAACAACTTCAAAACTGTGAATATGCTACTGTAATTGAACAACTTTCTGTAACTAATTGCAGTATAATGTCATCTATTGTCATGGACTAGGAAGGTAACAAATTGCAGTATAATATGCTACTTGTATATTTGTTATTCTATTGCATGCCTAGTTGTTAATCTATCATTGATCCATACATAAAAAATAAATAAAAAATTACTCATGTTTGACCCCAAAAAATGAAAATTAAATAATTATTCTCTATGTAAGATCAGAAACATTTGCACAAGGATAAGCATTGCTGAAACTAGTTTAATATTGGATCTTGGTTTGAATTTAGGTGGATCAACATGTTCTAAAGCAACTTCAAAACTATGAATATGCTACTGTAATTGAACAGCTCTCTGTAGTGAACAAATTGCAGTTTAATGTCCTCTTTTGTCATTGACATGGAACATAACATAATCAAGTTTATTTTCTCATTCTTATGTATAAAGTGAAATGTTGGATCCTAAATGCAGCATTTAGCCAAGATAAACAACTATTACTTCATATAACTGAATATTAATGCTCAACTTACCAATTGAATCACCCACTTCAACTGATTTGGTGGCCCAGGAAGAGTAATCGGTTCCAAGACCCCAGACGACATTGTAGGTCGCTCCATAGACACTGAGTGGAGCAACAAGGAGGACGACGAAGATGAGACCAGCTGAGAAATTGCCTGCCATGGCTGAAAATTAGGTAACTCTCTTTCTCTCTTTCTCTTCTTGTGTATAGAGAATTAAGAATATGGTGATGGTGTAGAGATGGTATACAATTGCATTGCTATATATAAGGGAGGGGAAATGATGACTCTCATATGAATTGATAGCTCAGACCAGTTCAGCCAACTACTTGCCACGTTATTTCCCCAATAAAAATACTAAAAAAAAAGAATTAAAAGGAGAAAAAGTATGTTTTTTTTCACACAATAATTGTTGGATATAACTTAAAAATAAGTTATCATGGAAACTTGAGGATTAATTATTGTTGGTTATAGAATGTAGGTCTACATGTTTTGTACATGTTCATTTTGTTTGCTTTGGTTGGCCTTATGATCTCTTTTACCTAATTCATGTAGACTTTTGGTATCTCACATATCCTAATTTGCTGCTTCTTTTTTTCTTGATTTTTTTTATGTCATGGTCAAATTACAACATGAAGTAATCTATATTAATCATATGACATTCCATGTGTGATTGTATAAGATTATAAGTTCTTAAACCTCCTAAATTCGGTTGGAATTAAGATTTAGTATCTGATTTAGCTGTCAAAATGTGGATTTAACATTTCATTGACTTTTATGTTTTTTAAGTTTATAAATTGAAGCTAAAGAAAGACAATGATTGAACACATGGACCAAAGTGTTAAGAATTGTTTGTTTTTGATCTTAGAACTACCTAAACATATTTAACTTTAAAGAAAAGTGCAACTGGATTGGATTAGGTGTATTGGAGTGGGTCTCTAATCTGTATACTGTATTCAGTTTAACTACTCAACATTATCGCTATAAAAAAATCTATATATATTTATATATTTAACTATTAAACATCATCATTTCGAAGCAAAGGAAAATGATGAGAATTTAGATAATAATAATGTATCTTATTAACTAAAATATATACAAATATACATTTATTTTTGTATTTCTTTGAATTCCTTTTTTTTTGTTCTACATGTCTTGAGTCTGGTCCTAAAAAATTTGCCTCCACACGTTTTCAAATATGGCGTTCTATAAATTTGTCAATGTAGCAAGGACTTGAGTCCTTTGTACGCGGATTTGAATGCTGTGGCTTTTTTGATAAACTTTTATGCTTTGTATAATAAATGTGATAGGTTTTTCTATAAATTAAGATATTTTTTTATATAGATACATAATGTGTGAGGATGCCTTGGTAGGTAGAAAACTAGAAATTGAATCACATTGGAACCGAATTTGGGTTTTATCTCAAATTTGGGTTTGGATCCCATGGAGTTAGTTAGTTTATATAGAATTGAAAATGTTACTCTAATATGTTATAGTCTAGAGAAAGTTTAAAAAATTGTCAAATTGTATTTAAATCTCAACCATTAAATCGTTATGAGTAGGCCTCTCAAACGAGTCGGTTTGCTCGGATTCAGGTTCGGTAATTTTGGGTTTGGGTCAATTGAGTTACAAGTCAGATCTGGTCTGGTTATAGCAGGTTATAGTGCGGATTGGAGTCAACCTAGCGGGTCAAAGAATACCGACTTTTTATGATTATTAAAATAATATTTTAATTGAATAATAATATTTTATAATAAAAAATATATTTTACATATTTGAATAATAAAATGTATTATAATATTTAAAATAAATGTTATAATTTTTTCAAAAACAAAAATGTTGTGGTTCTTCCCAATGTTATAATTTTTTCTACTATGTGGTTTGTTCCCATGGGTTCAATTCTCGAATATCCGTCCACTCTCACCTTCAGATTCAAGTTTTTTTTTGAGTAGGTAAGAATTCGGTGTACTGGACAGACCTGATAAACCGAGAGGCCGAGTGAACGGCAGTCGGAAAACTGACACAAACAGACAAAAGCAGTAAAAAAACAACACGTAAAATAAGTACAACACGAGAAAAGAAGGAACTAGAACAAATAGGGTAGTGGGGAAAGTGAGGGGCTAAAGAAAACAAGGTCTTTAGCATTCGGGTCAAAACGGACAAATCAGGCACCGGAATGAAGGATTTTAAGCAACCATGAAAACGTCCAATCGACCACGCCAATTACAAATAATCCACACCCAAAACCAGAGCCTAAAAGAAGGATCTTCAAATTCAAGTTCTAATTCTCTTGATGACATGAAACTGTTTGTGTCTAGTTGAGTGTAGAGCTGTTTTAGCGGATCAAACTTAGTAATTTTTATCAACTTAATGTCTTAATTTATTATATTTAGAAACTTATTAGTAAAAGAGTTTCAATAAGTGGATCTCTCAAACGGGACGATCTCAATCTTTAGTAAACAATGTACTATGAATGGATTTCAATGCTAGCAAAGCAAGAGAGTCACATTGTCCATCAAAGTTGATCAAATTGAAAAGGAAATCAATGAAAAATGACATTCATTTCATGTAAGAGGAAACTTGAGTTAGGTGGTGTTTCATAATTCTACCAAATATGCCAGATGATTTTGGTCATCTTTAGCATCATTACCATGTGAAGTGGATATTTCAAGATTAGAGGTTTCGCCATTGCCCACCAACTCCTTGTTACCTTTTTTTTCCATCACTTATTATTCCATGCAACTTTTAGGAATCGAAAATGATTTTGGTAGTTGGAGGAAAAGGAGGTTTAAATAATCAAAGTGGCTTTTAATATAAGTTAAGTATTTGTCTACGTTATCTAAGTACTACTCTTTTAAAGTTGTTTCAAACAAATCCTTGGTTTTTGTTTGTGATGTAAATTTTATGTCCTATCTTAGTCTTTTTAAGTATTGTGGTTGATTTAGATTTCTTAAACATATGAGACAATGAAAGGGGACAGAAAATTTAGACCGATTTACCTAGGGCTGAGCATCGATTCAAAACCGAACCGAACAAAAAATCGAAATTTCTTTTAAGGTAAATAGAAAATCGAATCGAACTAAATTCGGTTCGGTTTTGATTTTTGTTGCTTTTAGATTAATATAAGGTTATTCTTTGGAAAATTTGAGCCGAACCTAAATTTAACCGAAATCGAATTTTGCAAAATTAATAAACCAAAACCGAACCGAATAATATCGGTTTTGGTTCTGTTCAACTAAAAATTTCAATTTGAACCGACTCATGCTCAACCCTAGATTTACCTAACAACTTTTTTTTCATATTGCGTACCTTGAGCAATTGGATAACGAGAAAAATGGAGTATCCCATGAGTTTTGAGTTTTGACACAATAAGCTTGGGAAATTTGATCAAAAAAAATGTTGGGAAAACAGAGTGAAATGTTTTATACTTTTTTTTTTAATGAAATGTTCCATGCTAGACTATATCATGAAGTATAATACTATATGGGGTTATATAGTATAGATGTAATATATTAACAATATAGTATAATTTGGACTTTGGAGTCAAAATATAATTATTTGCATTGAAATCCAAATGTCAAACTTTCTATGTAGAGTCAAAATATTATTATATTATATGTGAAAATGACGGTACAATTTTTTTATTTCAAACATGAAGCTTCTCCAAAAAGTTCTATTTTTGTTCATAATATAATATTGTTATTATTAATTATTATGTAAACAAAATAAAAGTGTGCAAGTGTAAATTTACCCGTTATTACTCTAAGATGGAGTATATAAAACGCTACACTAATTTCTTGTCGCCTAATTTGTCTACTGAAAAGAGTGAATGATATTTTTATGTAGTTTTCAAAACTAAACTTATTGAAAATATTTTTAATAAATACTAGGTATATCCGTCGTGCCATGCACGACTACATGAATTTAATACTTAATTTATTTAATGAATATGATTTTAATTTAATATAAAAAATTATTTATTAAAAAAATTATATAATATTTTACAATTGTTGTCATGTGAAACCGGCCAAAATTATTAAGATGAGCCCACTATAATTTTGATGGCTTAATGATAATTTATTTATACAAAAATATAAATAAAAATTATTTTAATTAGAATCATTTAATTTTAAAAATCTTTTACAAAAAATATAAAAAGGTAAAAATAATCTAAATTCTTGTAATTGTTTTTATCAAAATCAATTCTTAAAAAATTTGAATAAAAATAAAAATATAACTAATAAGAAAAAAATGAAAAAATATAAATAAAGAATGAGTTTATTAATGATAAGAAAATCATTTATATTAAGGAAAAGATAACATAATTTTTTTTTTTATCAAAAGTCAATTTAGGTAAGTAATTTCTAGATTGAAATTTCTATTTTTTAATCAAAATTTTATTTAAGATAAATATTTTACATAAATAGATAAAAAATAAAGATAAAATATTTTTCTTTAATTTTAAATAAAATTCGAATTTATTTTTTCCATATAAATAGATAGAAATTTAATTGGAAAAACTAAATTAATATATCTATCTTAATACATAATATCTAATGTTCTATAATTTATTTTAATTTTAGATAAAAAAATTTAGATCTATCCTAATTCCTAATATATAATAGATAACATCTTTATTTTAGATAGAATCTTTTCTAGATTAATTTATCCTATTTCTATATTATCCTAAAATAATATCAACATATATATATATATTACCAAAATAAAAAATCCTATGTGGCGAAATCCTAGGTGGCTTAACGTGGGAACGACACGTAAAAAAATCTTAGGTGACACAACGTAATGACCTTATTCCTTGCGTCTTTTATATATATACATAGATTCAACTACCTTACTTCCTCGACAAATATTTGCAACAAGCAACAGTTTAAAAAAAAACATTTTGGGCCTTTCGACTGTTTTGGGCCTGTTTTGCTACATCATGTTTTTTTTTGTTGTTGGACGAAGCATTTACATTTTACATTATGATTTGTTTTCCGGCCTGCTAAAAGTATAATAATATTTCATCTACTTCAATTTTATAATTTTTGCACGTTAGAGACTTATAGCTTTCATAATTTCATGATTTCTATATAGGGCAGTAAATGAAAAGAGTGGACGTGAGAAATTCGGTGTTTGGTTCGGTTGAGTCTTGTTCGTATTCGGCTCTATTTGTAAATGAGTCGAGTTTGAATACATTTTTAATGCTTGAAAAATAAATGAACCGAATTTGAGAAGAAGATAACCATATTCCTTTGCTCATGAGGAAACTCAATTATATGCTCATGAGCAAACTCGATTATACGTTCATAACAAATTAGATTATATGTTCATCAATAAGCTCTGATTCCTGCAATGGGGAACCAAAACCGTAGTGGGAACCGGGACCGACGGTTTTCCAGTTTCGGCGGACTGGAGCCATGTCTAACTGGCATGACATGGGCTCAAATTTAATAAAAAAGAAGGAAAATTTCATTTGGTGTTCCTTAGATTTTGACTTATCCGTAAGATGTTCTACAAAAAAAAAACTATTCTAGTTGGTATCTCGAATTCTTGAAATAGTTTGGCTTGTACTTTTTCTTTTAATTTTTTTTAAATAAAATATTTTTTGTTCAATTAAGTTAAAACAATATTTAATTATTTTTATAAATTATAACTTTGACAATTTTAATCAAAATTTTTGTTTCTCCAATGGTTGCTCATCAAAATGAACTCGATCAATGGGCCACTTGACTTTGACTCTCTACCGACTTTCAATTTAAGCAAAGAAGATATTAGAGGTGAGAAAATTTTGGGTGACAATAGTAGTAGAATCTTGAAAATTTATTGATAACAAGAAAACGACGTTACAATGTCCGAAATCTTAGCCACAATCTCACTTAATTGAACGTTGAATTGAATCTCCACACAAAACAAATCTTCTATTTTATTTTTGTGTTCTACTTAGTTAAATAAATATTAAAAATATTTATATTTCTAATATTTATATACATATATGTGAAAAATTTTAGCTTAAAAAACATATATATATATATATATAAACATTTAAAAATTAAAAGGGTAATACTTTGTAAGGAAATCATTCTCTTAATTTTTTAAAATTTTATAAAATGATTTTTAAAATACAAATTTACACACATATGGGTATAGTTGTTTACAATAAAAGTATAATTAAAAAACTAATATTATTTAATATTTAAATAAAATATATAAATAAAATACCGAAAATATAACAGAGGATTTGCATCGAACTCCCCACGCCAATTTGCTAATCATAATGGAACTTACTATTCAATCACTTCCATACAAATTTCACTCACTTTTTTTCTAAGTGGGTACTTGAATTTTACTTGAAACTACACAAAAATATAATCATGCATTTTGATTTTTGAGCAATATGATCAAATAGATTCCTTCTCATATATCGGATAAGATGCGTTTTCTTTCGCATGCATGAACATTTATTGACCAATAATAGGTGTTGTTATTCTATAGAAATCATTATTACATTGATTATATATTTGACTAGCCTAGCACTTAGCACTTTAGTTAGATAGTGACGTGTGGAAGTTTTATGTCTTATGTCCACGTTTTTCAATTAATCAATTATATTTCATGGGCTTCGTTTGGAAAATAAGTTGAAATGAGTTCCGCTAAAGACAATGTTGATGCCTTTGTCTTCGGGTATTTGGTTCAACGGTTTGACCTTTGGGGCAGTACCTCGACATCACCGTTTTGAATCTCTCAGGCAACACACGATTTGCTCTTTCTCTTAAAAATTGATTAGTAATCAATTCTCATGTCTAGTGAATGTTCTAGGCTCGTCCAAGTAGTACTTATGATAACCCTAATTCTTACCCTATAAAAAAAGACGAAGTTGATCGATTGATAAACAAAGCTTTAGGTGCTCAAGTAATTAGGCTCCATTTGGCACGATCAATAATATATTTTTTAGATTCTTGTGGGTATCCGGGGCTACTAGCACCCGACTAATCTCACGTCGGCAGTGCGTGTGGGCCCGCGCTCGGAAACGCGTTGTCAATTGCTCGACAGCCCCCTGGGGGTAAATACATGGACACGAACGCAGTGAGAGGGATTCGAACCTAGGACCTATGGGTACTACTCACAAGGCTTATCTAGCCGAACCATCTGGTGATGGGTCGATCAATATGGATACAAAAAAGTATAGATCTCGTACTGAATTTAATGAACAAAGTAACCGGGTGAAGGGAAGAAGGATCAAAGTCGGGGATAAAGAGTGACTCAGATGAGATAGGGGAATCGGGGAAATAGAAGAAGAGATTGAGAACAGAGAGACGAGAGAGGAGAGGTAGAAGATTAGGGTTTGAGATAATAGTTTTCTTATTGATTGCTCCCTAGAATACAATACAAATTACGGTTCAAATAAAACGTCCCGAGAAAGAACTGTAAAGAAAACCCGAGAAGAAGTATTATAAAACTCTATATAAAAATATTAATTAAATACTAGAAATAATCTATATAATAACGTATCAAATATCATTATTGCTTATAAGTAATAATGATGAATTACATCGTGTCAAATGAACCTTTAGTTTCTAACAAAATAATGAACCATTAGTTTTAAACAAATTAAACTATATCTATGTAGATGCATGACATGCTATACGTACTTATGTCTACTATTTTTTATGTCGAAAAACTCACCTTCGATGGCAATACCGCACTCAATCATGACCCGACCGACATGGACTAGAATCAGGGAAACTGACTTGCATCGACCAATTCGATCTAATGAAAGGAGTATAATTGTTTGTAATAAATAGCCTCAATAAATTAATTATATCGATGGATTTTTTTTTTGTCAAGCACACTATCCATGAAATCGAAATGAAGACCTCATAATACTATCTTGAAGTCCTACTATCTTCGATGGCAATCCCGAACTCAATCATGACCCAACCGACTTGAACTACGAACCAGAAAACCGGCTTGCGACGACTAGTTCGACCTAATGGAAGGAGTACATTAGTTTGTAATACTTAAATAGCCTCGATCAATAAATTATATCGATGGATCTTATTTTTTTTGTCACGGACAATGTCCACAAAAATCGAAACGAAGACCTCATAATACTATTCTGAAGTCCTACCTTCGATGGCAATCCCATACTCGATCATGTATTCATGACCCAACCAACATGCACTACGAACTAGGGAAATCAGCTTGCGCTGACCAGTTCAACCTAATGGAAGGAGTACAACAGTTTGTAATAAATAGCCTCAAAAAATTATATCGATGGATCATTTTTTTCCAGTCAAAGACACCGTCCATGAGAACGGAAATGAAGACCTCATAAATTATAAAATACTGTAGTCCTAACCACTTGACTAGATACCCGAAAACTATCAAATTAGAGCGATAAATCTTGTTCTTATAAAGTTTTACAATTTCAACAAGGCTACATAAGATTAAATGATGTATTTTTTCCAATCTTTTTTCTTTTTGCCTACCTTTTGCTTTGCCCGACTTCTATGCTTTCTCTTCTCTCTGCTTCTTTCTGTTTCGTTTGGTTATCGACTTCTCTTTCGGCTTTTCTTTTGACGACTTTATTTTCCTACCTTTGGTCTGTGGTCTATCGGGTCTTTTGGTCGCTCCCCATTATATTAAGTTAGGAGTGCCCCATCCTAACCCTCCAGATTTTCCGTAAGGAAAGCTACACTGGATCATTGTTGTTGTTGTTATTTTTTCTTTTTGCCTATCAAATTATCTAGGACGGTGCATGGAATTCAATTGTGACAAAACAAAAATTTGGACGGAGATAAATTTAGGTGAGAGAAGAAATTTTACTATAAGCTAAACTCTATAAGTGGATGAATAAAGGTTACATGTAGTTGAGAGAAGATCTTGTGAGGGCCACCCATGAAAATGAATACATATATATCCAATCACCAATCTTCAAAACTTTAATTGCATGGTCCAAATTAAAACAATCTGCTTGTTAATTAATTAGATATCTAAAGACAGCAACATGACATTGAGATTTCTTGTACGTAGAATATGATCGAAAATGATAGAGGACGATTATTAATTGATTTAATACTACATATGGGATGTTTGAAACTCATTTAGCATACAAAAATTAACTATCTTTTTCTATTGTGATGTGATGCTGAAATAGTGAAATGTACGTAATGATATATATATATATATATATATATATATATATATATATATATATATATATATATTGATAGAAATATATTTCATGGGTTTGGTTCAAATGAAACAAACACTTATCCTGAAAATTGAAAAGCGCACTATAAAGTACGAAAAGTGCATTATAAAATACAAAAAGTGCAATCCGAAAAGTGTACTACAAAAAATACGAAAAGTGCACTATAAAGTACGAAAAGTGCAAATGCGAAAAAGTTCACTCCGAAGTAGGAAAAGTGCACTATGAACTAGAAAAAGTACATTCGTTTTATTTTTTAGGATAAGAGTTTGTTTCATTTTAACCAAACTCTATATTTCATATATGTTAGATGTAAGATCATTGTTTTTTTAATTTGATTTATTGTACGTATATACTTTCTCTTTATAAAAGTGGACTCCTTTGATATTGATATCATGGTATCATGTATGTAAGATATATTTAATAAGTAAGATCATAGTCTTTCGGACATCTAATTCAGTGATTAAGCTTCCAAAAATAGTACTCAGAAATTTTCGGTTTAATTTTTATGGACAGTGTCCTTCGCAAAAAAAAAAAAGTAAGATCATTGAGTTTTATCAATTTTTGTATGTATACTTTTGTTTTAGAAAAGCATATTTGTTTAATATCGATATAATTTATACCCATGTATATATTTAGCCCATGTTTGGATTACAAAATTTAATACATTAAGTTGCATTAAATGAGTCATTTAATACAATTTAATGTAACTTAATATATTAAATTGTGTAATCCAAACACAAGCTTAGTACATTTTTCGATATGGTGTTATTTTGATCTCTAGAAAAACGATATATTATACAAATTACTCTTACAGTCTTACTCATACATATAACCGATACATTGTTCTGCATCAGTTAATTATATCTGTATCTTGATATTCATACTTATATTAATACCGATACCAATATCCAATAGCTTATATATTTGGTATCAATAGCAAATGAACCCTAGTTTTATAAGTTGATAAATGTAACTTGGGACCAAAGCTTTGTTTTGGGCTATGGGCTGTCCATGAAATGATAAAAAGGCCAACTCAAAAAATATATACAACCAATTTTACTGTACATTTTGTGGCTCACTCTCTATGATTCAAACTTCATTTTCAAAAGAAAATATGATTGAATAATTATATATTTTCTAAAGTAAGAGAAATATACAAGCTAGAAAAGAGGAAATACTTTTAGAGTGTGTATAAATTGTGCACCATTAAAGGCAAATCGACTAAATTTCGCTTTGGTACGTATTACATCTTTGAAATAATTATATGTTTTAAATAATGTTCAATTTTGATGGACGATAAAGAAAGAATTCGATGTATTAGATTAGACAAGTCTAATATATTGAGAGATTGGAATTAACCGGAAGTTGGATAGATTGATATGAGAACAGAAACACAAAAAAATCCAAATAATCGAGGAAGAAATTAAATATATGATTAAAAAGCCTAAAAAACTCAAAAAATAATAATTGAGTTTTGCACTATATAATTAAAAATGTCGATTGAAACAGGTAAATGGATGGATCCTCTCTATTTGAAGAGTGCAATTGGTTAATGAACTTAATTAAATACATTTTGCATGATATTAAGGAGACCAAAACTCTACTATATATAAGAATCCATTGCTCACTTTTTCTTGATTGATTAATTCTTTGCCTTATAATATAAGATAATGCATTTTTTTGTTTAGGGATGCTAAATGGGTCGACCCAACCTGACTCGCGACCCGATTTGCGGATTGCGGGTTGATCCGTTGGCATGTGGCTCAACTCGTAATCTGACCCGCGGTCTGCGGGTTTTGTGGGGTCGGCTTGTTTGACACACACAAAGACAAGTCCGAATGTCCCACAAGTAGGGGGGGTGTTCAATGAGTCGACTCAGCCCGACCTGCAAGTAATATGATAAAAAAAAATTTACTATATTTTACTCTTTAACGAAATAATAAAATATTTTTTTAAAAAAAGCTCGTGGGTCGACTTGCAACCCGGCGAACCCCGACCTGAGCCATAACTCGTAAATTTAAAAAAAAAAAGTGATCCGAACCCAACTGTTATATGCATGCTGGTCGAGCACTTGCGGGTCAGGTCAGTGCAGGTTGCAGGCAACCCGCATTCGTAAACACTCCTATTTTCAGTGGTAATCCAAAGAGGTCCCTACTTGACTAGTAGCTAGAGACCTAGAGTAGTACCATTTGAGCACGTGCTAAGATAGAAACATGCATGTGACATTTTCTGATCTATATAATTGAAAGAATTATGGCCAACTGATCAAAAAGATATCAAAATATATATGCACGTACCTATATCAAAATATACATATGTATATATATCATATGAACCCATGTTTTGTACTAACCCAATACAAAAACAAATTAAAATTTATACATGTCATTGGCATATAGTATACAAATGGGAAAAAAAGAAGCAAAATCATGAGGAGGATAGTACAAATGTACAATAGCCTAATATAAGCAAACACAATGATCATGATCCCTTGTAAATCCTCCAACAAAATTTAATTAAATCCAACTAGTGGATCAGCTAAGATATAGATTTTTCCAGATATATTAGATCAATCAAAATTAAATATAATAAAAAAAGTCACATTTATCACCCTATTCTATTTTTCATTTTAAAACAAAACCCATGAGATGAAATTAATCTTGTCCATATGTTCAAACACTGATTCCATCGTTGTGTTTTTGTTTTTTGTTTTTGAGGATAGCATATAATGTTTGTAACACTCTACTATATAAAAAGCTTAAATTTTTCGTTGATTAATCTTTTTAAAAAATTTGATCCCCTAATGTCCAACTTAATTACGTACGGTTCGATTGGATCGTTTAATTTAATACATTAAGTTGCATTAAATGCACGATTTAATGAAATTTAATGCAACTTAATGCATTAAACTGGCGATCCGAACAAACCAGTAGTTTTGGTCTTTCTAACCTAAGAATCTCGTATTTAGATGTTAAAAAAGAAAGCATAAGGCCTAAAAAATTATTATATAACTCAAAATAAATAAAGTTATCAAAATAATTCCAAATAAGGGATTTTAGACATTAGCTAGAAAAAATGTATTAGTTTTAATTGGGTGATTAATATTGTATAATACCACATTCATCATCTGACGGTTCAGTTAGTTAAAGTTTCTAAATATCAGAGGTTATTAGTTTGAGAATCCTCTCGATAATTACAGATATTATAAGTATCAATCTTTGAAGTCTCACCCATCCTTCCTTTCATTTTGCAAAATTAATTTAACTAATTATATCGGCCACTTAGATCATAAATTCAAAATACCAAAAGTGGATTTTTTCGTCGTCACAGAATAATATTGTGATGTCGACCACAAAATTTGCTACAAGATAGTAAGTATTTATATATTGACCACGGATTAAACAACTAAATTAAATCCAGTTATTTGCATGGTTTGATTAAAAAAATTGCACATATTTGGTGGTCTAGGCTTAGTAAATATATTTTGACCAACGTATCAATACGTACAATTATGGAAATGTATAAAATCGTCAAAGTTAAGGACTTTTCTATAGTATTTGTTGACTTCAAAATTTTAAAATTGTTTCGAAGGAGAAAACGTACAAAAAGTTAATAGTGGGTGGCCTGTCATTCGATCGAATATATAAAAGAAACAAAACTCCAAGTGACAATAGACAACCAATTGTTTCTTCATGATCTACCATGTACGTACCTTAAAAAATTCTGTTTTCCGCCTTCGGACATCTAGTCAAATAATTAAGTTTTAAGGGTAGTACTTAAAAATTTTCGATTAACACAGATTTTAAAATACTAGCCATTTGATTAGAAGTCTTTTTTTTTTTTACCCAAGGCGCTGTCCATTAGAATCAAAATACAGATCTTAAAATATTTTACTAAAATTCTAACTGTTTGATTAGATATTTAAAGGTATTTTATATTGTGGCGAATTTTATAAAGTGCATTTGAAATAATATAGCCTCTATATTAATTCGTGGTATATTTTAACTAAATTTAAATATTTTTAATAAATATGAAAATTTAATTTGTCTTAGGCCTTTGGTAAACCTTCTCTCAAGTTTCTCGAGATATTTACCAACAAAAACATTAATAACTAGAGGCAATTAATGTAGTGCTTAAAGTTGTTTTAAGCACTACATTGATTTAATTAATTTAAGAATTCAATGTACTAGAAAAATTTACAAAATCGAGAGCTGATAAATCGACAATTGTACACACAGATATAAAAAATTAATAAAATGGCAGTTGTACATACCGTCGTGAGGATATTTTCGGAAGCCTCAAATACAACCAAAACCTTCACCAAAACAACTCGACCCGAACTCAAAATCAACTCCACAACCCAAGAGAGTGAAATCACACCCTAACTTTAAAAGGGATAGATTTTTTTTTTGAACCTGCTAAAAATTCGAAGTACCGAACAAGTTCGCTAAATCAAGAGGCCGAAATAAAACTCGATAATCGGACAAACCAGCTAGAACAACAACCAAACTATGTAGGTGCAAAGGGATAGTTTTTTTTTTGAAACGGTAAAGTTTAGGAGGCTCCTACAGGTGGCGTCCTAGGGCATCCTTACGGATGAGAGCTTGCAACTCTAGATTATCTAGAAGGAGGTTGGTAGGGATGTTGTGGCCCAGCTTAGAAATTTTGTCGGCCACGACGTTACAATCCCTACCCACTTATCGAGCTGAAACAACTGTAAACTGTTGTAAGGAGACTAGGTTGCAAAGGGATAGATGAAAATGAACAACTTTACTATAAAAAGTATTTATATTTTTTTTGGACAAATTTACTATAAGAAAATACGTGACCCACTTTATATCCTACATTATATGCTAGCTTATGTAACATACCTATCAAAATCTCTCTTTACACCAATAAAAAAATATTTGTGAAACTATAGGATATATATATATATATATGTGCTTGCAATACACGTGAAAAATTAAACCATGAGACTCCCGGCCCGTGATTCACATTGTTATATATATAAGATGTACCATATAATAATTAACAGCCTAGCTAGCTCTTTGTTTTTTATCTCTCAAATTATTTTCTTATAAAGTATGCACGAAAAACCAATCAAATTGAAGGAAATAGCTAGAGATAAAGATCTTCTTATCTTCTTATGAAAAGTTAGCATATCCCTATTATATTTTATGTTTTGATAGTTTGTAGAAATATCTTAGTTCAATTATCCCACCTTTTATATTTTGTTTGCAAGGATGAAAGTAAAAAGAAATTGTTCGTTTTGATTTGTTTCTTGTGCAAAAAATTTGAAACTGAAAAAATTACATTGGCCAAACGCGGCACAAGACCCACATTACTTGTAACTTTGTAAGGCATGTGATGTAAATTTTATCCCTCATTTGATGTGCATTTTAATTTTTAGTTTTATTTGTTGTATAGATAGAATTAGACAGGGTCGATTATCCTCACATTCAGTCAGAAGAGCGGCGAGTATACACAGAAAGGCTCGGAACAAATGAAATTTTTAGAATTTCGCCTGCATAGAACGACCCGGGGAGGGGTGAAGGTGAAGGCGATCACGAAAGGCGAGGATGAGTGGACTGGAGGTGGAAGAATGTTCCTCTATTTCTTAGGGAGAGATCGAAGCTGAACATTGGACTGAACTGACGGCCTTCTACCAATCATTTGGGTTGTGTGCAAGTTTGTCGTTATTTAACGGAGGAGGAAGACAAAGCAGGTGAAGATTGAGGGCGAAAATAACACGACGTCGTTTTGATCGTGATTTTTATTTTAAAAATTGACTTTTACCCCTAATTTTAGGTAATCCACAATTCCAAATTCCCTCAATTTATGTGTGAATTTATTAAGGTGTATGTTGTAATTCAATTTATTTGTTAATTTGTCGTGAAATTTGAAATATTAACAATTGGTTAAACCCGATTTGGATGACGAATGTTATTAATATAATATACGTTTGTTAAGAAATATTTGATAATTAATTTTTTAAGTCTAATTCTTGATAATTAATTAATTTAATTGACATGTACGATAGAATTTTGAAATTATTAACTCGATATCAAAATTTTTAATAATTTAAACTAGCATGATTTATCCGAGGTTAATTTTTATGTACAAGTTCCAAATATTAAACGGTTGATCTATTCAAAATTGGCCCTCACTTTCAGACAATCCTGAATCCGCCCCTCATCACATAAAAAAGTTGTTCACCTCAACTTGTCTCACTAAGAAACTAAATAAGAGATTCGCAAGGTAAAAGCTCAATAAAAAATTAAATGAACTAAACTCAAACAAAAATTTGAGATTAAATAAAACTCGCGTTCAAGCCCGAGCTCGACTATTTTAACCAAACTAAATTTGAGCATTTCAAAAATCGGTTCGGCATGGTTTGATTACAAGTTACAACCCTATCTACACTGAACCAAACAAAGCCTTAGATTGGTAATTGAATGCTCACTTCTTCCTTTTCAATCTATTTTTATATTGTTTGTGATACTCTCAAAATCTTTGATATATCCTTAATAAGGATACAAAAATACATTTGAGAAAGGTTATCAGAATCTCGATCCGATTCTAACAATTCTATGATCCATAACATGCGAAACGATCCACGATCCTAAGTAGGATCTTAAATGATTTAGAATACAATATCGATCTGATCCCAATTTTACATACAATTTTAACGATCCTATAAACGATTATAACAATCCTACAAATGATTATTATGATCCTATAAAATAACAATTATGACCATATATTATTAATAATTTCAAGGTTAACATCTCATTTTCATTAAAATAGTTGACTGGTCCATCCTACAACATTTTTAATAATCAAATTAATACAATAATTTTTATCATATTCTTTCTTCCTATATAACAAAATATACAATTAGGTTTTCCTGGCGTACTTTTAATTATAATGTAGGATCTTACGATTCTGCGATCTGATCTTATGATCCGATTTAAAAGACCTTCAACGATCCAACCTAGGATCCCGATCTTGATAACTTTGCATTCGAGCATCCAAACAAATAATTAAGGCTCATTTTTTCGAGGTTTATTCTGGTCGGTAGCTTACAACCTCAATTGATATGAATATATGATTATTATTTATTAGCCTTGCATGGTTTATTGGTTTTCCTTTTCTTAAAACAAAACTTGTAATCATATACTCATCAATTCAAGAGGATAAAGCCGGAGCCGGGAAAGACGGCGGACGCTGGACGGCGCACCCTTTTAGCCGACTGGAGCCGCGGCGTATAAGCCGCACAACGCACTTAGCCGAGCGCGTAAACTATAAAGACCAACGATTGGGGTAAGGAAAAGTGGAAATTGTCGCTTTCTATCTATAATAATAATAATAATAATAATAATAATAATAATTTTGACCCCAAAAAAAAAATTCCGGCCCGTCAAGGAGTCCAACTTCCGCCCTTGGATCATTATGGGCCTGGCCCACTTCATGTGGGCCCATCACTCACATCAACAATTACTTTATTCTCTGACGATTTTTTTTATAAGCAAAGGAATTAGAGGAAAAATTCAATAAGGGTATCGAAATATATGAGATTTTTAAGATCCTGAATAGGATATCTTAACGATTGTAGTCTGCCACCTTTTTAATTTTTCAAAAAATATGGATCAGTCGACTCATTTCAAACCTTTGAAGATATATGTACAAGAATGTCTGCAACAATGATCTCAACCATTAGATCATTACGGGTCTGACATATTTCATGTGGGCCCATCACTCACACCAACAATTACTTTATTCTCTGACGGTTTTTTATGAGGAAAAGAATTAGAGGAATATATTATTCTATTTCTATTATTATACTAATATTATATATATTATATGATATAGGATATAGGATAAGTTTTTACCTTCTTATCTTATATGATAATTGTTATAAGATAATTGTTTAATTTATTTTATTCTAGATAGAAATAGAAAGAGACTCAAGGAGAAGTGTTTTGGCCCTAGAGCATCGGAACATATGAGATCTTTAAGATCTTGAAATGTTGCTTGCGACAAGATGTGGCCATAATAAGATATCTTAGCGATTGTAGTCTGATACCTTTTTAATTTTTTGAAAAATATGGATCAGTCGATTCATTTCAAACCTTTGAAGATATACAAGAATGTCTGCAACAATGATCTCGACCCTTAGATAATTATGGGTCTGGCACACTTCATGTTGGCCCATCACTCACGTTGATTTGTTTTCAATAGCACCTAGCACGAAAATTCTCTCCCGCGTTGATTTTCTACATAATAGTTTCTTTTTTTTGGTTGTCTACTGATTCGCTAGAGTTCTGTCATGGCTATGTCTAGCTCGACTCGATTTTCGTACTTGGCTTTAGCGGGTGAGTCTTGCAATTTTTTTTTATATCCACTAGATTTGAACTCTAGAACGTGAATGTGTAGACGTGTAGTGGTACAATCACTGTTCTAAAAATCCCTTCTAGGCCCCGCCTAGGCGCTGGAAGGTCCTAGCCCGCCTAGCCGATCAGACCGCCTAAGTTACCGTTCAAGCCGTCTAGGCGTTAGGTGACCCGTCTCCGTCCAGTGTCCGCCTAGCATTTTTTTAGAACATTGAGTACAATAGTTTCTTGACCAATGACCACTATGTTTTGGATTTTAATATTATTTTCTTTTAAAAGGAGAAGAAAGAATAAAACGGCAAACTGTTCTGGTGTTCCTACTCAAGCATATGTGCACCTAAGTTGTTATAGTGTTTTTTTTTTTAAGTTGGTAAAATTAAAAGGTCAAAGTTCACAGATTTTATTCAACTCAATTTAATCATCAAAATAGGTGTGTGCTTATGTGGTGTAGAAGGTAATGCTGAAAACTTGGAATAGATTGGATAAGATACCATCATAAATTTATATTTATATGTATTTATAAAAATATTTTTTTTTCTAACTTATGTTATTAGATAATCAATAAATTATACAATCTAGCCATATTTGTATATAATTTAACGTTCTTAACCTTTACTTTGAAGACACAATTTCAGCAGTCAATTCTAGAAAATAATAATAGAATTGAATATAATAACTACATGTAAATACAATAATATTATCTCAGTATAATTTGTTGTGGTGGAATTTGAAAGATTAAAATGTACACACATTTTTTAGGTGTATTGGCAAATAAAAATACAGCTAATTGATCTCATTTTTTCTAATTAATTTTCTTTCAACGAGATCATATTTTTTGTTGACTGTCCACCTGTCTCAAGCCTTCAAGTAACTTGGGTCAATTTTATGATTGTTTTTACACTTAGGTTTGATCGTTGACAAAATATAAAACACGAAAATAAAAATGGTCAAATTAAATTACTTTGACATTCCTCCACACGTACACAACATGAAAAAGTCTTTCCCTACTAACCGTTTGTATGAAACAAGAGTTCCAAACATGGTCATTGACTCATTGCTTAGGTTAGTATGTAGTTCATGATGTACTAATTAAAGTACTAATTAGAGGTGGGTTCAAGGAACCGGGAACCGAACCGGAAAAAAATCGGCGGTTCCGGAATTGGAACCGAACCGGTGGAACCAGGGGTTGGTCGGTTCCGGTCCCGGTCCCGGTTCCACGTTCCTTGGTTGTGGAACCGCCAGTTCCATCCCTTAAAAAAGGAAATATACCGTGAAAATGGGGAACTGCGATCGCGGTTTTGCAATTTTATTTTTTTTAAAGTTTGGAACCGAACCAGAATCGGAACCGCCTCGGAATCCGAAAAAATCGGAACCGGAACCGGCGGTTCCGGAACCGAACCCACCTCTAGTACTAATTAGCCTTCGGGCATCTAGTCAAACGATTACGTTTCAAGGTAGTAGTACCCAAAGATTTCTGGTTCAACTCTCATGGATAGTGCCCTTCAATCAAAAAAATAAGTACTGATTAACTCTCGATTTATTACCTGAATTATACGACAGGGTTTCAAGCAAGGGTTATATATATACACACATTTCAAAATACATACTAAGAATAATAATGACATATATTATAATGAAGATATAATGCAAAGAAAACCGGATAAAAGATATGTACGTAATGATTTTATGTCAAGCCTCATTAGTTTAATTGATAGTTGATGATATTTGTGATCATTACTTTTTTCGAATATCCATCCCGTTGTAATGTTTTAAGTATTTTTTATCACAAAAAGATAATTAAATTCCATTATCATGAAAAGAGATAACACATTTAAGTCTCATCATTCTTTCTTTCATTAGTCCAATCAAGTCGATTAGTGTAAACCTATTTACCTGATTAATTAGTGGTCTTTCTCAGGATTTGTCATTGAAGGGTGATCGAATTATTCATCATAAGAAAAATAAAGCACCTCGTGGATCAAAGCCAATATATTCCTATAAACTACATTTAGATTTTAATTTCCTTTGGGTTTGCATTATCGATTTGATCTAAATAACTCTAAAGTGGTGTTAGACTTTTAAGTGATGTACAGTAGATTCAAACTCGAATCCCCCAGACTCTATATATAGAGAAGCCGATATTGGAGGGAGTCTCTTCCAAAATAGGACTACAAAATACTTGATCCTAACGCAGAACGGTGCTGACTGATCGAAGCGAGCGAGCCCAAAGTAAGATGGAAAAAAAGAGTAAATGGTGGGTCAGCAATCATATATGTCCAGTAGATTCAAGTTGGAATCCTCCTTACTCTAAGTATGAAAAAACTGATATCGGAGAGAATCTCTTTCAAAATGGGACTACGAAATACTCGGTCTTAATATAGAAACAGTGTTGACTGGTCGAAGCGGGACGAGTCCAAAGTAAGATTTTTTTTTAAAAAAGGTAAAAAGTGGGTCAACAATCTTATATTCTTAATTTCTCACACATATATGAGGCATAATTATGGTGAATTGGTTGGATGGTGGTGGTACTTGCAAATATGTCAGGAGTATTTGGACATTGGCTCTTGCATTTTGCAAGCTTCTCTATGTTGTATTTGCATTTTGCATTTTGCACTTTGCAGAGAATGAAGCCCACTTTTTCTACCTTTTTTCATAGCTTAGGATATTTTGAGAAAAATATCAAGTCCCTACTCTCAACAAGAGATATTAAAATTACTTTTTTGTATTTTTATAGGTATTTTTTTTTAAAATATACAAACCAAGCTAGGCATATGTAAGACACTTCGTTCATCTTCACTAGCTAATTCCTCACACAAATGGTACATCATTGCTATAAATAAATTCCAACTTATGCAAGATTGGAGTATAAGACTGGACCAAAGCATCTTTCACTTATACCATATGTTATACATAGCCACATTAGGAATATATTATCAACTTTTATTATTACATACTTTTTCAAAAAAATAAGTTTTTTTTTTGTTGCATAATGTTTCTTTTTTCTTTTGAGATATATGAGGTTGTAACTTGTAAGTTGCACCACTGGATCTGGCAATGGGGCGGGAATTCCCTGTTATCTATAATAATTACCTAACACAAAGATTGGACGAGAAATTTAAACGAAAAAGAGGAGAGGGAGAAATCAATTTTCTACAATAAGAACGGGTCAGGAATAATCTCTACTTGGGGATCGCCTAATTTAATATAACTTAATGAATTAAATTGGACGATTCAAACAAAGACTAAGTGTCGCTACCCTGAATCTGTCTCTGCTACCAGGGAAACTCATGGAGATTCAAAGTTGAAGATTTAATATAGTAACTTAAAGTAAAGTTTTAATTGCCTTCTTCGGGCATCTAGTCAAACGGTTAAGCCTCAAGGGTAGTACCAAGAGGTCTCCGCTTCGACTCTCATGGGCAGTGCCCTCACCAAAAAAAGTAAAGTTTTAATTTATATACAAAATAAAAGATAATTTTCCATTAATTTTGCATGAATGATCACATACATAATTGTCTCCAACCCTTTTAGCTTGTTTTTAGTTTGTACTTTTAGCTTGTTTTTAGTATATCTCTACCTAGCCGATCTTGACTGTCGTCTAGTACAACCTCTCGGTTTACTAGGTTTGTCTGATTACCGAAATTTTACCTTCTTCAATTTTTTTTTGTTTAGAAAATTAAACGAGGATGAAGAATTCCCCTCCTCAATCCTCGTCGGGAATAAAAAAAATTCTAAACAAAAATGAAAATAAAAATAATAATTTCCACACCAAATTAATTAGCCTCCCATTAATTATCATCCCTACTTGGTAGAAATTAAAGGGCTTCTTCCACTTGATAGTCAAAAAGAGTACAAGATCGGTTCATACCAAAAAAAATTAGTCTAATACAACTGCACTTAAATATCATTTTTAGAAGTTAACTTATATGTTACGTGAAGACTTAGCTCTTAATTTAATGATATATTACTTGATCTAGACTTATTTCATATGCACATTTATGTTAGACATTACTTTTTGAATTCAACACAATAAAACTTTTATTTACTACGTACATGTGCAAAGTCAAATTGTACGGTGCAAGTGACTTAAATAAAAATTTTCCTAATGAGGTAAGTCAAGTTTAATTTTATCAAAAAATTAATTGACAAAAAAAAGAGTGTAGCTACTAAATTGATACACAAAGACTTTATAAGTCTCAACATTTAATGCATTAGAAATTATATTCCAATACGTTTCTACAATTATAACTAATTTAGCCCAAGCAAAGATGTCTAAATTTTGGGTTTTTCATAGTTAAACCCAACCTAAACAGTTAAGTTAATAGGCCCTAGGTTTAATAAACTCTAATACTATGAGAAAGTTCGTAAATCGATAGACAGACTATTGTGCACATAAATCTTATACGTAAATTCAGTGAAATTTCATCTTAGAACCAATCACTAATAAGAAAAATAATCATTAAGTTGATCAAATTTCGATGTAAGAAGTTATATTCTAACAAAAAAATCACGGTGAATCTGAAACATAAGTAACCTAACCAAAACTAACGTGTACTGAATTTCCATGTATATAAGTTCAGTACATAAGTTCACTGGATTCTAAATACAAACCATCGAACTAGAAGTCACATATATATAAGTTCAATATATAAGTTTACTGGATCCTAAAATTAATTGACAATAAAAAAAACTCTATCACCTCATATACCAGACTTATTTGGTCTCAACTTTCAGATCGATGTTAAAATTTCCATTTCTCACTACGATTACAATCGACCACTGTTCTAAAAATCCCCGCCTAACTCCCTCTAAGCCCCGCGTAGGCGCTGCAAGGTGCTAGCCCGCCTACCCTTTCAACCCATCTAAGAGACTGTCCAGTCTGTCTAAGCACCCGTTTAGACCCGCCTAGGCGCTACCCTAATTACAAATCGAACTTATATATGTCTTCCAATGATCCAATTACCAGACTTATTTGGTCTCAACTTTCAGATCGATGTGAAAATTTTCATTTCTCAGTACGATTACAATCGACCACTATTCTAAATATTCCCGTCTAGGCGCTGGAACGTGCTAACCCAACCCGCTTAACATTTCAGCCCGTCTAATCCATCTAAACATCTGTTTACGCCGCCTAGGCGCTAGTTAGACGGTCCCTCTCCACCTAACATTTTTTAGAACACTGCAATCGACCCTAATTACAAATCAAACTTATACATGTCTTCCAATGATCCAATTACCAGACTTATTTGGTCTCAACTCTTAGACCGATCTGAAAATTTCCATTTCTCAGTACGATTACAATCAACCACTATTCTAAATATCCTCGTCTAGGCGCTGAAAGGTGCTAACCCAACCCGCCTAACATTTCAACCCGTCTAAACCGTCTAAGCATCTGTTTAATTAGCTGCAAACTTATACATGTCTTCCAATTACCAATTAACTTTCAAACACCGTGTATGCACCAAGAGATCATCATCACTAACTTGTGCATATCAATCGACCTATCAATTCAAAAGAACTCTACCTGCAAAATCACACACAAATATCGGTCTCAAATTTTCAGCACCGGCCCACTATTTTTCAATCCACACTTTTTTACCCTCATTTTACTCGGTATCATGTGCGTAACGTTCTACGTTCTCTTATTTGAAAATTTTGACTCTCTCTCTTCACTCTCTCTATATTAATCATCACACTTTCCTCTCCATCACTATATATACCCCCAATACTTTACACATTTCAATTCATTCTTCTTATAAATAGCTCACCATACTTTATATTATACAACAATACCCATCTCGATCATATCATCACAAAAAATAAAAAAATGAAGCTCTCCTCATTCACTAGTATTAAAAACACCTCCCATTCAAATCTTACAAGTCACGTGACCACGTCGTCGACGATAATCCCTCGTTCACAACACGTGGCGTACCACGTCACCAAAGCGAGGCTCACACTCGACCGTCCACGTCAGCATCAGCAACCTCCCAAACCCTTGGAGGAGGCGTCCTCCGCCACGTCATTCCTCGAGAACGGTGATAATAATTATCGGGGCAGGCTGGGGCGGAGATGGGCCGAGTACCAAGGGGCCCGGAACTGGGACGGGCTCCTGAACCCGCTTGACCCGAACCTTAGGTCGGAGATCCTCCGGTACGGGTACTTCGTGGAGGCGGCGTACCGGTCGTTTGACTTTGACCCGTCGTCCCCGACATACGCCACGTGTCTTTATGGTAAAAGGGAGCTTCTTGAGGAGGCCGGGTTCCCGGACACCGGGTACAAGGTGACGAGGCACCTCCGCGCCACGTCGGACATCCAGATGCCGAGGTGGACGGAGCGGGCCGCCAGCTGGGCCACATTGCAGTCCAGCTGGATCGGGTACGTGGCGGTGTGTACGGACAAGAGCGAGATCCAGCGCCTCGGGCGGCGCGACGTGGTGGTCGCGCTTCGCGGGACCGCCACGTGTCTCGAGTGGCTCGAGAACCTCCGCGCCACGCTGACGGAGCTGCCCTCGGGCGGCGGGGCGATGGTGGAGAGCGGGTTCCGGAACTTGTACACGTCGGCGAGCGACACGTGTCCTAGCTTGCAGGACACGCTAAGGGAGGAGGTTTGTAAGATTATGGAGCTTTATAAGGGGGAGGAGCTGAGCTTTACTTTTACGGGGCACAGCCTCGGGGCCGCCCTCGCCACACTGGCGGCCTACGATATTAAAGCGTCGCTGGCAGTGGAGAGGGCGACCGTGATCTCGTTCGGCGGGCCCCGCGTGGGGAACCGGAGCTTCAGGTGCCACGTGGAGGAGCAAGGGACGAAGATCCTCCGGGTGGTCAACCCGGATGACGTCATCACCCGGCTCCCCGGGTTCTTAGTGGATGATGACGTGGACGAGGACGAGGAGGAGGAGTGTGGTGACGTGGCGGTGGCCGGGTGGGGGATGACGTCGACGTTCGAGTGGCTGCAGCGGCGCGTGGAGGAGACGTCGCAATGGTGCTACGCCGAGGTGGGGTGTGAGCTGAGGCTGGCGGAGAAGAAGGCGGCGCCGGCCACGTCATCGCCGGCGGCGGGGTTTAATTGGATGATCAACATGAACTTTGCCAAGTGTCATGATTTGAAGACGTATTTGAACTTGGTAGGGAGTTCGGTTGTGTCAAAATGTCCTCTTAGAGAGACCGCTAAGAGGTTGCTTCATAACTAGAAAAACATACCAAAAACAAAAAAAAAGAATGTGCATGTGTAAAAAAGATTGATCTTAGTCAACATTAGTTAGTTAATTTTTTGGACTACAATTGTCTCAAAAATTCTTCGCCCGATGATATATATATATAGCGTCTAGACACCAGAACGGTAGCTTATGTGATCTTAGACGGACACCTAAATGAACTAGACGACTAGATGAGATGTGAGTTTCTAGTGTCTAAACGGGTTCTAAATAACACCCAGATAGGATTTTTAGAACAGTGTTATTATTTAATTACACAAGTAATACGGCACATATACTATCTTTGATTTTTCTTCTTTTTTTTTCCTTTAAATTGTACAAACGTACCACTATTCAAGTACATTTCCCACTATGTTGCATTGGCAATAAGGAAAAAAAGAATGAAGAGCATATTAAGATTTCTTTATGCATGAGCATGTTATTGTACAATGATATGCAATTTTGTAAAGTTAAGAGCGGGATTGATATTGGGAGGGTCTTTCCTAAAATGGGGTCACGAAGTATCCGGTTCAGATGTAGAGCGGTGTTCGATCGATTGAACTGGGCGAGCCAAAAGACAAGACCAAAAAAAAAAGAGCGGGATGAAAATTTTACCCGTATCTGATGGATTTCTAACTCATTTGAATCTGAAAAGCTGATGCAATCTGAATAAAATAGGTGATGGATAAGTATAGATGGAGTTTCATTACTCATTACCCGATCTGATATACATCTGAAATATACATATGATTGTATAAGATATGTATAAAAATCATTAATATGTAAACCTTAAACCTTAATTTACGATTGTTGTTCTTATATACTATAGTAGTATTTAATTGTTATGTATTAGAACCTATTTGTTTGTAGTACGAACATAAATATCGTATTACATGTGTAAAATAACACAAAACATGCATTACATGTTGTTGTGTGTAATCGTACTTTTTAATCACTCATGGCCGGAAAGCTAGCCCGACTCACTCGATTTACCCGACAAACGACAGATAATGACTAGAGTAGTTCATCCATCCACCACCCTACGCATTGCGATCAATAATCCTATCCACTGTTCTAAAAATCTTGTACAGGCCCTACCTAAGCGTTTAAAGGCTCCCAACCGGCCCAACTGTCCAACCAGTCTAAATATTCATCTAGGACCGCCTAGGCAAAAGGTCCCTCTCCGCCCAGGATCCGCCTAGTGCAACCCAGATAATGACGAGAGCACTTCATCCATCCATCACCCTACTCATTGCAATAATCCTATCCACTGTTTCTAAAAATCTAGTCCAGGCCCCGCCTAATCGCTTGAAGGTCCCAACCTGCCTAGCGGTCCAGCCCATCTAGATATCCGTCTAGAACCGTCTAGGCAATCGTTCTGACAGTTTAGATGCTAAACGACCCCTCTCCGTCTAGGATCTGCTAGCGCAAACATTGATCCAATCTTTTTTTTTTTGGTCTTGTCTTTTGGCTCACCCGGTTCGATCGGTCTGACACCGCTCTACATCCAGACCTGGTGGTACTTCGTGGCCCCATTTTAGGACACCGCTCTACATCCGGACCGCTCTACATTGATCCAATCTTAGGTATAGAGTTTTTATCTTTTGTAGATTGTTATGAGCTTTAATTATCACATTTACAATATTCCGAAAATACCCTTGGCTTAATCGGGCGGTGCTAGGGCGGAGGAAACAGAAGTTTCACATGTAAAACACACACATGCACATGCAAATCAAAGGCACCACCGCCCACCTCCGACTCCAAATCCCTATCCACCAATAGAAGCCTTTACTTGTGCTGACCAAATTGCCCTTTCATTTTTCTTCTTTTTTTGAATGGTGGAAAATACGTTTCCTTTTTTTGATTATATCTTGAAGAAGATCGATATAAAAGTACTATAGATCCCGAAACGTCGTCGTCGTGGGGGTCTGTCTTCTTCAGTCTTCAATCTCCTGTGCGTTTGCACTCTTCAAGGAGACTAACTAGCTAGGTAGGTAAAAGGGACCCATTTTCGGTGGTGAATTTCGAATTCTTAAACTGGTCGGTAAAGAACACGAATTAAGTAAAACGATTTGCGATGACCGGCTCGACCTAATGGTAAGGAAGAATATAGTTTAACACCTCGGATTTGAAATCTTTAAAGTATTATCCATGTTAACAAGAGCTTCTTTTTTTCAAAGTTCGAATGAGGACAAAGAACTTTGAAGTTAAGTGTGCAGAAGAAAGAGCACTATCGAGATAGGTGATCCCTTGGAAAGTCCCTGTGACTTGTTAACATATAAATCCCTTTATTTTAGCTTTCCATATCTCATAAGATAATATCCCTCCCAATTATCTATCTATAATAGGCTTAAAACATATACAACCCCCTGTACTTGTGCAAATTTGTCAGATAGACACCCCACCTTTGGTTTGGACCTATTGAGCACTTAAACTTAACAATTTGGACCTATTAAACACCTGATAGCTGACGTGGTGAAGTACGTGTAAGTCAAACGCACATATACAACCCCCTGTACTTGTGCAATTTTTTTTTTCTTTTTGTATTTTTTTTATATTTAAAGATTTTATTATAAATAATGGTGTTAAAGATTGGGCTTATGTGACATCTTATGTGGCAAAATAAGCTTATGTGGCACACATCTGGACAAAAAATTGAAATATGTCAGCATGCGTGTGTTACACTCAACGAGATTGTCAACGACTAGGTGTTTAATAGGTCCAAATTGTTAAGTTTAAGTGTTCAATAGGTCCAAACCAAATGTGGGGTGTCTATCTGACAAATTTACACAAGTACAGGGGGCTGTATATGTTTTAAGTCATCTATAATAGGAGAGCTTATCTTTAGAATAGACAAATCATATCCTTGATTTACTCATAGTCATTGGTTTACTACTGTATATGTACTGAATACAATTAATACAATTACAGTAAAGCCTCCCTAAACTAATACTCGGTAAATTAATAAACTCTATAAGAAAGTATTTTTTTCCCATTCCAACTTGGACCAGTGTAAAATTTAACAAATTTCGATAAGATAATATATTTTTAAAAATCACTATATAAATATAAGGTCCATTAATATTATAAATTAATAATTATATAAACTTAGATAACATAACTAAGATAATTTAGTGAGATATAATCTAGTGTTATTTGTTTTTTCTTAAAACATGTCTACTTGTGGCTCATTTCTAAAATTTTCTTCTTACAAACATTTCTAACGTTGTGTTGAAAATAAATTTTGCATTGTCATTTATAATTCTTTAAGACTTCATCCCTCGAATTTTGTAGTGTCAAATATAATTTGCTATTGTCTCTTGCTCAACATTAACGGTCCAAACTGAGATTGTAAGATTAATAGCATCCAAAACATTAATTTTTTATGAATCAGATTGTCTAACTTCTCACAGTAAATTTTTTACGATAGTGTATCTTGAAAGATCTTAATATTCTTTTTCATTATGGACTCTCTCTCTCTCTCACATTTTCTATATGGTATCAAAGCTTTTTTTTAGGTTGCATCAACCGATATATCCTACACATACCTCATGTCGGAAAACGTTTTGCCTCAAGTGGTCGCCACACATTCCGAGCCATGGGAGAAATCAAATCAACCTCTCTTTCTCCACCATTCCGATCAGCCGGGTGCCATCCTGATGTCTCAACAACTAGTGGAAGATAATTACATGACATGACAACACTCCATGATGATGACTCTTACAAATAGTGAGACTTGATTTTTCACCCGAGTGAAGAGACATAGACAAGAATCGAACCTGACACCTCCTAACATTCCTCCATCAATCCTACCACTAGATCATCCCATGTGGGACTAGACTTGGGTCCAATTCCACTGGAATCGGATAACTTGCTCGGAACCAGGACCCTACGGAACTAGCTAGAACCGTGGAACTAATGGTTCGGAACCGAATGGAATTTCCGGTCGGAAGCCTTTGGAACTGGCGGTTCCAACAGTCAGTGGTGAAACCTAGGGCTGAGCATGGGTCAGTTCAAACCGAAATTTTAAGCCGAACCGACCCGAAACCGATATTATTTGGTTCAGTTTTCGTTTAGGAATTTTCCAAAATTCGGTTTCGATTCGTTTCGTTTTCGATTTAGTTTTGGTTCACCTTTCGGTTTTCGGTTCGGTTTTTTGTCAGTTTGGTTCGGTTTTGAACCGATGCTCACCTCTAGTGAAACCGCGATCGCGGTTTTGCATTCTGGGTCGAACTGTGGTCGCGGTTTCACCTGGAATGGTCGATTTCTCGGCTGGACAATTTTTATTACTATTATGAATCGGAACCGGCCTCGAAACCGCTGGAACCAGCTAGGCTCCGATTATGATTCTCGTTTCAGGTTTTGGAGGAGCCGGACCCAGGTCTATGTGGGACCGTAATTAGCTAGCTTTCATTTGAACTATTATATTATAAACGTTTTACGATACATACATCTAAATTTTGGTCATGATATTTATATATTACGTGCTAGTATTGCTAATTCGCTACTATATACGATTGACATATGTATCCATTTCCGTACGAGTTAAACAACTACTCCAAGGTTTCGTTGTCTCGTTTCGTTGAAATCAATGCTCCAACGTTGTTAGAGTGTTGGTTAAACACAAGAATAAATATGTCAAACCTTAAAACCTTTTACACATGTATACAACAATTGGCCAAGATGAATTGGCAAGAATACTTTCTCTATTAAATTTGTGGTGTAAGTAGTGTTTTAGTTCGTTGTCAAGCCTACTACAGACAAAGTGGGTGGTGGATCACCACGTTTAGAGCTCGTTTGTTAGCGATGTCAAACGTACGAGACATTAATGCTCGATCTAATATCATTTTGACATTATCCTATATTTATTTATGTGTATTAAACATAAGATATTTGTTAAAGTTTGATGGATTAATAAGATTTTGAGCCTAATAAATCTGACTTTCTCATTCACGTCATTGTTTTAAAAAACGCTAGGTGGATCCTAGGTTGGAGATCGAGGGGGTGTTTAGCGATTAGGCGTGCGGTCTCAACAGTTTTCTAGATGGACTAGACAGATTTCTAGACGGGCTGAAAGGCTAGACGAGCTAACACTTTTTGACGCTTAGGCGGGGATTTTTAAAATAGTGATTCACGTAAAACATTTACAAAGGATATTATCACTATTCAAAAATTCCTATTTAGGTCCTATCTAGGTGATGGAAGGTCTGGTCCTACCTAGTCGTCGAGCCTATCTAGGACCGCCTAGGCAATCATTCTGGCTATCTAGGGACTAGCCGACTTCTCCCTGCTCAAGGTCCACCTAGCGTTTTTTAGAACATTGGATATTATATATAAATATCTACAACGTGGAGGTCTACACATCGGATGGATCAATATAGTGGACGTCTTCCATTCATGTGCATATGCATAGTAGGTCCAATACACAAGCTAATTGGGATTCCATCCAAAAATCAATGGACAATAGGAAAAGTAATCTAAACACTTGTACACTAGGCTTTATTTACATCAAATTCCAATGTGGGAAGATCCTTATTCTCACAATGTCAATTTAATATCGATATCAAAATATAGCAAGCACATATGTTGGTATAATTCATAGCAATAGTTGATAACTTGATATCAATATCAAACAAGACCTGGTTGGATGTAGGATGCACATTAAACCGGCCCGTGGAGACGGGGATTTCCCGACTTGACGGGGAATAGGGCGGAGATGTGGATTAATTTTATATCCCCGATTTGAGACGGGATGGGGACGAGGGAGATAATATCTACTCGAATCTCCGATATATATTTTCTTACTTTTTTAATTCATAAAACACAAAAAAAAAGAATTTATAATATAATTATAGTTTTTTAGAACTTATTTATGTCTACAAATTATAAAATAATAATTTAATTTTATCTTAAAATTTGATTTTTTAAATGTTTTTAGTATTTAAAATATTAAATTATTAATCAATTTTTTTAAATAAACAAGGTCTCGTTTATAACCCTATAACTGATCGGGATTCCCCGCCTCGTTTCCAGTTGACATGGGAATTAGGCAGGGGCGAGACGGGGATGGGGACTTAATAGGAGGCAGGGGATGGAGGGTGGGGAATACATTCCCCGCTCTACCCAACCCTCATGTGCATCCCTAATTGAATGCCTTTATTGTATTTACATATTTTAACTCTAACTTTGGTTTACCTAATTATTATCAAGGTTAAGAAAATATCAATAAACGGATAATTGCGACTTTCATCGGGTAAAGGGATGACCAAAAAAGAGTTGGAAGGAAGTCATTAAACATGATCTCACTTTTCTAGCGATCTCAATAGATCTGTCCATGTGCAAAGATTCGTGACGAGAGAAGATTGCAGTAGTGAAACAATAGTGATGAAGACCTAGAGGGAGTGTCTTGCTCGTTTTTTCCCTTTTAGTTTCTTCCTCGTTTTCCATGTGTTTCTTGTGTACTTTTTCTCTTTTATGCCCCTTTTAGTTTAGTCTTCTACTTTTCCCTTGTGTTTCTCTTTGCTGTTTTGGGTGTTTTCGTTATCTGGTGCTAACCTTCTGAGTTGTGCAGGTTGGGCTCTATACAAGTTTTTGGGTTTTTACAGGCGTACCCCCTTCCCTTGGGCAGGGGTACCTCCATCTTAACCCCTCAGATTTCGTTGTAGCGAAACCTCACTGGGTCAATGTTGTTGTTTCTCTTTGCTTTGGGCTCGCCAAACATACCCTCCCGAATTCCACTTCGGGACAAGGGTACATACATCTCGACCCTTAGATCCCGCTCGTACCGGGATCTACCTGGGAAGATGTTGTTGTTGTAACACAATAGGAAGCTTGGAAGACAAACAAGCGCTAGCCTTAACAATAGAGATTTCACAAGCGACGAAACACTAGAACGATAAACCGGAAATACACCCGAAGATAAGAGAAACTTCTCTGAAATTTATGAATAATAAGAGATTTGTTCTCAAGAATACATAAAGAAAACCTAAAGATAAAAGATAGATACATAAGGAAAACCAAAAAAACTTTTAGGTCACGACAAAACCGTGAATTTAACTCATGAGTCAATTCCCTATCCAAAAAGGTATAATGGGCTCAATCAAACATTGGATGACTGAATTATTTCCGCCGAGAACACGCTTTCCGACGATGGACTTCTTCTTCTATGAGATAACCTCTCTACATCATGTTATTGTTGTGATTACTAATAACTACGAATACTTACAACTCTGTTCATTTTTTTTCCTTTTCAAATTGTATCCCTCCAAAATTTGGATCCAACACGTAAATAGAAAATATCTTGAAAAAAGAATCTTTGAACGGCAAGCTAGTACCTTCAACCAAAAAAAAGGACAAATTATACCTCCTCCTGTCCTCCATACATGAAAAATGAATTTTATAGTATTTTTCCTTTTTACAGAGAAAAATTAACGTTTAAAATGTGGAGTTATGAGAGACAAGAACGATATTAAACCATAGATAAATTTAAAAAACTGAAATTCACGCTGCTAAAATTTCCATATGAGAGACAAATACATTGGCACATCAAATGCTCTGTTTGAATTACATAATTTAATACATTAAATGGTAGTTAAGATTTTATGGTGATATTATAAAGTTTTCGTTCGAATTTTACGAACAGTGTCCGAGACCAAAATCAAATTACATTAAATGCTCATTTAATATAATTTAATACAACTTAATACATTAAATTTGTAATCCAAACAGGGGCAAAGTTGATAAGATGTGCACATAGTGGCGTAGCCGAAAATTTGTGTCATTGGGGGCTAAATTCCTTTGGGTCCTTTTTTTGTATTTAAAAATAAAATATAGAAAAAAAATTGTATTTTTTTGTATATAAAAAAATTATATAGAAAATTTTGTATTTTTATGTATAAAAAAACATTTCAATATATTTTATGTATATAAAAAAATTAATCTGCTTTTTTCTGACCAAATAAATTAATTTTTATCAAATAATCTATTTTATTTACTATATTTAAATTTTTTTTTGAAAATTTCAGAACTGGACATGCATTGCCTCCGCCCTTGTGTGGGGGCGCGCATCAACTAATAAATCAAAGAGGTATCAATCTTAGAATTATTAGAGAACATTTGTGATCACAAAGAACTCGATCAAATCGAGATTGTTTAATCATCAAGATGTTAATTTGTTACTACTCAAATTAACATTATAAACTTTCAAGATCAACGAGTGCTTGTTTGAGCATGTCGTTGTCTGCCCTTGTGTACTCTTTTGCAACCGAAAATGACACCACAAATAATAGATTGGCCCATATTTTATAAAAAGTGTAGATTATCAAACCTTTTCTTTTCGACCTTATATATGTAGCTTTTAACTTAGGTGTACTTATAAATGATTCCAATTTTCAATACTTCATTCATGTGTATTCCGCTGGTTCAAGTATAGGGATGTAAATAAATCGAGTCGTTTTTGAGAAACTCGAGGTTTGACTAGGTTAAGTCTTGTTTGTGTTCAGCTTGATTTGGGAACGAGCCGACCTTGCGCACAATCTTAAGGCTCGAAAGATAAATGAGCCGAGCTTGAGCACAAGAAAACTTGATCTTTATACATTAATGAACTCCAAGATCGATTATACGTTCATGAACAAGCTCCGCGATCGATAGGAGTATTAAGGGGCCAAAAGGGTCCTGGCCCCCCAATCCAGAAAAAAAATCAATATATACTTTCCTCTCATTGGTAGTTTCGATTTGATATATTATAAGCTCCAATATGACATCTAAGCAAAAATTTATAAACGTTTGAAGAATAGACGTAAGCAAACTACTTTCACGTGTCATTTACTTAGTCGGAATGCTTCTATCTTTTGCTAAACTTCATATCTTCATATTGTAATTGAATATGATCGCTTCGAAACAATAGTTTTATAAAAATACTTGGCTATCGTATAATAAAGTACGAATACATGTTTAAGTAGTTTTTTTAGTTACACATTTATGATTTTTGAAGTTTTTTTAGTGTTTTGTATTTTTTAAATCGAAAAGAGATTTAGTTGCACCATAGCAAATTTCGTCCCCAAGAAAAATTTCTAGTTCCGCCCCTGAGATTTAATTGAAAAGAGATCTAATTTTAAGTAAAATTAGATAGTTTTGCCGGTCTCTCTCAAACTACATAATTTAATTTTTACTTTCATTTACTTGTATAGCTTATTAGGTAAACGAGCTATTCATGAGCTTATCGCACGAACAAACTAAACGAGTGACTCGCGAGTTAGGCTCGAGCTAAATAAGGCTAAATATGAACCGAGCTCAAAATTTTTTTTTAGCTCAAACCGAGCTTGAGCTCGCCTATTATTGACCGAGTCGAGCCTAAGCAATTCAAAGCTCGGCCCAACTCGACTCAATTATATTACAACCTTACTCAAGTATCTCTCTTTTTGGCCCACACAATGGATTGAGGATTTCAATAAAAATTCAACTATAATTTCTAATTAAATATAAAAATTCAACTATAATATCTAAATATAAACACTTGAATTAGACCTAGCATTTATGTTTGAATAAAAGAAATTGTTTGTCAATACATTTGACATTCACCCCAAAAAAATTACTATAAAAAACTCCAATTTTTCAGGGTCATGGTCAAGCATTATTTTTTTCAACGAGTAACCAAAAAAAGCCACTAGTATATGGACTCTATGGAGGAATACCGACCCTAGAAAAAATCCTAAATTTAAATTTCAACTAATTCCGGCCACTTTATTGAACTATTTAAAAATTATATATGGCTAAATAGTACATTTTTATATTATAAATAGAAATGAATTCAACTAATTAATAAATAACATGAGTGTGAGAGGTCGGTAGTCAAAAATTACATTGGTGAGTTAGAAAGGTTTGGACGGTGTACTTTAATTACGTGGTTGCAAAATTTGGAGCTTTACGTCATCATCCACGTAAGTGTTAGGAATCCTACAAATTATTACATTTAATTGCACATTAGAAGAATAGTAGTCTACGTAATTATGAAAGATTAGAGCATATTGTACGTTGTTGTGGGCAATGTTAAAAAATGCTAGGGGGAAGCCTAGTGTCCAGGCAGTCTAAATGGACGCTTAGAAGGACTAGACGGTCTCCTAGACGGAATGAAAAGCTAGGCGGGCTAGCACCTTTCAGCGCCTAGGCGAAGATTAAGTTTTATTTTAATTTATTTTTTTTGGTCGAAACAATTAAGTTCGTTATTTTTTTTTGAAGTGCACTGTCAATGAGAATTGAATCGAAGATTTATGGTATTATATTTAAGTTTATTTTAATTAGTATATGTGGAAGTAATTAAATAGCTTCACATGTCTAAAAATTGAACGATAAATGTCTACTATATAAACACTTGAGTTACTCCTCCTATTACCAATTGGTTTTAGGATGAAACCCCATGGGCTTGTTTGTGGACTGCCACGTTGTACATCATTATTGGTCCATTAGACATTACCAGTATAGCTTTTACAAATTTAAAGAATGACTTGTTCATATTTTTTTCGTGAAAGAACATTGCCCATGAGAGTCGAACTGCAGATCTTTGGATATTATTCTTAGAAGCTTAACCGCTTGATTAGATGCCCGAAAGCGAATGACTTGTTCATATATATTACTTACACAAGGTTGATTTAATTTGATTTTCAATACGCTCTTTGTTGCACACGGTTTAATTTAATTTTTGTTCTTTGAATATGATTTATTATCGTCACGATTTGTTAGAGATATATATGGATGAATACAACTCGACCTGCGACCCCTAAATCGCATACTGGGTAGATATTGTTTTATTATTTTACAATGGTTAGCCTCATTAATTGTGAAAAGTTTTTTTTTTAATTACATTAGATGAGATCAAATATGGACCTATATATGTCCGTCATATCTATCGTGAGGCGAGTCGAGCTGCGGATTTCCTTACATTAGATGAGATCAAATATGAACCTATATCCTTCATGTCTTGTCTGCCTGTTTCGAGGAGATTAAGTTAATTATATACTTGATGATGTAAGGAGTCAAATTATCGCCTATTAACTACTTAGTTTTTTACTGTTTATAATAAAACGCTCCTTTGAGGAGTACTTAATCACCCTTACATAGTAGACTTCTAATCTTCTAATACCCACTTCTTGATAAGGTACTTTATTTGCACACATACGTTACAAATTGAGTTTAGTAAATTCAAGCAAACAATCATCAATATGTGGTGGGGTTACAACTTATAAGTACATCCAAAGTTACGTGTCAATCAATATTACATGAGTGGTGCAATAACCAATCAATTTCAAAAGCCACTTTTTTCCCCTCTAAAATGCGGCTTAATACCACAATGCTTTCAACTCAACTATTTTATGATTTCACATATCTAACATACACTATTCGATCGAGATTGAGATGATCGAAATGGTATAACTGTTAATGTTGTAACGAGAACGAAAAATAATAAAGAAGTCTACAGGTAGAGAAATCGAGTTTTTTTGATTAGGAAGCTTAAACAGAACAGATTACAATAATATATATATGACATTTCATGATTATATATAGTGACTCGTGAAACCTTAATCAGATTATGGGCCACAAATTCAAAATAGATTATTGTAAAAGCTCGTTTGATTCTGATTTTCAATACGAATACGAACCGTATGTGAAAACGTGGCCTAACGATCCTTTAGCCTTCATAATTTGCAGCTAGAGGTGTCACAAAAGTTACCACAGAGATAACTGGCTTGTACGTGGCAGCCAAGCGTTCATAGCGACGTTGCTTTTTGATCCTCCGATGTCGGCTCTTCCTATCATTGTGAAGCAGAATTCACAAAATGTTGGATTGTTCACCCACCAATAGGGAACATGAGGTGAGTTTAGACCGTCGTGAGACGGTTTACGTACCGTTTTTCGGGTTAGCGCTGCTCCTCGCCAGGGGGCTCCATCCCGAACCATTGCGAGTACCGATCAACAATAGATTTAAGGCATATTGACAGTTAGGACTTACATAATTTAATTATTAAAATATAGTAATATTCCTAGTTAAAAATATATGATTACACATTTTGACTACTCTTAACAAATCACTTCTATAGTCTAATCGATCAAAATAAAAAGAATGGGTCAAACAAGAATGTGTACGAATGTGGTCTGCCCGCCTGATAATCTTTGTGAGTTGACAGTTGAACTAAAAATTAACAAGGTATCCTAGTTTCAAAGAAATGTGTTCCAAGCAAAAGAAAAATTAATAAAAATACGTTGTGTGTTTCACAAACTCAAACAGAGATCGATCTAACCTCAAGGGGTTGGTCTAGTGGAGCAAGACAGGAATTGGGTCTGACAGGTTGCAGGTTCGATTCATCAATAGTTTTCTTGAGGTGAGGCAAATGTAAATCCCCTTATAAGAGTTCTCTTAACCCTTGGGTCTTCCCTGTCCTTAGACTGGGGCACCATCTCCTCACCCTAAATTTTTTTCTACTAAAAAAAAAACAGAGATCGATCTGGAGCTTTGAATGTAGATCTCAAGTGTGAATGGCCGGATTTAATACAACTTATATGCAATTTATATATTTAATCCTAATTTAACGGTATAATGGATGGAAAAAAGGATGAGATGGTTCAAAGAAAACTGAATAACCTTCAATTGATCAACGATAAGAGATTCTTGAAACCAACCGACGTGACATTCCACACATCCAAGTCGAAGACGATAACATTCAACTGATAACGTCGTCCTTGGTGATTGGAGCTGTCCGCCTGCCCCTAGGAGATTGAGCTTGTTCGGTCCGATATTTTGTGCTTGTTGGCGCGGTTTCAGAGTTGGTGCATTTCTCACGCTTTCCGAGAAATCAATTTTGTTTCTGACTACATGCATTGTCGGATCGTTTCGCCACGTCTCACCTGTCCCTCTTGTAGTTGGCCCAAGTCTTCATGACCCATCTGCTTGGATGCTCTAGGTCATCATGCTCCCGTGAGTAGGGCCCACCTAATCTCTTTCCTTCTAAAAAATGAAAACATAGTGCAAATAAGGAGTTGTTTTATGTAAAAAATAAAATAAGGGGTATTTTTTGCAAACAGGGTGGTTTTTTGTAAAAAGTAAAATAAATGGTATTTTTTGCAAATACTCTAAAATAAAGGGTAATTTTTTGTATTTTATCCTAATTATATTGTATAGGTGATGATATATGTGATCACTAGCTTGGCCACTAGTTCAAATCTCTCTCTCTCGTTATAATGGTTTAAATACCTCATACGAAGCATACCAACCTTCGAGTATTTAGTCAAACAAATAACACTTCAAAATAGTACCATAAAATCTCCGTTTCGACTCTCATAAACAAATACTTTGTCAAAAAAAAGTCATACCAAACTAAAAAAGAAATGTATGTGGATCCATATAATTTAGCTATGGGGTGATTTATTCAAGATAAATTAGGGTTTGTTGTTCTTTCTCATCATAATTATTTTTATTTATAAAAATACTTTTTACCTTAAAAATATGTAAAAAAATTATAACATAGGAAAATGTCTTTATAAAAATAAATGTCTTTATAATAATAATTAAGAAGAACATACTAAATTATAAAACGACCAAAAATACAAATTACTTATAATATGTATAACATAAGTGTTTGCAAGGAAAATCTATAGTAAGTCCATTATCAAAGATCACACATGTGAAAAAAACATAGCTATAATCAACTTGATGACCCATTTTTCTACTACAATCCACTCAATTTTTTTTCCATGATTGATTTTATTGATGTCAAATTGGTATAATCAAATAATCTTCTACCAAAAAGAACCATGCCATGGCATGAGTGTGGAGATAAGTCTTAACATCAATGTAAAATCTGATTTGATTAATTGGTCATGCCATTTAAGCAAATGTATTGATGAAGCTAGAGAACAAGAGAGTTGCTAGCACATGCATGACATTGCTAGAACTAAAATGAGGATTTTACACACTCATTTCATATTTTTTATCTCCTCTATTTTATAATTTGAGAAAGTTATGCATGTTGTTTCAATGTTATAATCAATTGGGTGTTACATATGGAAAGTTGCATAAAGTGTTACAATGAACCTTTGTATGATAAATGTTCTAAATGCCATGATTTTATTGAGAGAGAGTGAATTATCCAATTCTGGCATGTGTATCGGGAAGAAATAGTGTAGTGATTTTTTTCATGCTCTTTTAGTTTAGGAGTTCATGCAGAGACGAACACAAAATGGAATGAAAGGAGGGGTGCAACTTATCCGAAAATGTTAATAATTACTGAGAATTGCCATCGAATCTAGTTAGTTATTACTCTTAAATATAAATAAATTGATACTTATTTATCAATAAATTTTTATTTTCTAAATTATATGACACTTGATAAAAAAAAATGAATATGGAAGCATTAAATGTGGATGAAAAATAAAATAAAATGAAGCTATGGAGAATTGAAATTTGAACCTTGATAGAATGCTTACAAAATTGGGTAATCAAACCATCTAATTCGTTTATTTTCATTTTAAATAATACAAATTAATTAAATTTACTCATAAATTTAGTATAAAATTCTAAACACATATTAATAACAATCCCGACCAAAGGAGAGACACGAGCCCCCTGATACTCCTCCCTAGGTCCGTCTCTGAGTTCATGTATCGTTTGACTCGCCGGAGGGTATTATTTCTTTGTTTTCTCTTGATTTTATAGGTCGGGCTATCATCCATTTAATGACTACTTAGCCCGTTTTATTCAATAAAATTACTATTTAGAACCTGTTTCTTAAAAAAATTATTGTTTTTAACCCATTTATTTTCCAACACAACGACCCTACCCGTAAATTCACACTTCATTCTATTTATCGCTAGAATTTGTGCCCTCGCTTTCAATAAATTTCATGTATGTCCTTGCTCCTTTGCTTTGGAGATGTAATAAGCTCATCATTATTTCAAACCCATAGAGATATATCTTCCTCATAGATCGTTACTTCATTTCAAAAAGAAGCCCAACAATTGAAAGTTGAAACCCAAATCATCTCTGACGGCTAGATCATTTCAAAAAGAAAAGCCCAAATAATTGAAATGTAAAGCACCTTTAGCTTTTCTAAGGGCAAAAAAGATGAGAAATATATTTCTCTTATCATTTAGAGCATGAATAATGAGGGTTTCAAATAATGAGTTTCATAGTAAATTCTCGATAAAATAATTTTATATATTTTTTACTTTGTAGCTCTAAAAGTGTACATTTTGGTATAGAACCCACCTCAAGAATTTCATTTTTTTTTGAATAGGTAAAAATTCGATTGACCAAACAAAATTTGTGCAATCGAGAGATTGGAAAATCAGTGACCGGACAGGCCGGTGCGAGACGAAACTAAAAACTAACCGACAATATCAGGAGGAAACTCCACACCACCACGATCCAACTCGAAAAAGGTTTGAAACCCCAAAATTTACTCCACATATGAAGGAGTGCGCGCTAAACTAAAGGGCTTGGGCCATACATCCACAAACACAAAATTCAAGGACCTAGCCCAAAAAACTGGGCCACTACTCAAGAATTTTATAGTATTATGTAATTTTTGGACAAATTTCATTAGAAAAAGTACAAAAGTACTATAAAACTTACTACTCCTTATTTTATTTATGATATTCATCATGAAACTCTTATTGTGAGTGGTCTTATGAAAAGAAGTCCAAACAATCTTATTGAGCCGAGCCGAGCTAGAGACTGTATGATTTTTCGATCATTAAATTTCCAAGGAATTGTCCACAAAGTAACATTTTTTTCTTATAGTTACATTTGATTTTTTTTAATTTGTAAATTATTTTTCTTTTTAAATAGAAATCTGACAGAACTACAGAAGTGCGGAAACTAAGAAAGGATACGAGACAAACTCAAATAAAATTTTGAGGTACCATATGAAATAATATTTTTAATAGGACACCATTCAAAAAAGTGTAAAACTAAGAGTATCATCCGAAATTCCAAAAAAATAAAATAGCACACACTTCAGGGTTTTTCGAGGGTTTAACTTGTCACTGAGTTTTGACATAACTGAAAAATCCTAGAGCTCGATCGAGGGTCACCGCCATTATCATTTATCAGGTATTGCATCCTTTCTCTCCTTCTCCTTCTCCATGGATTCTGTTCTAGTCTGATTTGGTTCGAAAATTTTGATATTTCTTCGCACTTTGTGGAACACTATGAATTAAACATTTCAATTTGAAGAAAGCTTCCCCCTTTTCGCAGGGTACGCTACATTCATGATCTAGCAATCGAATTGGAAAATGAAATTGATCCTAATTCTTCCTGGATGCCTTCCTATGATCCCACACGAGCGCGATTCCTCTCCGAAATCGGAAAATTGATCCCTAGAAATTGGAACAAGCCTCCCCCAATCGACAATTCGAGACTCTCTTCTCTTCTCAATTCGCTCAAGGATTTCACAATCAAAGGCCAGATTTCCGAAGCCTTTTCAATTTTCGCCCTAATTCGTCTCCATGTCCTTTCGAGCTCACACTCACACCCTTCTCCATGTGAAGTCCTCGTCTTGCCCATTTCTTCTCTCCTTGAAGCTTGTACTGATGATTCGAGGCTTCTGTGTCAGGGTTTACAGATTCACTGCCAAGCCATTTGCTTAGGTGTGTATAGACACCCGTATCTGGTTAGAAAGCTGGTGACTTTCTATTCGGCGTTTAATCGAGTCTTTGATGCACATTGTGTGGCGGAGTCTTGCTTTAGCAAGGATCCTGTGAGGTGGAATGTGGTGATCTCAGGTTATGTAAGAAATGGGCTTTTTCAGGAGGCTTTAATGGTGTATAGAAAGATGTTGGATTCAGGGATTAGGCCGGATAGCTTCACATTCTCGTCTGTACTCAAGGCGTGTGGAGAGGAGATGGATTTGAGTTTCGGTAGGGAGATTCATAGGAGAATCGCGGATGGTAATCGGAAGGAGAGTGTGTATGTGCAGAATGCATTGATTTCTTTGTATGGGAAGTGTGGGGAGGTTAGGGTTGCGCGTGAAGTGTTCGATGAAATGACTGAGAGGGACGCGGTTTCTTGGAACTCGATTTTTTCGGTTTATGCCTCAAAGGGTTTGTGGGAAGAAGCGTTTGAATGCGTTGACGGATTGGTTTCGGAGGTTGGTAATGTGAGTGTTGTAATGTGCAATGATATAGCGAGCGTGTACTTGCAAACCGGGAAGTTTGTAGAGGCCCTTCGGTTGCTTTCGAAATTAAGAAGATGTGATATTTGTTTGGATGAAGTTGGTTCAGTGACTGGTCTGAGAGCATGCTCACATGTTCATGATCTGGGGTTAGGGCAACAGTTTCACGCGTCTTGCATTCGTGGTGGATGTGATGGGTATCGCAATGTTAAGCACGCGTTGATCACCATGTATTCTAGGTGCAATGATCTGAAAGACGCGTATATACTTTTTCAGGTGACGGATAATAAGAGTTTGATCACTTGGAATGCGATTATTTCTGGCTACGCCTACTGGGATAGAATCGACGAAGCTTCATTTTTGTTCAGAGAGATGTTGCTGTCGGGATTTGAACCCAACTATGTCACAATTGCGAGCATTCTCCCGGTTTGTGGGCGAGTAGCTAGTCTCCAACTCGGTAGAGAGCTTCATTGCTACATTCTTAGACGGCGACAACTGAATGGATATTTGGTATTATGGAATTCTATGATTGACATGTACGCGAGATCAGGAAAGATCCGTCATGCAAAGAGAGTGTTTGACTCATTAAGCGAAAAGAATGTAGTCGCTTACACCTCTCTTATGTTTGGCTATGGAGGTCAAGGACAAGGCGATGTTGCATTGGAACTTTTCAAAGAAATGACAGATTTGGGCATCAAACCAGATCATATAACATTGCTAGCTGTTCTCTCGGCCTGTAATCGCGCGCGTCTTTTGAACATAGGTCAACTCTTGTTTGAGAGGATGGAAAGTGAATATGGGATAAGCCCTAGATTGGAGCATTTTGATTGTATGGTAGATATTTTTAAAAGAGCTGGGCATCTGTGGAAAGCAGAAGAAATCATTAGAAAAATGCCATACCATCACCATGCCTGCAAATTCAGGCTATTATGAGCTGGGATTCTCTTGGTGAAGGTAAGCTTATTCTGAATTTACATTTTTTTTAATTATATTGTCATTCTTGCATTGTCTGTACAGGTAACTGTTATGCATATTTTTAGCATCATAATTTTTTATTGGTCTAGCAAAACTTGATGCTATCGGAATCGCGATTACGGATCAAGTGTAACATGAAGCATCACATTTGCCTTCAGATTGTTTTGTGATTAGTGTGTGTGTTCATCATGAAGTGTCAAACTTCACATCCTTGTCTCTTGGACCATTCTTGTTTGTCACCATATTACAAGTTTCTGTTTTTCTTGCAACTTGCTTGCCCTATTGTGTGTCACGCCCTCTTCTTGAACAGAAAACGGTACTTGACATTGAAATTCACAAACAACAATATTGACCATGAAAAGGAAGACAATTGTCGATGGTTTTTGGGACAAATCGCGATTGTACATTCAGTTCAAGATCAAGCTAATATCAAACAACAAAAGCAAGTTAAATATAAACATGATTACTTGTAGCTATTTGCAATTGCAAAAATAACATCATTTCATTCTTTTTGTTGAGAACGCTCCAAGTCCTTGTACACTGACGTAAACATCGGTTGAGCGCCGTTCTAGAGCATTCTTATAGATGAAAACTATAAGTTCTGGATAACCGACACAATCAACCGTCGGGTGGGCGCTCGGCCATGCAGTTATCTTCTCGAAACACATATTGTGAGCAAAACCCGATTTGGACTGGAGGTCAACGAGGATATCGGCCTTGATCAGCTCAATCTAATAGAGACAAGACCGGATATCTTTAACTGCATTATTGAAATAAAAATTCTCTCTTAACGTACTTGATAAAATGTTCTGAGATAAAGTGTTTTTTTTATTATAAATACTTGATATAGTGTTAACTACTCGAGAAGATATGAAAAAAAGGGAAATAAAATTTTCAATGAAATACATATATACCTGGAATGCTTCTTTTTAAGATGCTCAAGATCACTTAGATGTGATTTGATCAGCATATGCTCATGTCTAATCCTGTCAAGCCGAGCCTCAACTAATAGCATCTCCTCCTTGAGGAGGAGAACTCGTTTCTCCAACCAAGGAATGACGTCGTCTCCTCCTCTTTGATAGCCATTATTCCCATTTCCAACATCCACTTGAGAAATGACATAAACTTGCTGGGTTCTTCCCAGCAAGACAATTATGCTAAGCTGCATTAAGAAAGTTCGGTTTCGTTTACAAGCATTAGTATAATTGTTTTTCTGATAATAACTCATACTTAGAAACTGTTCTCTAGTTTATTATTTTAGAATCTTCTTTATAGGGTTTAGATTTCCTAAATTCGGGTAATAGTTTCTATACCTGTGTACTTAGGGCATAGAATAACAAAACTGATATCATAAAAAGGGCTTTTAACCCTCTCCATTTCATTCTTCCCAATCAATTGATGTTTCTTCTTCTTCTTCCCCTTAAATTCTCTTCAATTTTTTCCAATCATTAAGCACGGTGAGAAAATGAGCTATTAATACCATACAGCTATGCTAAGCTGCATTTCGAAAAATTTGGTTTCATTCGCAAGCATTATTATAACGGTTTTCTACCCTATATCCTTGAGCCATATAGGAAAAGAACTCATATTTAGAAACTATCTCTAGATTTTTTATTTTAGAATTAAATTTTCTTTATAATGGTTTAGATTTCCTAATTTAGGACAATAGTTTCTAAATCTGTGTTCTTAGGACAAAGGATAGTGAAGCCGTTATCATATAAAAACCTTTTTAACCCTCTCCGTTTCATTCTTTTCCAACCAATTGATGTTTCTTCTTCTTTTTCGCCTTCAATTAATGTTCTCTGTTTTTTTTTTCCAATCACATAGTAAAAAATGATCTTCAAAACAAAACACGTACCTGGATCAAAACAAAGATAACGGCAAAAAGGAGAGCATAGAGTGTGCCTCCATTCCCTGGACTCTCCAAGAGTGAGTAGCATTTTGCGGGTACTGTTCTGAGTAATGAAGCAAGTGTAGAAAGATTGAACAAGGTCGCTTGTATGAAGGCTCCAGTTTGCTGATGTGAGCCATGGGGATCAAGTGATGCCTTTCTTGACAGTGTATGGTCTTCCAGCAGCTTTCCTATAGGTTCTGTAATCCTTTCATGATCTTTAGGAAAAGCTTGCCCAATTTCAGCAGCAGCAACCGGACTTTCTAAACAAAATATACATGAACACATGATATAAATTACACTATTTTTGTTAGGAAATGTTTTTATTGATGAGTTAAGACATTTGTCATAGAAAAATGCACAAATTGACTCTTCATGCAGATACTATTTATTTATTGATTAGTAATAAAATGGGTAGTTAATAATTTGTATTCATAAATTTTTTGTAGCATTTGTGAAAAAGGTAAAATAATGAACAGAAGGGGTAAGTACTAAGTAATAAAGATATTATTTAGAACACTTGAACCACTAAAAACCCACCTCTCTTTTCAAGGTTTTTCTGCTTCAAAACTTCATGGGCCTGAAAGAAATTAATATTTATGAATCCATGTGAGATTACAAGACTCCAGAAACTTGAATCAAATGTTCAGTTAGAGAAATAGGAGAAAGGAGCTACAAGTTTTATCCATGTAGCACAAGCTTCACGACACTCCTCCTTTGTTGATTGCTCTATCTTACCTATGAAAGCAGCAGAAGCCAAGTAACATCAAAATCTCACACATGTATATATCAAGTAAATGATTTATATTTTAAGCGAATTTCAGAAGTTCTGCCTTCAAAATTTCACCTTTCCAAACAGTTTTTTTGGAAAAAACAACATTGATATAAACTTGTAAAATGCAACCATCTTCAGATTGATCACTGTCACTCTGAAGATCCCAAATTCCCTGAAATGTAAAATTCAAAGGAGTATTAAGGGAGAAGTGAAGAATCAAACAGACAGTAAGTTATGCAATCCCTACCTAAGTCTAGCAATTTCAAGTAGTTTCAAATTTCCAATGACATTCAACTCATAATATATCAAAATAATTCATAATTTTTGTCTTTCCCTTACTCGTGTTCTCTGAATTTTCAAAAACGACTGACAGTTTTTTTTATCAAAAGCCTCTTAACTGATATAATGATGTAAAACCATACACTGATAAGGTTGCTACCAATCACATCTCTATGATATTTTACATGGTAAAGAAAAAAATATTGGGCCTGTCCAATAAAATCATCTAATCTCATCAGGGTCATACTAATGTTAAATATCGGCGTTTAAATTACAAATCATCCATGACAATGTATAAGGTGACCTGGGCATGCCACCAAAATCATTTAAGTTGGAACACAGATAGCAAGTTATCTTAATGTTTTTACATGCATATGTATAACTGTAAGAGCACATATCAGATCAAGCACACTACCTCATCAACAGGGCTAAAGAAAGAAATTACCTTTACTTGAAAGTAATCTGCATATGGTACATCATTGACTTCCTGACACGTATTGATAATTACATGGCTGGCAAGAATAGATTTCAATATAATCAAACAGCAGTATAATTAAGGCATTGTTCATATTCATTATAAAGACATCTTCATTCTACCTGTTTTGATAAACTCGAAATGACTGGGCCTCTTTGCACCCACCATATTTAGCACCTGTGTAGCAGCACAACAGGTTGGGTTTCAGCAGAATGCTATGTATAATCATAATTATGCACTTAAGGGCTCAAATGACTTTCAAACATACCAAAATACACTTTTATTGGATGCTGAAATGAAATTTCCCTGGCCTGCCCTAGTTTTTCTCGAGGATACCAGAGGTTGCAATTGAAATCTGAAAAGACAGTGACATTTCACAGAAGATTATCAAACAAAACTAAATAATAACTGCACATTCAAGAGGTCAACTTAGCTACATCCAAGTCACATACCCTTATCTCCGCATTTTTTATGGAAGGATTCAACAAAATCAACTGCATTATTGGAAAAGAATAGATCAAAGAAGTCCTCGACTTTTATCTGCAATCAACTGATGAACATGTCAAACACAAAACTGTATTCTAGATCATGTAATCACAATACCAAGCATCTATACAGGATTGAACCAATGAAGATGACACAATTACAGAATAGTTAAGATTAATATTAATATTACCGGGAATTTGGACTCTGCAACTTTTTTATAATGCGTAGGTACTACACCAATAAAGCAACAATAAAAATGTGTTAGCAAGCAAGGTTAAAAATAGAAGATTTTCATAAAAATAAATTACAGATATTTCCATATCCAGTCCTTCCACTTAATATGCCAAAATAAATCATTTATAGGGGTCTATGTTTCAATCGGAATTGTTATGAAAAATCAACAAAGCACAGAATTATGAAAAATAAGAATAATGATATAAATTTACTTTCTGGAGCATCTGAAGTTCCTACTTCCCACTTAGTGGCCCTCTCAGTTGCTGGTGAGTCTGCATTCACTGCTTGTTCTCTTTGACCATCCATGATATCTTCCATTCCAGAGGTAATAGGGCCCACATTTGTGTCTTTGTTCTTTCGAGTAGGATTAGCATCTTTTACTTTTGGACCGCCCCTGATGCAATCACGCGCTCAAAAGATCAAATCAAGGTGATGAACCTAAGGTGTGATGAAAATAATGAAATGTTGTAAAAATACCTTTCTTCAGAATTCATATCTCTATTCCAGATTCTTCCCTTAAGCCACAATTTCCAAACGATGGGGAAATATAATTGCTGCCTTTTCTCTTTAAATAGATGTAAAACTCAATAGCATAGTCAGAGAAAGCAGACTGCAATTGGCAAAATGGCAACAGGTCATGCAAAAGTACAAAGAATGTAAGAAATCTTTTCCACAATAATAAAACTTCTCAAACAATACCCATAATTTTCCCAAGAAGGGATAATGCGGAGAAGGGAGGAGAAAAGGATCAATCTAATATGAACCTGCAACAATAGAATTAATTTAAATAAACAAGACAAGAGAATGAATTGACCGTATAACATTGTATGATCCTGAGATTTGAATGCTAGAAGTTATCAAAAAAAAAACGTACATAAGCAAACAGGAAATGGAACTTGGTGAATGAGACTTTTCAGTAACAAAACCACTTGACAACACTTCAATAAAAGCATGCAGAAAGAAACCATATAGAGCAGTAGATAAGATAATAATAGTCTTATTGCTTGGACTAAGAACAAAGATCTTAGAAGTGCAACTCTTTGAGAGTCCAACATACATAAATATGATTGAATTTACAGCAGATTACAAATGATAAAGCAAAAATAAGAAATCCTTTGCACAGACATAATCGTGCAAGTACTCAATATTCAACAAAGGTAACAAAACAAACATTTCATTACGAGTTTAACATTATTGAGCTAAAAAGTGGAAGTGAGCCCTAAAATGTAGTCAATCTAATGATGAAAGCAACATCAAACCTAACCCTAAGCACCGGCAAGAAATGAACACAAGCTACATAATCCTGTAACCTAAAAACAAGCCACGAATGGCCTAAATTCAACCTACCTATCATCGACTCCTCTAATTCCACTCCATCCGCGGAGGAGTAACTCAAAAGAACACTTAATTAGGAAGATGGAACAATTGACGATACTCCTTCGCTCCTCGCAGCCGAATTCTACACAAAATAAACCAAATCATCATCAAAACACAAATTTCAGGATCAAAGAGCTTCAGAAACCGGACAGCTTCGATCGGACTTTCAAAAATCGCTGAAAAAACTGAAACAAAAGAAAATGAAGTGAAATCGAAGAGAAATAAGCTATTAACGGACCAGAAGCTCGGCGTCTCTCGGCAAAACTGAGCGATCGTCGGAGCGATCGGAGCGGATGAAGCACCAAGCAGAGGTTTGGGGTTTAAAACACAGAATCCTTCAATATTCGAGAGGGAGAGATGGTTGTAATCGGCGTGGCCATCGAGGAACCGCCATTGCCGATTTACCGCTCTGCTCGGGCGGGCATGGGGAAAGAGGAGAGTGCGTGGAGTGAAACGCGTTCGGTGAACCGACTCTCGCGTTGCGTCGTACAACCGCCAAAAGTGAAGCTCTTTTATGTAATTGTGGCCCAAATTGTTGTTTTGGGCCGGCCCATTTACGTGCCCCAATAATCATATTAATGTGACTCTTTTTCCCATTGGGCTTGATTTTCCTGGATTTTCCTTTTTTTGTTGTGCTGTTCCAGGCGATTCGTCACACCTTCCCAAGTTGGCTTCTTGTTGCTTGCTTTCCGACGGCTTTATACGCCTGTGTTAGTTTTCTACTTACTAACCCGCGGAATTGCCTTTCTCCAACCTGGTCCTAGTCCTTCCGACTTCTTTGTTCGGTGCTTGTTGATTGTATACCTTGTTTTTGTCGACCTTTTTGTTGGTTTGCTTTCGTTGTGGTTGTTATTTCTTGTTGGTTTGCCCGACTACCGAGTTTCAGCTCGGTCTCTCAATGTATCAGTCATGTCTGGTATTTCGAATTACTTTCCTTATCAAAAAAAAAAGTAAAATTTATTGCAAGTCCAAATCCACAAGGCTAGATAAAATAATTGCTAATCTTGTTTTTTCTAGTCAGGTTAGATCGAGTTGGTTCAGTACTTCTACATGAGGTACGTATGACTTGAGTTTTGGCTTCGAACAGTCATTTGTGGCCATGTCTTTTTGTGTTTCATGGCTGCTGAAGAGTGATCATCTCGGTGGAGGCAACATCAGTTGTCCTTTCCGCACATCCTGATATAAATTGACCGTTTACCGGATGTTATCCAATAGCGCGCCACTCACCTCGAGCCTAAACTCCTTTTGTGGTCTATATATTTGGTTGTTTGTGTTGTTGTGTACTCGTTTGTATCTTTCTTGTGCCTCTTCTAGTCGGTCTCGACTGCCGTCTTCTGATGGCCTCTCAGTTCACCATGCATTTCCTACCTAAGCAAAGTTGAGATTACTAAACAAACACAACCTATATAATAATGGCTAGGCACTAGAGAACGAAGAAGCTAAATTACTAATAGGCAGTCACATATTCCACAACAAAATGTATGGATGAGATTATAGGAATTTAGGATAAACAAAATTTCTATAGTTGATATGTTTATAAATGATTGTGAGTGACATTATTTCAAGCAATAATTATACTATTTGGTCCATCAAAAAATAATAATTAATTACGTATACAATTTGTACATGAGTAGTACGTTGATGGCGAGTTGCTATGAATTTCACACCACGTCAATTGAATAAAAAAAGAAGTGTAGCCAATATTAACATCTAAACAAATCCAAATGAATAGAATTAATCGTCTCTTAAGTTTTCTCTTACTTAGTTTGAAGTTTTTGTGTGTTTGTTCTCCCTTGTCAGTTTGTTTAGTTGTCAATTGTATCGGCCTTTTAATATATCAGGTATGTATGTTTGATAAATCAAATCTCTTTTCTTATCAAAAAACAAATAACTAGTGTATATAGAGTTGTAATCGAACCGAGCTGATCCAAGCATTGAATTGCTCAAGCTCTGGTCAGCTAAAAATAGGCGAGCTCGAGCTCAAACGCGAGTTTGGTTTGAGCTTAGTTGATTTAAATGTCAATCGAGGTTGAACTTAGCTCGCGAGCCTCTCATTTAATTTTTCCGTGTGATGGTTTTCTAAAAATTCGCTTACTTGATCATTATACAAACAAATGAAATTAAAATTAAAATATGTAGTTTGAGAAAGACCGCTAAAACCATATACAACTGAGCTTATTCACGAATGTATAATCTAGTTTGTTATGAATGTATAATCGAGTTCACTCACGAGCATATAATCGAGTTTGCTCATAAATAAACGACTCGGACTTTCTTAGGTTCAAGCTTAGATCTTTTATTTTTTGAGCCTTAAAATTATGCTCAAACTCAGCTCGGGTCAGTTAAAAATAGGCGAGCTCGAGCTCAAACACGAGTTTGGTTTGAGCTCAAAATCTTATTTGAGCTTAGTTGCTTTAAATGCCAATCGAGGTTGAGCTTAGCTCGCGAGCCTCTCATTTAATTTTTCCGTGTGATGGTTTTCTGAAAATTCGCTTACTTGATCATTATACAAACAAATGAAATTAAAATTAAACTACGTAGTTTGAGAAAGACCGCTAAAACCATATACAACTGAGCTTATTCATGAATGTATAATCTAGTTTGTTATGAATGTATAATCGAACTCACTCACGAGCATATAATCGAGTTTGCTCATAAACAAACGAGCCCAATTTTCTTAGGTTCAAGCTCATTTCTTTTATGTTTCGAGCCTTAAAATTATGTTCAAACTCAACTCGTTTTACACTCATTTACAAATCGAGTCAAAAACGAACAAAGACTTAACCGAACTAAACACCGAATTGCTCGAGAACGACTCTATTTTTTCATCATTCTTTATGCATACAAGTCCCGGGGAGTGCAAATTAAACGTGAAAGCGTTATGATTGGTAAATGGATCTACAATTATGGCAAATGATATCTGATCTGCCACCTGAATCATGGTTCCCCTATTGATCATAAATCATGATTCTCCCCTCTTCCTCCATAGATATACATAATACATCATTGTAATTTGTAAATAGTAGTAGTAGATTCCCTAACCCTAATCACGAGGAAGAAGGTACAAATCTGTGACAACCAATGTTCCCCAAATCAGGGGCCAACCACGGGTCCCTTTTGATTCCCCAAATTTCCCATGTCTTTGTTTTCCCCAATAAAAATATGATCTTTAAAGGGCAAATCAAAATTCAAAAGCAACGTACACAACCAAGGAAGAACAATACTGATTTTTCCCCCTTTTCCATCTTTCCTTCTCCCTTTTTCTTTACGACCCAGTTTTGATTTTCAGCTGAGCTCCACAAATTCGCCATTTTTTATCTGTACAAGAAATCATTTTGTATATCTGTATTGTGGGGTAGTCTTTGGTAAGTACTTCTGGTTGGCTAGGCTTTTGATGCTCTTCCTTTTCTCCGGAATCATGGGCTTTTTCATGCTTTCTATTTCTCTTACTATTGTTATTTTATTGTTGAGTTTGAGAATAAAGTATTAGTCTGCATCCTCATTTGTTAATTGTGATTGAAGTTAAGTATCATTGGGTTTTGCTTGCTTGCTGGTTTGAACAAAAAAATTTGGATCAAGCTTTCATCTTTATCCTTCCTTCTTTGATCTTTCCTTGTGTTTTGCTGATTTAAATCTATTTCCAAGGTTAGATTTTGATAAACTTGGTTTGATTGCTGTAAATTTGTTTACTGGTGTCTGATTTTGCTCATTTTTTGCTTGCTGGCTGGTTTGAACTCAAATTTTGGATCAAGATTTCATCTTTTTCCTTCTTTCCTTGTGTTTTGCTGATTTAAATCTGTTTTCAAGGTTAGATTTTGATAATCCTGGTTTGATCTGCTGTAAATTTGGTTACTGGTGTCTAATTGTGCTGATTTTTTTGTGTTGTGTTGTTTTCCAGTTGTGGGTAGTTTCATATGAGCTTGAAAATGCTTCCTAGGAGGCTACCTTCTTCAAACCATGAATCAGAAGAGCTGGAGTTTTCTGTGAGAGTGTGGAAAGGGAAATACTCTTTGCAAGATCATGATTCTGAAGAAGATGGAGGAGAGTCTGCTTCTTTTTCAGGTGCAATCCACCCTCCAGAGCCTGTTGACAGAGATTCAATGAAGAAACCAAACCCTAATTGCTTAGTCAAGAGCCTCTCTGTAAAGGGTCCTTTTCTTGATGATCTTTCCATTAAGGAACTCATCAAGAACCCGAAAAACCCAGATGATATCTCTATTAAGGAGCTTGTTAAGAACCCGAGAAACCCGGATGAGGGTTTTTCAATGAAGAAACCAAACCCTAATTGCTTAGTCAAGAGCCTCTCTGTAAAGGGTCCTTTTCTTGATGATCTTTCCATTAAGGAACTCCTCAAGAACCCGAAAAACCCAGATGATATCTCTATTAAGGAGCTTGTTAAGAACCCGAGAAACCCGCATGAGGGTTTCTTGGAAGAAGCAAGTGAAGAGACAGATGAATGTGTTTGGGATGCTTCTTTGCCTCCAAGTGCAAATGCAAGTCCACATAGTAGTTTAGATAGGAATTGTGAGAGTGCCAAGACTAGTGTGAGTAGAGCAAGTGATAGTAGTGGCCTAAGTGATGATAGCAATTGGACTAATCTCACCAGTGGTGGTGCGAATAAGCCGCACCAAGGGAATGATCCGATTTGGAAGGCGATTATGGCGGTTAGAGGACGAGATGGGAATTTGGGTATGGGCCATTTTCGGCTTTTGAGAAGGTTGGGGTGTGGAGACATTGGAAGTGTGTATTTGTCTGAGTTGAGTGGCACTAGGTGTTACTTTGCAATGAAGGTGATGGATAAAGAGTCTCTTTTAGCTAGGAAGAAGCTGAATAGGACACAGACTGAAAGGGAGATTCTTCAGTTGCTTGATCACCCATTCTTGCCTACTTTGTATACACATTTTGAGACGGACCGGTTTTCGTGTTTGGTCATGGAGTTTTGTCCTGGTGGTGACTTGCACACTCTTAGGCAACGCCAGCCGGGGAAGCGTTTTCCTGAATATGCAGCAAGGTATGTACTTTTTTTGCCCCTATATCAATTTTGGTGCATTCTAACTAAATTCAGTTATTATTGTCGCATAACTGAATTTCAGTTTTTCTTGGGTCTATCGGGTGCATCCTCCTGACATGCTCAGGTTATTGGGTGTCCCCATTGACCCCCAAATCCCGCTTAAGCGGGACTATACTGGGTGATGATGTTGTATGTACTTTTTTTACTTTGTTTGAACTAAAGATTTGGTCTTTTATGGCTTCTTGTTAATGGTACTCTAAAAAAGGGGCTAGGCGGTTCTGGGTGGGCGCCTGTCTGGCTTAGGCGGTTGTCCTAACAGATTTGTATCAAACCTTTCAAAAAGAAAAACTAGGAGGCCTGCCTAGTGTCTTTTAGAATACTGCTTGTTGAACAGTCTTAGATCTTATAGGCTGCATCTTTGAAGCTTCTACATGTTTCTATTAGAACCCTAAAAATGAAAAATAAAAGGAGTAGATATCTGAAAGCAAGAATCTCAAATTTTGAAGAATCCTAATATTCATAATATGGGCACTTTAAGAAACTGACTAGAATTGCATAAATCATCATCATCATTAACACAGTGAGGCTCCGCTACAGCGGAATCTGGGGGGTCAAGATGGGGTACCCTACCCAAGGGAAAGGGGGTACGTCCGATAAACCCAAGAAAAACTGAAATTCAGCTATGTGACAATAGTAACTGAATTTAGTTAGAATGCAGTGTAGAATTGCATAAATGAAGATAAAATTTAAGGAAATCAATATATTTGGTTTTGTATCAGTTTCTCCATGCAATGGATACTTCATAACCATTTCCTTTGGGGTAAAATCTAATTTGACAGCCATTGATGGGAGATTTAACACAATGAGCTCATGGGTTTCTTCATCTGTGGTTCAACTAGAGATCCTATGCTACAACTTTGTTCATGTTCTTGTAGACTTCTAACTTTTATTAAAATGTGGTTTCAGGTTCTATGCTGCAGAAGTCCTCTTGGCACTAGAGTATCTCCACATGCTTGGGGTCATATACAGAGACCTCAAACCCGAAAACGTCTTAGTCCGAGAAGACGGACACATAATGCTCTCGGATTTCGACCTCTCCTTACAATGCACAGTCTCACCAACTCTAATCAAAGGCTCCTCAAACTCAATCCCGTCCAGCACATTCTGTGCACAGCCCTCTTGTGTCTCGCCCTCGTCGGTCTGCATCCAACCGTCATGTTTCTTCCCAAGAAGAAACAAGAACAAAACCCGAAAACCCAAATCCGAACCCAGGTCACAATCAGGCCCACTCCCTGAGCTAGTCGCCGAGCCCACACAAGCCCGGTCCATGTCATTCGTCGGGACCCACGAGTACTTGGCTCCGGAAATCATCAAAGGAGAAGGCCATGGGAGCGCGGTTGACTGGTGGACGTTCGGGATCTTCTTACACGAGCTCCTGTTCGGGAAAACGCCTTTTAAAGGCTCGGGCAACCGAGCCACGCTGTTTAATGTTGTAGGACAACAGCTCAAGATTCCAGATTCTCCTCCAACTAGCTTCGCTAGTAGAGATCTGATCAGAGGCTTGTTGGTGAAGGAGCCTCAGAATCGGCTCGGTGTGAAGAGGGGTGCTACTGAAATCAAGCAGCATCCCTTCTTTGAAGGTGTGAATTGGGCTTTGATTAGGTCTAGTACTCCTCCATTGATTCCTAGACCGGTTGAAATCGAGGCGCCGGTTAAGGCGGCGGCTCCGGTTGTTGTTGATCAAGTTGGAGTTGGTGGTGGTGAAAGTAAACAACAGATGGTTGATACAGATATGAAAGCTGGTGGAGGGAAGTTTCTTGATTTTGAATTCTTTTAGGCTCCAATATATACAAATGAAAGCTTGATTTTGTGTTGCAAAGGTCTCAAAATTTTACTGTTTAGTTTTGGGAAGTAATTCCCGTTTTTACAGTTGATGGATCAAATGTCAAAAGTGAAAGTATTTGATTCTTTCACAAGACTTTGTATATTGATCCTTGTGGAGTGAAAGAATAGCTTTACCATAGCCATTACAAAAATTGCATCTACTTGAGTAGCCTTGATGATACATTGAAAGTAGGGTTGTTCAAAATGCCCGTTGACCCGTAATCTAACCCGACCCGTAAAACTAGTAACCCGTAATATTAATATATTTATGGGTAGATCATGTTGAGTTGTTGACCCGTTTGAGTATAATAATATTAATATTTTTTATATATTTACGGGTCAATCATGTTAACTCGTTTGACCCGTTTGACTTGCGTCGACCCGTTGAACAACCCTAATTGAAAGTGAGATATCTTAGAACCAACTAAAATGAAGTTCTTCACATTAATTCAACCCCGAAAATTGGTAAAATTGTGCTCGATTATGCATTATCTTGCTTTATAATGCAAGATAATACATTATCAAGAATACTGTATCAGCTTTGACAAACTAGATATCATGAGAGCAATGCTTCCATTGATACAATTTCAAAACATATATCTATATTTGAGGATTCCCTTCTGTATAAAACAGAAGTTCATAAACACCACAAAATTTTAATAGATTAAACCTTCATATCTACACCAAAAATTGTAGCTTGAAAGTTTCCCCTCCCCATTTTCCAATTGGCATGGAAAATGAATTACCCAAAATAACTTAAAAGTAACAAAAAAATCCATCTCTTCTCCTATTTTATAGCATAGGAACGAGTACATACCTTCTCCAATGCTTCAACAAACAACAAAGAGAAACTAGTCATGGCTTGGAAAACTCCGGGCAAGCCAGTCTGAATATTGTTCAAGGTCATTGCTCTAGTCACCTCCACTGATTTAGCATACTTCATCATCTCATCTTCCAGCCGCCTCTGACAAGCCGAAAGCTCGGCTTTCTTCTCGGACAAGGGATCACGAGCATCCAACGCCTGTCCATTATCCGGCAATCCAAGGCCGACCATAGAATAAGAGTTGTAATACTTCTTCTCTATATTTCTAAGGGAAGAGGCCTTCTTCTCTAACTCCTTTGAAACATTTTCGGCTTTTCTTTTCATTTTCATTTCGTCGCTCTGTTGTGTGGATATGACATGGACGACGTGGACAAAGCTCTTGATGTTCTCTGAAGCTACCGTGTCGGGAAGATGGTCTAGGGAGAGTTTCCATTCGTCAAAGAAGGAGAATGCCTCAGAGGGCTGTTTGGTGAGTATGGGTGTGTCTGAGTCAACAGGAAGAAGGGTTAGTTTGAACCAGCCATGGAGAGAGCAGATAAAGCCTTTTTGGTATTTTACTACACGGCAGAAACTCGAGTGCCAGGCGGATACGGCGGATTCAAGGTCACGGGTTGCTTGACGGTGGAGTTCAGAGGTTGAGTCTCCTTTGGATGCCAGGTTTACTAGGCCGCGCACTTGTTGTACAATTTGGTTCTGGAATTCATGGGACTGGTTCATTGATCTCCACATGTACATTAACCTGAAATACGAAAAATAAAGACGGATTTTGTCAACTACATGAAGCCTGAGTCTTCATATGAAGTGAAAAGAGTAGCCTGATCATTGCTTGGAATGTTAAACTAGTTTGAGTTGAATAAATTTGTTATGAGAAAGAGGACTAGATTAGGAAAGCATCTAATAGTATACTACAAGAAAAGCAAGAAAAAAAAAAGTAGTTTTTTAAAACTATTTTTGGGTTTTTATGTGTCTTACTAGTTGGAGAAACTAGCTGGAGTCTTTCATCTAGAATTTAGTACCTAACAAACACACCCAAAAATGAACTATAGAAGCTAAAAAAAACAGAAACAACTTTTGACCTAATTTAGGAATACTACATGTTATAATAAGATGTGTGTCATTGCCTTATAGCCAAAGTAGTCATGTACTCAAGAATAGACTTGGTGCATGAGAAATTTATACAGAGAGTTGAGGAATTTAGTGGATGAGTTGCTTACCCATGACATAGCTCAACAAGCTGAGGAACAAGATCAGTATCCCTATCACCAACAATGGCAGAAGATGTTGTATTGACTGCCTGAGAGGTGACAATAATTAGAGACTGCAACTTCTTTAATGAGGTCTTTGTCTTGTTCAACTTGATATCATTTTCGCTTTTGTACTCTTGACTCTGTAGTGTCTTCAGCTTCTTTTCATGCTCAATCTTCACTCCTTCTCTAGCCTACGAAACAAATCAATCGATTTCACTTCTTTTTCTTCAAAGGTAGGAATCATGAAAGATTTTCCTTCTAATTAGAAAGCTAGTGCAAAGCAAAGCACTTTAGTTATTATGTCAACAAATCTATTGATTTCAGTTTTTCCATTCAGAGGTAGGACTCATGAGAGATTCTCCTTGTAAGTTTGTAATTAGAAAAGCTAATGCAAAGCAAAGGGCTTTAGTTATGTCAACATCAAAAGTAAGCAAAATAGAACTTTAATTGATCCCTTTTGAAAGAATCATATTCCAAAAGCATAAGCACCATGATTATTCTCACCTTCACTTCTTCATAGAGTTTCTTCTCCCATGCCAAGAGGCGCTCCAAGGTGGAGCAAAGAGACTTTGAACCACCAGATTCATCCAATGTGCTGACATCCATCCTGTATTTGACTGCCAATGGAGGCTTTGAACTCCATGTGGAGCTCAAGTTACTCAGAACACCACTCGAATGGTATACAGTTTCTGCAATCAATCAACCAACCAACACAACAATGTGTGAAATTTGGAAATTGAAAACAAAACAAAGGTGTAAAAAATGGTTAACTTACTCTTTAATTGTTTGAAGCTGCGATCTAGCTGAGCTCGGCCGGTTTCAAGCATCTCGGAGACCTGGTCGCCGGCTGCGGCGGCCTTGTCGAAGTAATCCTTGATAGAGGCGACGATCTCCTTCAGATCCCGATGCCTAACCACCATCCTCATGTCGGAAACCTCAGTTCCGGCGCCGGTGCCGCCATTGCCCCAGCTAACCGACGACGCCGCTCCGTCTCGAGTCTTATCGGCGGTCTGGTACTTGCTGATGTGTGCGATAGACGGCTCAATCGGCGCAGATCCGAAATTCGACCGGAAAGGTACCTCAGAGACTTCGGATCTAGTCTCCCTCTCGTCGTCTCCATCGACATCAACTTCGCCTTCTTCCGATTCGGATGTCGTCGTGCTGTAATGATCATCTCCCCATTCGCTACAATGAACCTCCTCTCTCTCCGTCTCCCTTCCTTCCTCGTCAGACTCCTCCGCCTCCAGGTGATGGTTTCGGCGGCTCTTTAGGTCGTCGTCTTCTTTCCGGTACCGGCTGAAGAAATCGGAGCCCGGTGGAGACGGAGGACGGAAGTTCTCCCAATTCCAGACGGAGGAGGCCTGGGAAGGACTGGTAGGGAAGGCGGCGTGTGCTACATAAGCCGGATAATCGAATTTCGCGGCGGATTTGACGGTGGTGGGAGTCGAAGAGCGGCTCGAATCGGAGAGAATATGAGGAAGCTTCGGCTGCGACTGCGATTTACCTCTTCCGGAGGACTTCAGACTGGAAGCGGACAGTATATGCGGTAGATCGGAGCTCGCAATCGTCGGAGAATACGGCGGCGGTGGAGGCGGAGCGCAGCGCGTGCGGATTGGGGGAGGAGGAGCGGCGAATTTGAAGGATTCCGACTCCGATTGGCGTTGTTGATTGGGGAGGAGAACGGCGGGGGTGGAGTCGGAGACGGAGAGAGGCTCGTCGGCGGCGAAGGTGGAGAGAGCGGAGCCGGTGACGCGGAGCGAGCGGCAGTACTCGGCGTGCGCGGCGGCGAGGTGGTGGCGGGAGAAGACCGCCTCTTTGATGAGGCGGCGCCGCTCCTTGCAACGCCGGACGGTGTCCTCGTGGTCAAGCTTTGAAGCTGTGCACCCCATTGATGGATGGAGATCTCTATAGTTCTTGATTTTCAGGTTTGAACAGAGATTGATGGATTTTTGGGCGGCATTGATGGAAGATGAAGAAGGAAGTAGTGAGCTAGAGATGGCGGATTCTGTGTATTAGAGGGAAGGTAGGCGTGTTTTTACTTCAAGCCTACGTGTCTTTCTTCTTTATTGCTTTTTTTGAACTTTTTTGAAATTGTGGACTATATTTTTGCAAAATTCACATTTGGTAATGTAATTTTTATCTTTTTCATCTCTCGCCCGATTCGATCGACCAAAACCGCTCTATAGTCAGATTGGTATTGTAGATTGAGGCCATTAATAGGATTACCCTCCCAATCATTCTTTTCATACACGCTGCCATAGAGATTCGAACTCGAATCTTTAGACAAGCGTTTAGAGGAACCTAACGCCTTATCTGGCTAGACCAACTAGTGATTGGAGGTAATGTAATTTTTTTTAAGAGTTCGAGTATATTCGGGAATAAATTATGAACTCGTGACCAGTTGACAAGTGCCACAAATTAGGCATATCAGTTTGTATCGATCGGCTCAACTAGGTAAAAATAGATAGGATACTTGATTTTTTCTTCAAGTAGAGGAGCGGAGCCATGGATCGAACTCGGGACCTCTTAACATCCCTTATTTTGAACTCGTGACCTAGTCAAAAAGTACAACAAACTAGGCAAACTAATATGTATCAATAGGCTCGAACAAGTGAAAAGGGAAAGGGTGGCGCTTGATTTTTCATTCAAGTGAAAGGGCGAACGCATGAATCGAACCCGAGATCTCTTAACATCCCTCCTGCATTCTACCATTATCATAAATCAGCAACCCGAAATCTCCTCATCCACTTAATAAAATCAAGAACACAACAAAAAAAAGTTTATAAAAAAGTCTTTTTCACATGTGTTTAGGTGTTTATTCTCCACCTAAAAGCCAATAATGCAACATAAATCAGCGAAATGAGTCATTAGATGAACAAGTGTTAGTATGGTTGATGTCATTTCCATTAAACTAATGTACTCCTATGTCTTCTCTTCCATTGTTTTAGTAATAATCCCTACCTTTTGAGTTCTTTTTTATTGCCATTGTCACACCCAAGTTCAGCGGAGAAGCTTTGCTTCATCAAATGCCTACGTTTGGAGTTCGAGTCTCGCGATGACCCCTTTATTTTTGGGTGAGATCTTCATTTTCCCTCCGATGAGAATCGAACACTCGATCTCAGAGATAGGAAATAAAGCGATAATCTAGGTTAGATTTGGTCATGGTTGAGCACTTGAGCCACACATTTTAACTCAGTTTTCAATGTCACAAGTTATAAATTTCAATAAAGATTGATGCAATTGAGGATCCCCAGTAAAGCTAGTAACATTAGCACTTTAGCAGGCCGGCTTAAATGTAAAACTTTAATCACAGATTTCTTAGAGCCAAACACACCTTTTCAACCCTTCAATCACAAATTTGTAACGCTAAAACTTTTTTAATATCACTATCTAAACCCAACCAAACAGCTTAAACGGTGGAGAAAAGGGACGGTTTTTTTTTTTTCTTTTGACCTCTTTTACTACACCTTTTATTTAATTTATTTTTAAAAAAAAAATCTTTTTTTATTTCTCTTTATTACTAGGCTTTTGTTAGAAAAAATATATATTTTTCTAAGAAAAAGAAGTTTCTTTCTGAAACCATGCTTGTCTCTTTTGAATTTTAAGAATTACAGTAGAAAATTAAAAATAGAATTATCACTTTTGGCTTCTGATGCTCATTTGCAGAACTCAGAAACAGAGCATCAGATGCCCTTTCGGTCCACCGACCACTTCAAAAGGAGTGATATTATTCTCCTATGTGGTTAAAATTTTGAACAATTTTTTTTACCTAAGTAGTAGGTACAAATTAATGGTTTTATTTTTTTAAAGGCTTCATGTTTTTCAAGATAGAGTTTTCAGTTTTACTCCGTAGTTTTTAAATCGATATTCATGTGCCTTAAAGGTATAAGATAGAAAAATCGAAACGTTAAAGTCTATGGGCCAATATGACGGAAGGGGTGGAAGAATTTTAACACTATTCCTATGTAAACAAATGCTTATTCATGCCCCCCACATGGGGTGGTCTAGTGGTAAGAGGCATAGGGTATGTTGAAAGGTCCTAGGTTCTATCTTTGTCTCCGCCCTTACACTTGGGTGAAAAATCAAGTCTCACCATTCTTCCTACCACTAGGTCGAGTCGGTCGGTGCAAACCGGTTTACCTGATTCATGCGCTTTACCAGCTAGTTCAAGGACCCAGGGTTTACCACCAAAGGTGAGTCCTGTAACACCCCGATAGTTTATAAGGGATTAAGGTGCTACCCATCTCAACAAGAGTTCTTCCTTTTCTGAGTTTGAGTGAGGTGTGCAAGGGCGAGAGTAGTACCAGGATGGGTGACCTCCTGGGAAGTTCTCGGGTTGGCATGTGATAGCGCTTCTATAGCCTCGGGCCTTACAAATAGTATCAGATCCGACTCTGGGTGGCGAGTTGGCTTGGCCCGGAGGGCGGTCACTCGACCCAGAGGGCGATCCTTGGGCTTTGATGAGGTCGTCAAGTGCTTAAGTGGGGGAGATTGTAACATCCCGATAGTTTATAAGGGATTAAGGTGTTACCCATGTCAACAAGAGCTCTTCCTTTTCTGAGTTTGAGTGAGGACAAAGAACTCAAAAGTTAAGCGTGCAAGGGCGAGAGTAGTACCAGGATGGGTGACCTCCTGGGAAGTTCTCGGGTTGGCATGGGATATCGCTTCTATGGCATCGGGCCTTACAGGTCCCTCGTTAAAAAAAACAAATGCTTATTCATTTATTTTGTTAGCACCTACCAAACTATCAAGATGTTAGAACTCGAATAAATTGAATAAGAAAGCTAACACCCTAACTAGTAGATCAACTCACGGTTCCGATGGTTGAGCTTTGGAATGTGTTGTATAGTTTTATTTGGTTTGGGAACGGGGATACATGGGGGTTTGTTTAGAATTAGATTTCCAGTTGGTATGTCTACTTCTAAATAAACACGTAGATCGTTATCATCCTTTTATTCAGTATGGTAGCTCAATACCCAGGTTCTCTTAGAAGGGATTGCACTATCTAATTCTAATATATTTTTAGAGAGGCTAAAGTGGTTGCAGACTTTTTATCGTTTTTAATTTTTTTTAATTTAGGCTTTCATATATTATGTGACCCGTCGGATGATGTTATTTTTTATTTTCTGCTGATGTTAAGGGACGAACTACCCGTTTAATGATTCACTTGAACATGAAACCCTAGTCTTCCTAGTTAAGTCTCCAACCACAATCTAAAAAGATTGGTGGAAATTTAATGAGGCTTCTACAAAAAATCCACTAGAGCTTAAAAAAATTGCTTTCTTAACACACCATAAAGTATAGCCTCAAATTGGGAAAAAAAAAGGCCTCAACACACCACCATGGCTATGCAAATATATGTGAATGTAAATTCTCCATCTCACATAGATGTTTTGATCTTTTTATTATGTAGTAGTCGTATTTTGTTATACCAAAAAATACTATATAATATTTGTTATGTTTTCTTTTTTTTGATAAGGTAAGAATTCGGAATACCAAACAGACTTGGTAAACCGAGAGGCCGTAAGAAAACGGAAGCCGTGAACGGCTAAGAGAGTAAAAAACAGGCAGGTATAGCTATAAAAAAGTACAAATCTACGAGAAAAAGAACTAAGAAGAGTCTGGAATCGGAGTGAGTAAAACACTATAAAAATAGCGTTGCAGACAACATGCAGGCAATATTTGTTATGCTTTTAAATGGATTGGAGTATTTTCTTAAAAAATAGTATTTCTTTTTTAATTTTTTATGTATCCTTAATCTATATGCATGGATTAAAAACTATTTTTTTTTAAATAATACAAATGCCTATTATTAAGAACGATTCTCCCATGTCAAATTTCTCTTACCAATCTGTGTGACCTCAAATTTCTCCCAATTCACTTTTATTAACCTCTTAATCTTAACTCAATTTATAAAATTTGTGTGATATATCGAAAATAAGTATTTTATGGAAAAAAAAAGAAGGAAAAATATATTTTCCTAAGATAAGCCAGAAACAAGCTTTTTTACCACACAGTAATAACTTACTCTTTTTCTACCTTCTCGTACCATGAACAAAAAACCATGTACCTTCACTGCAAATACAATACAATGCAGAAACACTTCGACAGAAAACTATTTATTAAATTAAGAAAATTAAAACCCTACATTGATAGTTTGCCTTAGTATTATTCTGCAGCATTATACTCCATACTAGGCCAAAAGGCCCAAAACCAACAAATCCAAACTTTTTTATTCTCCATGTGATTAGAATCACATATTTTGGATATGTACGTGATTTATAAAAAACCAATATATAATGCCTAGTTCGAGGCGATTAAATTAAAACAAGTGCCTCGTCTTTGTAATTTAGTTGCTTTTTTTTTGGTAGAATGTAATTTAGTTTCTAATATATTGGTTTAGTTTTATTATTTTGTCACATGTAATCAAATTATAAACAATCCATAACGTCAGGTTCTCATCCGAAAAGATATTTTACAGTGATTTTTCGTTCTAATTCTTACCTAGGGTTGTAAATGAACAGAGCTGTTTGTGAGAAATGGTTAAATCTTGTTCGTGTTTGGCTCGGTTTGTAAATAAACTGAGCTTCAGCACAATTTTAAGGATCGAAAGATAAATGAATTGAGCATGAACAAAAGATAATTCGGATTGTTTGCTCATGAGCAAACTTACCTAATAAAATCGTCAATTATAAAGCACCCCAGAGCCAATCCTTCCACTCTAGATCAACAACAATCAAGCATGAGTAATTAACTAATTATTGGTGTTTTAACCTAGAGGCAATTATGTATTTTAAGTCTAATGTGATGGTATAATGGGATGCTGTGGTTCAATGAAAACTGAATAAAAATAAGAGATAATTTGCTATAAAAAGTAGAATAAGAGGTAGTGTTTTAGAAGATCCCTTAAGAGGTCATTAAAAATTGTTAAATAATCGCTTTTTTAGTTTCTTAAAATATTGGTTAGAAATTTGTATCACAAAACTCTATAAATATATGAGAATAAGTATTTAGAATATAAATATATTTTTAAATTCTTTTTCCTTATTATTTAATAACTTAAATAACTAAGTGGAGTATCGAAGGTTGTACCGTGAGTTGTAGAAGATTCGCACTGTTTTGCATATGATATAATGGTCTGCGCTTTTATAGTTGGGCCAATCGGATATTGGGCTTATTAGCCCAATAGCCCATCAACAGCCCAATCGGCCCTCTTTTTCAATTAAAAAAATAAACTATGATCCTAGATTCCTAGTTAAACTTTTGCTTTGATGGTGTGGTTTAGTTATACGATTTTTCTAACCTATGTTCTTGGGGTATAGGTTAAGACACTTGAAATGGAAAGATTTTATTAATTTTTATTATATGGGGTAATTTAATTTTTTCTAATAGGGTTCATTTATTTCCATATAGGATTTTAGTTTCTTAAATAAGAATGTTTAACCTATGTCTTAAGGGCATAGGTTAGAAAAACCGTTAATTAAATAAGGATTCGCACCTTGGATTCCTAATGATTATGCATTTAATTACATTATTATATCATTAAATTGCAAATAGGGGGTGGGGCTAGATGGATGCACTATGTAGATGAGAGATGGGTATTGTAAAACGTAAGGTTGATATAAAAAGTTAGCCACATGGACAGCACAATACAATACAACACAACACAAACTCGTAATATATTTTTGTCATCGTCTGAAACAGATCTGAGCAGAGCAAATTAGCAAAGATGGCAGAAGGAGGAGGAGGAGGAGGATTCAGTGAACAGGATGAGGCCCTTGTGAAGGAGTCATGGCAGATAATGAAGCTCGATATTCCCCGTTACAGCCTTCGTTTCTTCTCCATGTAAGTAAACTGATTTCGCTCGCATCACTTCTCACTAGACCTGGGTCTGGTTCTATTGGAATTGGGGGCGGTTCCGGTTCCACTACTTCCGGAACCGTGGAGCTGGCGGTTTTTGCTAGTTTAGAATCGGATGGAACCACAGAACTGCCTAGGGTGCCGCCTAGAAGTAAGGCGGTGGTCCACTGTTCCGATTTAGCCCCGGGCGCTTAGGCAGGTTCCACCATCCCGGTCGGAACCGGATGGAACCGCAGAACCGCCTAGCTAGGGTGCCGCCTAGAAGTAAGACGGTGGTCCACTGTTCCGATTTAGCCCCGGGCGCTTAGGCAGGTTCCACCATTCCGGTCGGAACCGTAAAGTTGGCATACTTGTTAAATGGGTCGGGCGGGTTGGTTTGTGTTCGGGTAGATCGAGTTCGGGTTGAACACGAGTTTGGGTCACTGGGTCGTTAAAATTTTCGGCTTGTCTGGGTTGGCCACTTTGGGTTTAGTACAGGTTCGGGTTGACCCATCGGATCAAGAGCATCAATTTTTTAAAAACTTTTTACTTATTATTAAAATTAAATATTATTATTTCAATAATAAAATATAATTTATATCTTTTAATAATACAAATATATTATAATATTTAATACAAATTATATATTTTTTATAAAACAATATTTCAGGTCGACCCAATGAGTTTCGGATGTCAACCCATTAGTGACCGAATCGGGTTGCTTTTTGACCCATTAATTTCGGGTTAGGTTTCAACCTCGAAAACTTTGGGCAAGTCGGATCGAGTTTTGACAAGTGTAGCAGTTTTTGTCGTTTTAAAACTATCGGCTCAGAACCAAATGGAACCGCTTGTTCATAACTTGAGGTGAAATCGTGGTTGCAGTTTCGTAACCGTGGTTGTTGTTTTGCATTATGGGTTCACCCAGAATAGCCGAGTTCTTAGTTGGACTATTTTTTTTGGCTGGTTTTGGAACCGAAACCGGGGAACTGACGCCGCGTCAGTTCTAAGTTTTGGAGAATCGGAAATCGCCTGTTCCAAAACCAAGTCTACTTTTAATCACTACTACTCATACATTATACATATGTATATCAATATTAATATATATATATAGGATTAAGATCAGGTAAGGAGGGTTCTTACCGTAGATAATTAGGAGGATTCTCTACCGTCAGATCTGGTTTTTTAAAGGGATGAGATTAATTGGTAATTATCATTTAAAAGAAATTGGATAAATCATGTTACGTGATTATAGGGATCTGGCAGTTTTATTTAGGGAAAAAAGATTATTGAGATCAACTTGTTCATTCAATTGTATCCTATATCGTTCTATTTCTACATATCTCACGTACAAAAACAGATGGTTATGGAAGACGATAATCTTTTTTTTATCAAGACGGTAATCTTATCTCGTTACTATCTAGTTTAGGGTTTTTTCTAATGTTAAACTATTCCTTTACTGATGAGGTTGTGGTTCTTCAATGGCGTTTTTTTTCCTGCAGCATAGCATATGTGCGTGAAATAGTTTAGGGTTTTTTCTGCACAATATGCTATTTTTGTGTTGTTCATTGTTTGTTATATAGTTGTTCTTTTCATATCATATAATTGTTCATTTGAACAATTCCATAATATCTAATTTATTCATTCGTGATTTATTAAATAGATGTTCATTTATGCGTACTACTTGTTCATTTCCGCAAGTAGAATAAAATCAAATCGATAATGAATGTGGAACAACGCCGATTAGGTCTTCTCTAAAAAACCGAGAATATATGGCTACTAGAATAAAATCAAATCCCGTAATTTAAGTTGTTACCAAAATTAATTATTTTTTGGTTTTTGTTATATCACAATGAACAACTTCTCCCTTAATCTTAATCTTTAAAAATTCAGATCTGACGGTTAAAGATCCTCCTAATTATCTACGATAAGAACCCTCCTCACTTGATCTTAATCATATATATATATATATATATAAAATAGCTAATAGCATAAAAACAGATCCAAGTAAAGTATAAAGGAAAAACTGATATGCTGCCTTGATCTTTCTTTGTCTCGAACCCCATACCCCTATAATAATGGTAGAGTAAGGGGTGGCCCCAAAGCGGAATTGACCGGTGGTGGTTTGGTTGGTCGAAGCTCTAGTAGGTAGCCACTCCCTTCTCAGGGAACCGTACGTGAGACTTCCGCATCATACGGCTCCGTCCCGAGCTTCCGTCGTCGGCCCTTGTCATTAGATCACTATCTATGCATGTATTTTCAGCCTGGACTCTCGAATCTTTTGCTTTTCGGGTAGTGGCGAACAATGATGCTTGCGTTGCGGGAGATGCCCGCGAAATTGTCCCGGCCTGCTTCCCGCCGGAAAGAAGCGCTCACTAGCTAGCCGGACTAGTGAGGGGGCCCTATCTGAAGACATACTGAAACCCATGCCTTTCGAACCGGCCCGTCTTAAAAAAAATGGGCTCGTTGGGAAGAAAGATGGAGTACGGCCTGTAGAGCACATGAGGACTCTCATGTCCTTCTTTCCTTCGCTTGGGACTCACTCCATGCTGAGTTAGAGATTCCTCACTACGCGCATCAAAAAAGACAGGGTCCTAAGTGGATTACCTCGGTTTCACCACCTAGCAACGCTTGAGTAACAAAGAATATGAAAACTTGACTAACATTATGGGTCAAATGCGTCTAATACCGCTTATTTTGTTTTTATAAGATTTTGTTTTTTTTTTCATTTAGATCATCCCTTTGCAAAAAAAATGGGATATTCGACATATTGAATTCATCTATGCTCGATATGTTTTGGTGCTTAATTTGTGAGGCTTCGCCTAATGGTGGCAGAATACTTGAGATTGCGCCAGCAGCAAAGGGCATGTTTTCGTTCCTCAGAGATTCGGATGAGCTTCCCGTCAATAATCCTAAGCTCAAATCCCATGCCGTCATTGTTTTTAAGATGCTATGTATGTTCATCTATCTACATTGTTTCTAATTTATATCTTTATTAAATCGATATTGGTTTTGGCTATTAGACATTCGAATTAGAAGGGTTTATAGGCTAAAGTTGTAATAAGCTAAATCCTTTAAGAGACAAGGTTGTATTCTGTTGGAAGCATCGATGAATGAATGAACATTTCTCTATCTTCTTCTCTCCCTCTCCTCTATATTATCCTTCCTTAAATGTTCTTTCTTGCTCTATGATT